>JAVLUX010000030.1:23270000-23352500 GCA_032164185.1 Moxostoma hubbsi | reverse complement strand
TTAGAAATTTAGTCTCAGAATAATAATAATAATAACTAGATTAAAAAGTTTGAGTACAAACTTTAGGTTGGCTTGAGAAAGCCTAGCTTAAAGTTTGAAGTAGCTTTAAAAGTTTGAAGATTTAAGGTTTTTAGTTTGATGTAATTATTAGTAGTTTTCAATGTTCAAAGTTTAGAGATTATAAAACTATTCAGTCTATCAAATAGATAGATAGATAGATAGATAGATAGATAGATAGATAGATATTGACCCTCAGATAGATAGACAGATAGATAGATAGATAGATAGATAGATAGATAGATAGATAGATAGATAGATAGTTATTGACCCTCAGATAGATAGATAGATAGATAGATAGATAGATTGATAGATAGATAGATAGATAGTTATTGACCCTCAGATAGATAGATAGATAGATAGATAGATAGATAGATAGATAGATAGATAGATAGATATTGACCCTCAGATAGATAGATAGATAGATAGATAGATAGATAGTTATTGACCCTCAGATAGATAGATAGATAGATAGATAGATAGATAGATAGATAGATAGATAGATAGATAGATAGATATTGACCATCAGATAGATAGATAGATAGATAGATAGATATTGACCCTCAGATAGATAGATAGATAGATAGATAGATAGATAGATATTGACCCTCAGATAGATAGATAGATAGATAGATAGATAGTTATTGACCCTCAGATAGATAGATAGATAGATAGATAGATAGATAGATAGATAGATAGATAGATAGTTATTGACCCTCAGATAGATAGATAGATAGATATTGACCCTCAGATAGATAGATAGATAGATAGATAGATAGATAGTTATTGACCCTCAGATAGATAGATAGATAGATAGATAGATAGATAGATATTGACCATCAGATAGATAGATAGATAGATAGATAGATAGATAGATAGATAGATAGATAGATAGATATTGACCCTCAGAGAGATAGATAGATAGATAGATAGATAGATAGATAGATATTGATCCTTAGAAAGATAGATAGATATTGAAACTCAGATAGATAGATAGATAGATAGATAGATAGATAGATAGATAGATAGATAGATAGTTATTGACCCTCAGATAGATACATAGATAGATAGATATTGACCCTCAGATAGATAGATTGATAGATAGATAGATAGATATTGACCCTCAGATAGATAGATAGAGACCCTCAGATAGATAGATAGATAGATAGATAGATAGATAGATATTGACCCATAGATAGAGAGATAGATAGATAGATAGATATTAACCCTCAGATAGATAGATAGTTCGAAAGATAGATATAGATAGATTGATAAATAGACAGACAGACATACAGATAGATAGATAGATCCTTGCAACCCTGAGTACCATGAACAAAACCAGAAGTCTTTATGTTGTTCTGGTGCAGAGATATGTAATTTGTTACTTGGTTGCTAGGGTAACCCTATCTGGTTGCTAGGCAGTTACCAGAGTAATACATATCAAGGCTACTTTCCATCATGAGTGAAATAAGTCAACCTGGAAGTCTCTACGATTTTCTGTTAAATAGATATGTGATTTGTTACTTGGTTGCTAGGCTATCCCCATCTGGTTGCTAGGCAGTTAACAAAGTGTTACTCATAAGGCTCCTTGCAATCCTGAGTGAAATATGTCAACCCCTAAGTCTCTACGATGTTCTGGTTCAAAGATATGTGAATTGTTACTTGGTTGCTAGGGTAACCCTGTCTGGTTGCTATGCAGTTACCAGGGTGATACTTATCAAGCCTCCTTTCCATCTTGAGTGAATAAAGTCAACCTCAAGTCTGTATGATTTAATGGTGCAGAGATATGTGATTTGTTATTTGGTTGCTAGGGTAACCCTGTCTGGTTGCTATGCAGTTACCAGGCTGATCCTTATCAAGCCTCCTTTCCATCCTGAGTGAATTAAGTCAACCCAGATGTCTCTACGGTTTTCTGGAGCAGAAATATATGATTTGTTACTTGGTTGCTAGGGTAACCCAATCTGGTTGCTAGGCAGTTACCAGAGTGATGCATATCAAGGCTACTTTCCATCCTGAGTGAAATAAGTGAAACAGGAAGTCTCTACGATTTTCTGGTGCAGAGATATGTGATTTTTAACTTGGTTGCTAGGGTAACCCTATCTGGTTGCTAGGCAGTTACCAAAGTGATACTCATAAGGCTCCTTGCAATCCTGAGTGAAATATGTCAACCCCTAAGTCTCTACGATGTTCTGGTTCAAAGATATGTGATTTGTTACTTGGTTGCTAGGGTAACCATATCTGATTGCTATGCAGTAACCAGGGTGATACATATCAAGCCTCCTTTCCATCCTGAGTGAATAAAGTCAACCCGGAAGTCTGTATGAATTTCTGGTGCAGAGATATGTGATTTGTTATTTGGTTGCTAGGGTAACCCTGTCTGGTTGCTATGCAGTTACCAGGGTGATAACTTGTCAAGCCTCCTTTCCATCCTGAGTGAATTAAGTCAACCCGGAAGTCTGTATGAATTTCTGGTGCAGAGATATGTGATTTGTTATTTGGTTGCTAGGGTAACCCTGTCTGGTTGCTATGCAGTTACCAGGGTGATGCATATCAAGGCTACTTTCCATCCTGTGTGAAATATGTCAACCCCTAAGTCTCTACGATGTTCTGGTTCAAAGATATGTGATTTGTTACTTGGTTGCTAGGGTAACCACATCTGGTTGCTAGGCAGTTACCAGAGTGATACATATCAAGCCTCCTTTCCATCCTGAGTGAAATAAGTGAAACAGGAAGTCTCTACGATTTTCTGGTGCAAAGATATGTGATTTGTTACTTGGTTGCTAGGGTAACCCCATCTGGTTGCTAGGCAGTTACCAAGGTGACAGCCAACAGTGCTCCTTGCCATCCTAAGTGAAATAAGTCAACCCGGAAGTCTCTGTGATTTTCTTGTGCAGAGATATGTGATTTGTTTTTGGTTGCTAGGGTAACCCCATCTGGTTGCTAGGCAGTTACCAAGGTGACAGCCAACAATGCTCCTTGCCATCCTGAGTGAAATAAGTCAACCCGGAAGTCTCTGTGATTTTCTTGTGCAGAGATTTTTGATTTGTTTCTTGGTTGCTAGGGTAACCCCATCTGGTTGCTAGGCAGTTATCAAGGTGACAGGGAACAATGCTCCATGCCATCCTGAGTGAAATAAGTCAACCCGGAAGTCTCTACGTCATTCTGATCCTAAGATACACATCTTAGTGATTTTGAATGGTTGTCAATGGTTCTTTGTTGCTAGGGTGCTTTAAATGGTTGCTAGGGCGTGGCTAAGTAGTTCACATGATGAAAGCTGAAGACTGATTACTCACCCAATTAAAACAAAGCAACTATCATGTCTCTAGGACATTCTGATCTGAAGATATCTTACTGTAATTGAAATCAATAAATGTGGTTGCTAGGGTGCTCTAAATTGTTGCTAGGGAGTGGCTTGGCAGCTGCCAATGATGAATCTCCGAAGGCTGCTTGTCAGTATGAATGATATAAACCAACTCCCATGCCTCTGTGACATTCAGAATGGAAGATATTTCTCTTTGGATTTTGGTTGCTAAGGTGCTCGAAAATGGTTGCTAGGGAGGGGCTAGGAAGTGTTGAGGGGATTCATGATTGGCTGTTTTACTGTCCCAAGTCAAACGAGACCACCCTCGTGTTTCTATGATAATTCAGTCCGGAGAAATCCCTTTGATCTCTTTCAATGGAATTCTATGGGACTTGTTGCTAAGGTGCTGTAAATGGTTGCTAGGGCATGGCTTGATAGCTTCACAATGATCCTGAGAGACTGATTGGTCGTCTGAGTAAAATGAGCCCGCCCCCTTGTCTCTAAGACACTGTTATCCAGAGTTATGTTCAATACAATATCTACCATAGACTTAACATTGGGGCAAATTTGGGCAGCTCCTGCCCCCAAGGGGTGCAACTTTTACCCCATTGTGAGGTATGTTCTCACAGAGCCTGTCAGCCTCTTCAAATGTGGTAAATCACACGTCTCTGTGAAATCCTCGCTCTGAGCTATGACTCGTCAAAGTTCGGCGCAATGTTAAGTCAATGGGATTTTTTGCCCAATTTTTTGCCCCTGGGGCAAATACCGTACCCCCGATCGCTTGTAAAAGTCACAGAACACCATTCCCAAATAATCCGCACGATTTGACGCCTCATTTTTGGGTCTGCGACCAAAAAAATTTTCAAAAAATTCCATTGACTTACATTGGGGCAATTTTGGGCAGCTCCTGCCCCCCAGGGGTAAAACTTTTACCCCATTGTGAGGTATGTTCTCACAGAGCCTGTCAGCCTCTTCAAATCTCGTAAATCACACGTCTCTGTGAAATCCTCGCTCTGAGCTATGACTCGTCAAAGTTCGGCTCAATGTTAAGTCAATGGGATTTTTTGCCCAATTTTTTGCCCCTGGGGCAAACACCGTACCCCCGATCGCTTAGAAAAGATATAGCACACTATTCGGGATTAGTCTGAAGGTCTGTGCAGAGTTTGGTGCATGTAGCTTAAAAGCTCTAGGAGGAGTTAGATTTAGAAATTTAGTCTCAGAATAATAATAATAATAATAATAAGTTTAAATAGGATTTCAGTAAGTTGGCTTTCTCAAGCCAACCTAACTAGATTAAAAAGTTTGAGTACAAACTTTAGGTTGGCTTGAGAAAGCCTAGCATAAAGTTTGAAGTAGTTGTAAAAGTTTGAAGATTTACGGTTTCTAGTTTGATGTAATTATAAGTAGTAGTTTTCAAAGTTCAAAGTTTAGAGATTATAAAACCATTCAGTCTATCAAATAGATTAGATAGATAGATATATAGATAGATAGATAGATAGATAGATAGATAGATAGATAGATAGATAGATAGATAGGTAGAGTATGACCCACAGATAGATAGATAGATAGATAGATAGATAGATAGATAGATAGATAGATATTGACCATCAGATAGATAGATCGATAGATAGATAGATAGATAGATAGATAGATAGATAGATAGAGTATGACCCACAGATAGATAGATAGATAGATAGATAGATAGATAGATAGATAGATAGATATTGACCCTCAGATAGATAGATAGATAGATAGATAGATAGAGTATGACCCACAGATAGATAGATAGATAGATATTGACCATCAGATAGATAGATCGATAGATAGATAGATAGAGTATGACCCACAGATAGATAGATAGATAGATAGATAGATAGATAGATAGATAGATAGATAGAGTATGACCCACAGATAGATAGATAGATAGATAGATAGATAGATAGATAGATAGATATTGACCATCAGATAGATAGATAGAGTTATTGACCATCAGATAGACAGATAGATAGATAGATAGATAGATAGATAGATAGATAGATAGATAGATAGATATTGATCCTCAGATAGATAGATAGATATTGACCCTCAGATAGATAGATAGATAGTCATTGACCCTTAGATAGATAGATAGATATTGACCGTCAGATCTATATAGGTAGATAGATAGTCATAGACCCTGAGATATAGATAGATAGAGTATGACCCACAGATAGATAGATAGATAGTTATTGACCCTCAGATAGATAGATAGATAGATAGATAGATAGATAGATAGATAGATAGATAGATATTGACCCTCAGATAGATAGATAGATAGATAGATAGATAGATAGATATTGACCCTCAGATAGATAGATAGATAGATAGATATTGACCCTCAGATAGATAGATAGATAGATAGATAGATAGATAGATATTGACCCTCAGATAGATAGATAGATAGATAGATAGATAGATAGATATTGACCCTCAGATAGATAGATAGATAGATAGATAGATAGATAGATATTAACCCTCAGATAGATAGACAGTTCGAAAGATAGATATAGATAGACTGATAAATAGACAGACAGACAGACAGATAGATAGATAGATCCTTGCTACCCTG
Source organism: Moxostoma hubbsi (assembly GCA_032164185.1). Classification (NCBI taxonomy): domain Eukaryota; kingdom Metazoa; phylum Chordata; class Actinopteri; order Cypriniformes; family Catostomidae; genus Moxostoma; species Moxostoma hubbsi. The sequence goes on along the minus strand of JAVLUX010000030.1, from coordinate 23,346,534 downwards.
AGTCCCATGAACAAAACCAGAAGTCTTTATGTTGTTCTGGTGCAGAGATATGTAATTTGTTACTTGGTTGCTATGGTAACCCCATCTGGTTGCTAGGCAGTTACCAGAGTAATACATATCAAGGCTACTTTCCATCATGAGTGAAATAAGTCAACCCGGAAGTCTCTACGATTTTCTGTTAAATAGATATGTGATTTGTTACTTGGTTGCTAGGCTATCCCCATCTGGTTGCTAGGCAGTTACCAAAGTGTTACTCATAAGGCTCCTTGCAATCCTGTGTGAAATATGTCAACCAATAAGTCTCTACGAAGTTTTGGTTCAAAGATATGTGATTTATTACTTGGTTGCTAGGGTAACCCTGTCTGGTTGCTATGCAGTTACCAGGGTGATAACTTGTCAAGCCTCCTTTCCATCCTGAGTGAATAAAGTCAACCCGCAAGTCTGTATGATTTTCTGGTGCAGAGATATGTGATTTGTTATTTGGTTGCTAGGGTAACCCTGTCTGGTTGCTATGCAGTTACCAGGGTGATACTTATCAAGCCTCCTTTCCATCCTGAGTGAATTAAGTCAACCCAGATGTCTCTACGATTTTCTGGTGCAGAAATATATGATTTGTTATTTGGTTGCTAGGGTAACCCATCTGGTTGCTAGGCAGTTACCAGAGTGATGCATATCAAGGCTACTTTCCATCCTGTGTGAAATATGTCAACCCCTAAGTCTCTACGATGTTCTGGTTCAAAGATATGTGATTTGTTACTTGGTTGCTAGGGTAACCACATCTGGTTGCTATGCAGTTACCAGAGTGATACATATCAAGCCTACTTTCCATCCTGAGTGAAATAAGTGAAACAGGAAGTCTCTATGATTTTCTGTTGCAGAGATATGTGATTTGTTACTTGGTTGCTAGGGTAACCACATACGGTTGCTAGGCAGTTACCAGAGTGATACATATCAAGGCTACTTTCCATCCTGAGTGAAATAAGTGAAACAGGAAGTCTCTACGATTTTCTGGTGCAGAGATATGTGATTTGTTACTTGGTTGCTAGGGTAATCACATCTGGTTGCTAGGCAGTTATCAGAGTGATACATATCAAGGCTACTTTCCATCCTGAGTGAAATAAGTCAACCCGGAAGTCTCTCTGATTTTCTGTTGCAGAGATTTGTGATTTGTTACTTGGTTGCTAGGGTAATCACATCTGGTTGCTAGGCAGTAACCAGAGTGATACATATCAAGGCTACTTTCCATCCTGAGTGAATAAAGTCAACCCGGAAGTCTCTATGATTTTCTGTTGCAGAGATATGTGATTTGTTACTTGGTTGCTAGGGTAATCACATCTGGTTGCTAGGCAGTTACCAGAGTGATACATATCAAGGCTACTTTCCATCCTGAGTGAAATAAGTCAACCCGGAAGTCTCTCTGATTTTCTGTTGCAGAGATATGTGATTTGTTACTTGGTTGCTAGGGTAATCACATCTGGTTGCTAAGCAGTTACCAGAGTGATACATATCAAGGCTACTTTCCATCCTGAGTGAAATAAGTCAACCCGGAAGTCTCTCTGATTTTCTGTTGCAGAGATATGTGATTTGTTACTTGGTTGCTAGGGTAATCACATCTGGTTGCTAGGCAGTTACCAGAGTGATACATATCAAGGCTACTTTCCATCTTGAGTGAAATAAGTGAAACAGGAAGTCACTACGATTTTCTGGTGCAGAGATATGTGATTTGTTACTTGGTTGCTAGGGTAACCCCATCTGGTTGCTAGGCAGTTACCAGAGTGATACATATCAAGGCTACTTTCCATCCTGAGTGAAATAAGTGAAACAGGAAGTCTGTATGATTTTCTGGTGCAGAAATATGTGATTTGTTATTTGGTTGCTAGGGTAACCCTGTCTGGTTGCTATGCAGTTACCAGGGTGATACTTATCAAGCCTCCTTTCCATACTGAGTGAATCAAGTCAACCTGGAAGCTACTATACTGTGGCTATGAAGATTTTAGGTCATTACTTATTGGCTGCTTGATAAAAGAAATCCTCTGAGGGAGAGAGAGAGGGAGAGACGCAGGGCTGACAGGCCCTTTTTTGTCTGTGTGTGTGAAAACGGCAGTTGGGATTTAAATTTCTGAACATTCCGCAATGTTAATCAATGGGAGTTTTTCCGAGTTTTGATCGTCATTTTTAGGAAAACCGTAAGTCCGATCAGTTAGAAAAGATATAGCACACTATTCGGGATTAGTCTGAAGGTCTGTGCCGAGTTTGGTGCATGTAGCTTAAAAGCTCTAGGAGGAGTTACATTTAGAAATTTAGTCTCAGAATAATAATAATAATAATAATAAGTTTAAATAGGATTTCAGTAAGTTGGCTTTCTCAAGCCAACCTAATAATAAGTTTAAATAGGATTTCAGTAAGTTGGCTTTCTCAAGCCAACCTAATAAGTTTAAATAGGATTTCAGTAAGTTGGCTTTCTCAAGCCAACCTAATAATAATAAGTTTAAATAGGATTTCAGTAAGTTGGCTTTCTCAAGCCAACCTAATAACAATAATAAAGTGAGGCAAAGCGTGGATACATTATCTTGGTACTCAGCACAGTAAGTGGATCTGTTTACAGGCATAAATGTAGAGAACTGCGTAGTGCAGAGAAAATTAGCTACTCTATAAGAAGCGCGCCTCAACCCATTTCAGTTCACCATAATCATATCAAACTTTTTATTTGAAATAAAACAAATTATTCTAACTATATTTATAAAAGGAACACGATGATTATCTTGCACGTGATCTATTTTACGTGCAACAAAATGTTTATTTTTATTTGCAAACTGTTATTCCTACAGTTTTTATTGGGTGGACCAGCCGTCAATCTGGGTGGACGAGTGCTACTCTGGCCCTTATGTGGCTTCACGTCTGGTGTACTGTACTTACTGTAACATAAAAGAAAATAGGGGAGACTGGGTCTAGTTGTCAAAGAGAGAATTTGTTCTAGCACTTGGGCAAACAAATGAACACAATGAAAACACTGACAAGGTCAACAAGGTCAGACAAGTGTCAACAACATATGAAGGCAGATTTCAGCCAAAAGGTAACTGTGACTAGGGTCAATGTCAAGTCGGGGTAAGTTGTAATTTAGGTTAAATGTTTTAAATGTATGACATTTATTAACTACAACAATTTTAGGCCAAAACAATGGTTTGATATTTTTGCACATTAGCTATATTTTACATGTTTTCTTCACTAATTTTCTTTGGTTTCATTGTTATTCTTATTATTCTTATTATAACTATTGTTATGAGAATTTACTGTTTACATTTTCAATAGACTACATATACTTAGAAGTGGCTTTGGATAAAAGTGTCTGCTAAATGACTAACATCCCCTGTGTTTTCACAAAGGTATAGTCTTTTTTTTCCCCTAGGCTATAAACAGTGAAAATGTTCTGTGCCTTTTTTTTATTATTATTATTTTTTTGTTTATTATTATTATTGTAGCCAAGATTTTAAGTGGTGTGTGCCTATATAGGAATTCACTTTCAAAAACAAACTTACCCTGAGAAATATTCTCTGCAATAAAAAGTGTGATATCTAGCCCCATTTCCCCTACCTGAATGTGATTACTGTTTTATGTTGGCGTGGGAGGGGAAGATAGATAGGAATTGAGAGGTTCTGTTATTCTGATGCATAATTCTAGTTATGTAAAGGGCAAATGTTTTGCAATGTTATGCACTTTCACGCTTCAAACGATCGATGATATCTAGCCTCGACTTGCTTACGTCAACTCTGTGTTCGATGACTAATGCCTTTTCTTACTCCACGTGTAGTTGTTTAGGCAAAGATGGCGGCTCCCACGAAAGAGATTGAAGTGATCTCTAAGAAAAAACCTAATGGTAAGTAATGATATTTCGATTTCTTTGCGATGTCTGTTCACTGAAAAAATACACATCTGCCTTGTAAAGAAACGTCTGTAAGCACAAATGCTAACCGACGCTATGGGTCTTATATAAGATTTATGACAGTCACTGTATTTATAGATTTTTATTAGAAATGTTCTTATACAATATTATACATTTAATTGTACTTTTTAATACCTTTAAAAGAAGACTAGTTGTGTTAAGGGAAAGTTGTCACAAAAGCTATCTCTCCGGCGACCGAAATACTTCTCAAGCAGTGCTTTGTATGTTGGTTTTAAACGCATTGTTCAAAGCTGTCATAATATAGGATACTTCTGAATTTTTGTCTAGAAAGTTAAAATTTCAATATCATCATCATTGTTTTGTTGGGTAAACAAGAGAACAAAATAAAACCACACTGGAAAGGGTCAAGTATGTGAATATAAATATGGATTTAAACAGAATGTTTGAACTGTTCTTAGGAAGTATTTTGTTTTCACATATGTCAGGTTGACGTTGGTTGTCACGTCTTTCACATGCTAACATTTTGTACAATTAATAAATTTCACTTTCTGCTAATTTAATTTTGATATTGTATGTTTCCTTTGCCTTTTTGCTATTCTAAGCTGTAAACACCCTATAATAAATTTGATATGTTGTTGAAGAAGGCTTAAATAGTATTTATATTGTAGCCAATTTAGTATAACTTAAGAGTATTTTATATGTCAAATCAGGGAGTTATTTTAAAATTAGTATTGTACATAAAGAGCCTGTTCCTATTTCCCCCTTTACATGACCACATTTTCCTTCAGTAGTTAAATAGATATTCAATTTCAACATGAATCACTGGAAAAAAAAAAATAAAGGAATATTCCAGGTTCAATGCATGTTAAGCTCGACCAACAGCATTTGTGGCATAATGCTCATTACCTCAAAAATGTATTTCGACTCATCCCTCATTTTCTTAAAAAAATAAATAAATAAATATCTAGGTTACATTGAACTGAATTGGGCCAATATATAAATGTTAAAATGCTCACTGTTTCAAAAGTATAGCCGCAAGACGTGAACAATATGTGTTAACATGATTTTTAGTGTGATAAAATACAAACTTTTTTGTGTAAAGTTATATCCAGTTATACAACTTAGTTGCTATGATGATGTTATACCGTAAACCCTAAAACGCCCATAAAAATTACAATTTAGAAGAACGTTACAGCTCAAATAATACACAAGTTTTAACAGAAAAATTATTGTAAGTGCATTCGTAAAACTTTAAGCTTCACTTTTCTGACTTTAAACCCTCCAAAAATGGGCCACATTCACTTCCATTGTATTGTTAAATGTCTCACTGTAACCATGATGTTTTTACTGTTTTTAAGGAGGGACGAGTATTTTTTTGTAAATTATTGTTTGTGGAAATCAACATAATGCCACAAATGCTGTTGATTTAGCTTAACTTGTACTACACCTGGAATTTTCCTTTAATCTTTTGTCTTAAATCATATATCAATTCACTCTGCCAGTAGAAAAACTGGAATAGAATTGCTTTACACACACACATAGTGGGTTTCAAATGTCTTAGACCTCTAGTGAAAATGGTTCTGTTATGTTTTCTTTTCTATTTTATTGAACACTTTTTCATGACAAATTATTCGCATAACATTTACAGTGCTGTGGAAAAGTATTTGCCCCCATCCTGATTTCTATTGTATTTGAGTATATCTTGTACTAAATTGCTTCAAAAATTCAAATGAGCCAGGTCTATAGCAAGCAAACTGGCCCGGTTGCTAAGGTGGGTAGATTCACATGGGGTAAGCTCTCTCTGTGGTTCTCTCTCGGTGGGGTGCATGGTGAGTTGTGCGTTGATGCCGCAGAGAATAGCGTGAACGCTATGTCTCCACGGTTACAAGCTCAACGAGCCACGTGATAAGATGCGTGGGTTGACGTCTCAGATGTGGAGGTAACTGAGATTCATCCTCCTCCACCTGGATTTAGGCGAGTCACTATGCCAACATGAGGCTTAGAGCGCATTAGGAATTGGTTATTCCAAATTGGGGAGAAGAAAATTATAATTCAAACGATATAACGTAAAACAAAGGCAATCTGGGTAAACACTATATACAGTTTTAAATAATAATGTTATTTAATGAAGTTATCCAATACCAACTGGGCCTGTGTAAAAACATATTTGCCCCCCTTGATAACTAAATCCTCAAATCTATGAAACTGCATTCATAATGGGGTTCAGCTGCACTAGACATTGTTTAATCAAATCAACACCTAAATAGAACTTTTTCAGCAGCATGAAGTTGGGTAAAAAAAAATCTTACTCAGTTGCACACTATGCCAAGGTCAAAAGAAATTCCAGAAATTATGAGGAAAATGGTGATAGAAATACATCAGTCTGGGAAGGGTTACAAAGCTATTTCAAAGGCTCTTTGACTCCAAAGAACCAGAGTGAGAGCCATTATCTCCAAATGAAGAAAACTTGGCACAGTAGTGAACCTTCCCAGAAGAGTCTGACCTTCCAAAATTCCTCCAAGAGCACAATGACGACTCATCCAGGAAGTCACAAAAAAGCCAAAGACAACATCCAAGGAACTGTAGGCCTCAATAAAGGTCACTGTTCATGACTCCACTATCAGAAAGAAACTGTCCAAAAATGTCATCCAAGGAAGAGTGGCGAGGCAAAACCCACTGCTAACCCCAGAAGTACATTAAGGCTCATCTGAGTTTGGCAAAACACACCTTGATGATCCTCAAAGCCTTTGGGAGAATGTTCTGTGGCTGATTAGCTGAAAGTGGAGCTGTTTGGAAGACAGGGGTCCTGTTACGTCTGGCGTAAATCAAACATAGAATTCCACAGAAAAGAACATCATTCCTACAGTCAAGCATGGTGGACGGTAGTGTGATAGGGTTGTGATGCTTTGCTGCTTCAGGGCCAGGGCGACTTGCAATAATTGAGGGAAACATGGATTCTGCTCTCTACCAGAACGTCCGTTCATCAGTCCGTGAGTTGAAACTCAAGCGCAACTGGATTATGCAGCAAGACGATTAAGTCCTCCTCTGAATGGCTCAAACAAATCAAAATGTATGTTTTGGAGTGGCATAGTCAAAGTCCTGACTTGAACCTGATTGAGATGCTGTGGCAGGACCTTAAAAGGCAGTTCATGCTCAAAAACCCTCCAATTTGGCTGAACTAAACAGTTGTGCAAAGAAGAGTGGGCCAAAATTCCACCACAGCGCTGTGAAAGACTGATCTCCAGTTATCAGAAGCATTTGGTTGCAGTTGTTGCTGGTGAAGGTGGCACAACCAACTATTAAGTTTAAGGGGGCAGTTAGTTTTTCACATGGGTGATATAGGTGTTGGATACATTTTTTGCTTCAATAAAAAAAAAAAAAGAAAGAAATATATTATTTATTTGAAAAATGTATTTTGTATTTACTCGTGATGCCTTTATTTTAGGTTATCTCATTTGAATTTCTAAAACAATTTCTTATGAAAAATACACAAAAACAGAAGAAATCAGAATGGGGGCAAAATATTTTTCACAGCATTATACTGAAATAAAAAAAAAACATTGAATTTGACTTTATTTCAACTTAACTTATATTATAACTATAAGTTATAATAGCATGATTTAATAATTTTTCAAAGAGCATCTTACATACTTCAGTGGAAGCAAGAATATCTGACCTTTGTGACCTTCAATTATATTGAAATTTTCAAATCTTTCTTTATATTTATAATTTATATAGAATGACTGGATTGATTTCCTTTTTATGCAACTTTACATCAATTATATATATATATATATATATATATTTGTTTTGTCTTTAAATTAAAGAACACTTTCTATGAATTTTCTTTTAGATAGTGCTTCAGCTTCACTCCCAAGTATGAGACATACACTTCCAGTATCTGCAGTGATTACAGTGCAATGATCATGTTTTCATGTATTATATATCAGTCCTGCTGCTGTCAGATCGCATGTCTCTTCTCTTCATCTTATTGTAACCCCTCTTCCTGTTCCTCTTTGTCTTTACAGTCACCACAGATATGCAAACAAACTTTATGAGAACGAAATGGGATTTGTTTGGGTTTTTTCCATCACATTGTCTAAAATCCATAAGATGTATTGCAGTATAGTTTCTTGCTCTGAATATAGGCTTAATGATTATGAATAATAGAATGATTGTAATTGCCATTCATATGTTTTGTAATTAATAGCCATTGTATAATATGAATGTATCAATTTAAACAATAAATTCAGTGTTTAATCGGCTTCATACAAAGCTGGGGCTTATGTTACAAATGCTCTATCTGTCACTGCTTTTAAAATTCAGTGGACGTCACTGGCACATACTCGTCCTATCAGTTCAGCTGCTGTCCTCCTGCTGGCTTGCTGATTGATTTATACAATGATTGATTTTGGATCTGACAACCTATTGTCAGAGCTTCCCAGTCATTGTGCCCATGATAGGCATAATCAAAATCTTTGTAACAATAAGATATTTAGTGTGTTATTGCTATCATGGAAGCATTGCTATTATTATTGCTTGGGGAATTTGAACAAACCCCTAAGCCTAAGTATTATGCTTTTTTACACCATTGATGCTACAGATATAAATTATGCTGTACCTCAAATCATGTGGATTGCTGAGGAGAGATGTGCTATGATTTTTCTAATCAATAGGAAAACAATTAAATGGGGGGGATCCCATATACTTATATTCTGGGTTCCAGGTTCAATACAAATTAATCTTAATCATCAGGTGTTGTGGGATAATGTTGATTACCACAAAAAACATGTTCTTCCTTTTCTTTACAAAAAGCAAACATCATGGTTACTGTGAGGCTCTTACAATGGAAGTGAATGGGGACAATCCGTAAATGTAGACATAAACAATATGCATGTTAACATGATTTTAGTGTGAAAAAAATCGCTTAATCTTTTCTGTATAGTTATATAGTACAGTTATAACTTTGTTGCCATGGCGATGTAATGTCATAAACCCCAAACAACTTTACAGCTTAAATAATACACAAGTTTTAACAGAATAACTAATGTAAGTGCTTTTTAGAATTCTAATCTTCACATTTCTGCCTTTTAGATTCTCCAAAAATTGGACCCATTCAGTATCATTGTAAGAGCCTCACTTCATTTTTGCTTTTTTTGAAAAAGAAAAAGAGAGTGGCAAGTCATGAATTTTCCATCTTCAATTGATCACACGTTTTCTTGTCATCCAGATTCACAGGTCAGAATACACCAAATTGTAGATGTATTATTGACAACATCGATAATAAAAAAATGGCATCAAATTTTGTTGTCGAATAGTCGTTTGATTTCATTTAACTTAACATGAGATCACATTAAACTCTTATGATGATGCGCGAGAGGAGAGGAAGAAGACACAGCTCACAGTCCAGATGCACTCTAAAATTTCCAAACAGCTTCAGGTGATGTAGATCGCAAAGTATGAGGGAATTTTAATGCAAAAATACAAAATAAGTAAATACAGAAGCACTCTTTTTGTGGAATAAGTGGAGCCGGAAACGAGGCGTTATGTTTTAAATGCAGTAATATTTAATTCATTATAGCTTTATTAAAGTTCAAATAATATGGAAGCAGAACATGTAACACCAGGAACACCTTAGCAACCACATAGCAATCACCCACAACATCCTAACTTTGAATGGTAACAACTTCTACATGGGCAAGCAACACTCACATTTTCGTCATAAAATTTTCCTGCTGCAGAAATATTTGTGTATACCGCTGTTTTTAAGGACCTCTTCTCAGATGATCTCTTGATTTTGGAGCAGATGAATCACTCCACATTAAATTTGTTCAGAGATCTTTGGAGTTCAGTGATGCTTCCATTAAACTCCACCATCATTCTACTTCTAATTAATCGACTCTCATATTTTGCTTTTAATGTAGTGCGGGGTCCGAGAAGAGTGGCCAATCAGATTCCAGATGAGATCCTTAAAGATCCAGAGCTTAACGAGGCCATTAAAGCTTTACCTGCTAACTACAACTTTGAGATCCACAAAACAATATGGCGTGTGCGACAAGCCAAAGCCAAGAGGGGTGAGTACATTTTAAGTCTTTGTGTTTAAAACTAAATGGGTAACTTTATAGCTGGAACCTAATTTTCAAGATTGGTAAGAGTCGGTGACTGAAAAACCCATTGCCATTTAGGAGGGACATGGTCCCCAATAATCAGATTAGTGGTTGATTATGGGTTTTTCAGTGACTGATTCTTTAACATTTGTTCCCCTAATATTGAAAATGTGGTTACATCCTTGGAATTGCCCCTTTGGTTGAAGTAGGCAGCAGCACAGTGTTTGTGTTATATAGTCTCAAATAGTCTCAAACGGGAGGTATGTAGTATTTCATGGTCTTACGCTACGCTTACAGTTTCTCGTAGATCATCAGTTATTCTTATCATCTTTCGAAGAGAGATAAGTAGCCTAGAGATACAGTATATTATTTATTTTGGATAATGCAGCAGAATTTCATAATGTATATCTCAAGCTCATTGTTTTTTATGAGAGCATACATGGTTGCATTATATAGATTAATGTTCTGCACAACTGATTTATTTAAGTTATTACACGTCCAGCATATAGACCATGGACAGAGTCAAGCAAACTGAAAAGTCCTAGATATTTCTACAGGCATACAGTAAATTAAGGGGGAAAATACTTGTAGCTCCTGGTGGTCTTGCTGCTCTTTTGGAACAAAGTGCAAGCTTTAAATTACTGCAGAGGGCTGCTTTAAACCAGCTGGGGAAATTGGTGAAATTTATGATGACATTTTTAGGGTAGAATTACCTATTATTAAGATGTGTTTTTATTACATTATTAACCATTTCACCACCATGTCTTGGTATTCTATTTGTATTCAATTTTCTAACATGGTTTAAAAATCAAACATGCTTCATTAAACTGCCTCAAGTTATTTTTGGGAGAATGCCCTCAATGAATTGTTCTCTCTGATGGTAGTGTTTGTTGCATGCACTGTCTGCATCGATTGAGTGCTTGATTTAATAAAGGAATTATGCGACAAACTTAACAGCATGAACACCGGCCAAAACATTTTTTATGTTATTTGCATACTGCATTTCCTAATCTTATAGGCCAGTTCTGAGGACATGGTTGTGAGGTGCAGGTTTTTGTGCCGAATACCACATACAAAATATGTCATAATAACTGTTTAAGGAATTTGTTGCACTGTCTTTATAGAATATGTGAGATAATTCATCTCAGTCTTTTGGTTTATTGTGGTGGTTTAATGTATGTCCACATTAGACCAGTGTTTAGTCTCTTAGGCTGAATTACTATGTGGGCTGTTTTGTATGAAAGTACTGTATGTTATATTTTCTGTGGTGACTTTCCTAAGTTGTGTTTACGGAGATGCTGTCATATTGGTGTGAAATGATTCCCCTCAGAACACTTTTGGCTCATTTGAACTGCTCTAATGAGATGGCGTACAGTTTCTTAGTGAGATTTAAGCAATTGTAAGTGGTCAAGACTTTTTTCCAGGCTGCTACACATGCTTTGTTGGCTAGAATTTACATAAAGGTTAAAGGCATTATAGTTTTAAGTTGTGTGTCCTGTACTTCTTACTTTGTTTACTTGTGCCCTTCATAAAAATCCTTACATTTGAAAATAATTTTGAATTTTATCTCCGTTTGTAAATGCAATAAAAAATGTAATACATGTGTTATACCTCCTAAAACTAACCTCTGAGAATTTCTTCACAACAGAAAAAAAACTGGTGAAATCAGCTAGCAGCATTCTAATCCTATTATTTGTGCCATATAATTTATCGTTATGCAAATGTAATCCTCGTTTAGTTTGATGCGTCCAATCAAGTGCTGTTTATCCTCTTTGTTGATGATGAATTAACTCCACTTGATGGCTTCATCTCGGGTGCTGCGGCTTAGACTTGTGGGTTGCGATCCAGCAACCCTTTGGCTGTTCTTTGGCTTTGGTTGTTTAGCCTGTGCTCCTAAACTGTCATTGCCATTATGATGGCCACGGACTGCGAGCAAAACATGTTATACCAATGACACTGTCCCTGTTCTAACATGTCAGAACAGCCAAGTCAGAATAGGCCAGTAGAGCAGTTGTGTGTACCAGTGAGTACCCGACATTCCGATTCTAAGAACTGTCACCACTTTCATGTTACTGGGCTACTAATTGCACCATATATGTATGTTTTGATTTTGCCACTCTTGAGAAAATGTCTGCTCTAACCCCGACCCCAGACCCCCTCCCTTTAGCCATGCATCACACTTATGATGCAGGCTTGTCTCAAGGGCCTGTCACAGCATTCCCCATGTGTCGTTCTAGTACAGGTGTCAATGTGTCTTCAGAAAAGCATTACACTGTCACACTAACCAAGAGGGAGTAAGATGAGAAACAAAGGTTGTGTCCAAAAACCTATAGCTGCTGCCTCGCTGACCAGATAGTCATTAAATAAGAGGCTGCATTTTGTGAATGAAGGTATGACAATGTGGCCATCGCGATTTAGTTAATTGTGGCAGCTGTTAATGTTATATTGATTTTGTATTTGATTGTGCAGCCCAATTTCTAAGGCAACAGAATGTCATGTCTAATGATCTAAAACAAATTCAAGTGAGCTTTAGACATAACCAAGCAAATATTTAGGGACTACAGTCCTTATCTCTTAGTAGAAATGAAAAAAAAAAAAGACTTTTACATATAAATTTAGTTCCTTGTTCCATATTAATTGTTTCCACCAACAACTGAATCCTACAGGATTGTAGGATTTCATTGGCAGTGAAGGACACATCTGTGATGCCTTCAAAATCTGACCAGATGAAAGCATTACTCCCAAACCCCAACCGAAAAATGTAATCTTAATGGGAAAATACAACTTCCAAATCACGCTCATCATTGATTAGGTGAACGTGATTACTGCCTGATTTCCATGGGTCTAGAACCCATGTCTCTGAGTCTGCTCACGCAACAAGCTATCAGTTCTGCCACTGATGGGAGATACCCCTTGACAGTTACTTGGCAGATTGGAGGCGATGTCAGGGTACCATAACATTAGAAAGCAACATGTCGAGTTCCCGTGTGATCATGTTGCATATTGCGCAAACATTGGATTCGGACGTGCCTTATTGCCTTCTTATCGCTGTTTACTGCGTGCAAAGGCAGGATGTTTCAGCTTGTCACCCTAATGAAAATATACAGACATAAAAGAGAACAACGCAATATTCGTCCATTGGCTTCAGCATCTTTGGATGCATGTCCACTAGTACTATAAAGAGTGTGTCTGTAGAGGCCAAACCTACAGCGATGCAGCATCATTAATCATTAAAAATCTTAACTATGCAGTAAAGCCACAGAAATGCGCAATTTCAAGACTCCATTGATGTGAATGACAGCAGACTAGTGTTTGATGTGCTGAATGAGTTAGCAGGTGGCTTGTGCCGAGAACTGTCATGGGGATTGAAGAGAATGCCACAGTCTGGTGGGCTCTTTGTTGTGGAGTTTTTCATTTTAAAAGCCCCCTTTCTTTCTGGACTCAGTGGGCAAAGATCATTCTCTCCCTATTCTCTCCTTTTTTCTTCACCTTCCAATGTGAGGTTGTGTTGTTTCCCGCCATTATTTATTATTATTATTATTTTTTTTTTCCAGAATACATCTAGCACAACAGTTACAGTCAGTCTCAACCAAAGGGTCAAGCTTTGGCTGGTTGGCATGCTTCAGTTGCCCCTGCTTGTAGATGCTACTCCAACCCAAAATATCTTTCTCCATTGATGGCCATTCAAAATTAGCTGTGATCTTTTACTAAATAATAATTTATTTATTTTTTTGCTATATCTCTAATATTTAATTATAGCAGGGATTGGCAACCTTTTTGGTATTAAGTTTAATTTTTTATTGGTCTGTTCTGTGGCTTCATGAAAGTTCATGGTGTCCTGCTATAGAGAACTAATAAAAAGGAAACTTTTTAGTGGCTTGAGCGATATGTCATAATTGAAAAGTCTCTTGATTGTAGTATACTGCATGACACAAATGAGTCATGCTTGATATATAGAAATATGTCATAATAAATATAGATATATAGACGATATATAGATAGATATATGATTTATATATATATATATATATATATATATATATATCAATCCGAAGATTAACCAACTAGCCATTGTAGCCAAAAAGATTCAAAGTATTAATAATAATAATTTGTAAAATACAGTAAAAAAAAAAAAACATTTTGCTAAGAAATACTCATTTCCACACTGTTTTTGAGACATACTGTTCTTCATCTTGAAAACATGATGCTGTATTTTTTAAAATGGAATATTTACAGTGTAAGAATTCAGAACCAAAAATTTGCTGCTTGAAAATACATATTTATAAAATTGTGCCATAAAAAAAATAACAAAAAAAAACTATTCAATTTGGTTAAATATGAAATGTCCAGGATTGGAGTTTTAAAAAATTCAAACCTATTTAAAATACAACATAATATTAAATTTGGCAAAATCACACTTATAATTCAAATTCAAAAGTCTATAATTCATATTTACACAATTCTAATTCAAATTGTTTTGTCGAATTTCTGGCTCCATACTCAGTGGGCTAAATCAGTAGCACACATTTCTGTGTATGTTCATTTCACATAATGAGGATGTATTGGTTTCTTGACTTAATTACTTTTGAATTTCTTAGGGCCTAAGGATGCTGAGGATTAATGCAGATGCTACGACTTGCAGCAGAGAACACTTACAGTACCTCTGAGATTAATTACATCTTGTGTTTGAAAAATTAGTCCATGGTGTCTTGAAATGAATGTGAACATAATACAAACTCTGTCAGCAGTGTCATCTGTTTATATTTGCCCGCAGATGGATAAATGAAGAGTGAAGATCTCATGCTCTCAATAGAATGCAATAATGATTGATTTGAGTTTAAGAAAAGTGCATCTTTTTTTCTTGAGTTTGTGCAGAACACTGTCTTTATAATGAATTTAAAAAAGTTGTTTAGACTAATAATTAACACTTAGTTATTTAGATGGTTTTTACTGGTTGGAAGTGACAGCCCTTGCAGCAAATACAGAATGTAATTTCATTAATTCGTCAGACTGGAAAGTGGAATTTTAGGACGAGCTACGTCAAATCAGAGCTAAACTGCTCTGCCATAGACAATATTTGGCTTATAAAATGTACTTTCTATTATAACCTACAAGGATTGCGCACTCCCTTTAAAATGGGCATGTAACAGGGTCTCTGTAGCACCCCCATTTTCGCCTAGAGTCACCAAACTTGGTACATATATTGTTGTCATCAAGCTGAACAACTTTCATACTTACAGTTATTAGCTCACAAGACTGTTGTGCTTGAAAATCCCAGTAGATCAGTAGTTACATAAATACTCAAAAAAATCCCATTTGGCACCAACAATCATCCATGCGATTATCTTATCAGCCAATCATGTGGTTGCAGTGCATAAGATACGGGTCAGGAGCTTTGGTTAATGTTCACATCAACCATCAGAATGGGGAAAAATGTGATCTCAATGATTTGGACCGCGGCATGATTGTTGGTGTCAGATAGGCTGGTTTGAGTATTCCTGTAACTGCTGATCTCCTGGGATTTTCACACACAACTGTCTCTAGAATTTACTCCAAATGGTACAAAAAACATCCAGTGAGTGGCAGTTCTATGGACGGAAATGCCTTGTTGATGAGAGAGGTCAACAGAGAATGGCCAGACTAGTTTGAACTGACAAGTCTATGGTAACTCAGATAACCACTCTGTACAATTATGGTGAGAAGAATAGCTGTGATCTGGGATGGGGTGTTTTGGTGGCACAAGGGGGACCTACAAAATATTAGGCTGTGTGTGTGTGTGTGTGTGTGTGTGTGTGTGTAAATATGTATATTTATTTATTTTTTAAGATTCAAATCTCTTAATACCAAAATCATCCTGTCCGTGTACCCACTGTGGTTGTTACTGTGCTCTTTCAATCATACAGATTTGATTTGGACACACACACACACACACGTGTGTTTGTGTGTGTGTTTGCGCCCTGTTTCCACACTAACCCCATCATTCGGAGGCTTCTGGCATTTTGGCATTTTCTTGAGCTCCTATGACATTTCTGGACCTGTGCCGTTCAAATGTGCGCTCACTTAGCCCAAAGCCGGTGCTGGCCTCCTTAGCGTGAAGGAGCTTGTCAGCGGTCGGCCGAGGATGGATGGATGGAGAGATTTGTCAGGCAAGGCTGTACTGAGCTGAATAACCTTTTACTGTTAATAAACTCGCCCTTTCTCAGGTAATGACCTGTCGGTGTCTGCCCGGACTGAAGGAGGCCAGTCTTTTAACCTTTCATCAGAGAGTTGCTCAGTGCAGTTGTATTCCTCCTCTCTCTCTTTCATCCATTACTCTTCGTGGCCACACTTTACCTTGTCTGCACTCAGAACAAATTGCTTTCGTTCTCTTTTTACCATCTCCCCATTAATTATTGCCCCAGCTGATCCATATTCATGTAAATTCAATGTTTCTTAACCGAGGGTATGAACAACTCTAAGTAGGGTAGTAGAGTCTCTAGACATAAATGGCACCCTGGACTCAACAAAAAGGGTGGCCTGCTGTCCCTGGGCCAATGTGAAAGTTTCAGGCCAGTTATCTCTCCTTCTCTTTAAACAGAAAAAATGCAAAAATCTAGGTCACACTAAGGCACTCACAACAGACATGAATGGAGCCAATCTGTTAACATTAAAATACTTACGGTTTTAAAAGTATAGCCACAAGACATTAAAAATATGTGTGTTAACTTCATTTTAGTGTGATAAAATCTCTTATACTTTTTTCTGTGAATATTTATATCAAACTTTACAACTTATAGCATAGTAAACCCTAAAACCCTTAAAGACAGTAAAAACAATGATTAAAACAACTTTGCAGCTTAAATAATACACAAGTTCAACAGAACAATTCATGTAATTACTTCAATAAAATTCTAAGCTTTAGTCTACATTTCTGCCTTTTAAAACCTTCCAAAAATTGTCCCCATTCACTTCCATTTTAAGTGCCTCAATGTAACCTCCATTTTAGTTTTGTTTTTGGAGGAGGGATGAGTTTAAATTATTTTTCATAAACCTGTATTGAACCCATAATATTTATTTTAAAAGAACAAGTATTTTACTAGTATGTTCTTTATCAGTGTTTGTACTTGTCTGAGAAATGATGTTCTATTCTGAGCTGTTGTTATGGCCTAGCTTGATGGAATGGAAATTATGGTATGTGTCTTTGACAGAAAAAGACTGCCAAAATGATATGTCACAGATGTATGACATAATAATATAGACATGTAGAATGAATCTAATTGCACATTTCACTGTAACACATGCTCAAGTTAGTCTGTAAAGTACATGTAACAGTTCCAATTTTAGGACATCAGTCTGTTTCCAAGACAACAGCGCAGGATATCTAAGCATGATGCTGGCGTACAATGAAGAAGAAGAGAGAAAAAAATAACACGCTCGTTAGGCATGTGTTTGTTTTGAGCTTTTCAAGCTCATTTTATTCAAAGAGTTTGTCTGAATGATTTAAGAATGAAGCACAGCACAAGAACATGATCTCATTAGAATGCTGCTGTATTGGCTTATGGGTTGTAATTCTATTTATGAAAAATTACAGCTTCTTAGTGCCCTTCCATAAAACAGAATTATCCTAAATAATATAAAAACTGTCTACAATTTTATTACTTAGAATAGAAAGACTGATCACTCTCCAGCTGCTATTTTTCCTTTTATATTAGATAGCCAGTTACAATTAATTTGTCACCTTAGAAAAGTGATTTTATATGAGATAAGATCATTATCTCCACGATAGAGCAAATGCAATGTTACATCAGTCTATGTTTTAATCTTGTAAAGGAATGTTTCTTCATAAAACTTAATTAATACATGTTTTTTTTTTCCATAAGTTAACTGCTTTGCACTTTAGTAATATGTAATCACTTATTGAATTATTATCATTTAATTGAATTTAGGATTTTAGATGTGGTTTATATGAATGTGTCCACAGGTCAGTGTCCTTAATAAGGGATAATGTATTGATTAGTCTTGGCTTATGACATTGTAATGGGTCCAACAATGGTATATAATTCTGCTTTCATATCATACATGGAACTGTTATCATCCCACTGTTGATTTATGCACTTTCATTTCACACTGATTTAATGCGGCCTTTGTTTAACATTTAACTGCACTGCGTAGCTGTCTCAGTATTTCCGCACTGAGAGACAGCTTTTAATTTTGTGTCTTGAGTTTCAGGAAAGTGTTTTCTGGTGTTGGCTCGACCCAAGTAAATTTGGTCTAAGTACAGTAAACATAAATCCTAACATAGTACTTCCAAATGTTTTTGAGTTTGGTGGATGATTTTAATGATTTCTCTCATTTTACTGGAATTTTTTTATTTTATTTGAATTTATCTGAGCTTGTTTAAGTCCATCCTCATATAATCAGCATGTATACCCAAGCTGAATTAACAAGTGTATTTACAGGGCTCCAGACTGCGACCAAATGGTCACATTTTGCAACGATTTTTTGAGACAGCGCAATTATTTTTATTTTTTTCAACTATTTGCTCATGTGCGACCTGCAAATTTGATGAAATATTTTTTTATTTCATGTTGAAAAACGATGAGGGAGTGTGTCTGCCAGAGTTGGGTCCATGAGTGATTTGTCAACTGTGTGGGTAACGTCATCTACACTCGTGTGTCTCGCTTTCGTGGCATCACACTCATCGTCCGTAAAAGTCAACCATGGCAAAACGAACCATTGACGCAGTTTTTCCATCTACTGTGGCTCCTGTACCAGAGCCAGGCCCTTCAGAGCATCAAATTGTAGAGGTTGACGAGTCAGAAGAGTCCGTGGCGAAAAAGGTGTTAAGCACCATTCAGTTAAAATGTGACTGAGAACTAAAATAAAATAGCACAATTCTGTATTTATTATCAAAGCATTTATCAGTAATGCAGAATTGGGAAAGTGTGAATAATAGTATTGCAGGTCGATTTAAGGTGTGCACCCCTAAATCTTCTGCCTGTGCCCCTAAAATTTTCAGTTGGGGCTACAGTGCTACTTGTAAAAGAAGATAGTCTGGAGCCCTGATTTACCAAATCAACTCAAAAATATAGGTTGAGTCAACTAAAATCTTTGTCAGTTAACTCGACATAATTTTTTCGTAAAGTCTTCGATACTAAGAAATGAAAATGACTTTGAATCTTAACATGTTACACAAACAAGATCACCCTAAATGTTATCCCAACTAGCTTAACAAATTTGTCTAAAACTATTTAATTTCTGAACAGTGTTGCTGATGTGCCAGATCCCATCATGCATTACAGTATAAAAGTATTTTTTATGGTTAGTGATATAGGCTCATTGTTTGCTGTTTGCATGTTGTTGTCGTTGTTGTTGTTTTTATCATCACTGTATGTTTATGGTTGTGGAATGTTCAGAGCTCATCTTTTTACTTAATGATGTTTGTTTATTGTCACCATTACTGAAGTGTGTGTGTCAAGTGTTGCGGTCTATGTTCCTCCCTCACTAGTTATCACATACTGTGTTTGCTTTGCATTATGTTAATGCCTTAAGAGGCAAAGATTGTACTGTACTTCGCATAATGTATGCAGATAAAGTGCAAGTGTTTAAAAAACACGTAAAATTCAATATTCAAGTCACCATTACTAAAATCAAAAGGTTTTGTCAATTGTTTTTGCTGTTGTCTCAAGGCTTCTTTAGTTAAAAAATGTATATCTTTACATCAATATAACTTGAGGCAAAGCCAAGAAAACACCAAGTTAAGTTGAGCCAACCCAACTTTTTTACCACAGAAAATTGACTTTTGGGCAACGAGTTTCCTTAAAATGTTTAAGATTAATGAATGTTAAGTGTAATTTTAGTGTGGCATGCATGTTTTTGCAGCTATGTTTAAATGGTATATGCCAACTTTGCATGCATTGCATCCTGTACGTCAATTCTGTAACTCTGTATGTATATATACTCTGTGTATATCTATTTTTTCATATGCAATTAATAAATCTCCATTAATACGCAATAAGTCTTGAATGTGTTTATATAATACCACAGGACTACCACTTAGCCAATTTTAAAGCACCTCATGCACTTATTAATATCATTAATCAGTGTCATGTATCTCCCTTGACGCAGGGCTGTTCTAAGAGTGTTTAGTTGGTTTGGGGATGGAGTATAGCAAAAGCATGCATCTCACACCAAATGCATGATCAATTTTGTACTTTATTTTTTCACAGCTAATGAGCTAGTAGGTCTCAGGTATTCCAGTCATATTGCCTGATACACATGAAATCATTATTGATGCTGAACAGAACGCTAGAGAAACCCTTTTTATGCCATGCATGCTTCACTAGAGTAATATATTGGATGTCAGGGTGGCTTTTACCATACCTTAGGCTACTATATTGTACTGACCTGGGCTCTGTCTCTTTCTCTGACCTGCAGTGGCCTTGCAGTTGCCCGAGGGTCTGCAGATGTTTGCCTGTGTGATCGCTGACATTATTGAGAGGTAGGTACTACACACACCTATGCTGCGTCCGATGCCGCATACTGTCTGAGTATGTGCTGTATTTCATGAGGAATGCACTTATCTGCCGCCAAAACAGTACGTTCTTTTAGGTATGCATGCGAGTAGTATGAATAGATTTCGGACATATTCATCCGGGGATATAGGCATTGACCTGTGACCCGCAGATATTGCATAAGAAGTCTCACCGAAATTGTAGGCCTTCTGGGCATCTCTCACGTACTGCTTCATGAATACTGTGTATTCAGACATACCACTCCATTGGCATACTGTTTATGGCATACTGTATAGTAGAGAAGTATGAATATTCAGACGCAGCACCATTCTCTCTCACAAAAGCATACATCAGGCACTCTAATGAGCATTCTATGCATTTTTTACTTTGCATAGAAGCGGAGCATATCAAAGTGAAAAATATACTGCATGTTTGCATAGACTTTTTAAAACCTTTTCACACGTGAGTTTCTCCTGTACTGTCTGATCTCCCAGCATGAGTTCTGTAATGCGTGCTATGAAAAAAAAAAATAGAAGCTTACCTTACAGTTCTTAGCAGATGCACTGGAGGACAGATTATATATTATCAAACATATAATGTGGTTTTAGATGTTTATAATGATTGATTATGATCGATAAGATGCGATTGCGAACGCGCTTGCCAGCTATGTGTGCCGCCATATTGTCTTTGCAATGCAAGATGGGATTCTGAGTTTGTCTCGTCATAGATGCATACAATGAGGAGCATAGAAGGTTCCAAAAAAACTAGCCCTTCCACTTTCCCAGCCCCGGAAGTGATTGGAATGAGTGACAGATGGAAGGGGAAAAGGCTCGTGTTGACTGACTAGTTTGAATATTCTTTGTTTGATGTCAGAAAACATTGCTGCAACACTGCATCAAAACTGTGCACTCTGATGGTAATGACTTTATTTAGTGATTGTTTGAATGTTTTTTAACATATAAATATAAAGATATTGTGATGTTGAAAAGACTATTTGAGCAGCTGGTCCATTGTGACAGCCGCTTCAGTCCTTCTTTTGCTGGTAAGCATGAATGCAGATCACAACGGTTTGATCGTACTCATCTAAGCCCAATCTAGTGTAATCGCACTGGTTTGATTGTAGGTGTGAAAGGGTTGCTTTATAAGGCAACCTAAAGGTATTTATAAAAAAAAATCCCATTTGCATTAATGTATCACATGCTTAAATGTTGATTGTTGATTCAAATGCAGACAGAAAACAAGACACATGCTGATTGCCATGACAGAGTGGCAGTGTAAAGACATGTTTGCAGTCTTTGCCAGATCGTCTGCATTTCCGTGATGCAAAGGAAACATTTTATAATGGAGCTCCATTCTTGAATCTTTTCTGTGAAATCACTTTCCTCCCATATACATCATAGTCAAATGTGCACTGATTAAAATGTAAATCTCTAGCACTAACCCACACTGTAGACTTGCTATAATCCATTAACTTTACACTGTCTAAATTACAGAAATCTAAAATATGAATAGACAATATTTCAACACCGAAAAGAATAAAAAGTATTTGAGCGGACATAATTTCCATAATGACGTCATTGATTGTTTACATGCACAATTTTCAATTATGCGTAATAACCAGGCACCCAGTAATGTCACGTAAACACCTTAAAATAGTATCCTAACGCATTTTTTGTGAGACAGATCTGTTCATTGGATGATGGTTTGAACAGCCACAAGCATGTTAAATATGACATTTTCAATTGTGAGAGAATGTTTTTTTACTATGCCTTCAATGTGAACATTCAGATCGAATTTAATGTGATTATTTATTTATTTTTACATCTTACTCAATTTGTCTTTTGCACATGTGGTTTACCCCATATATAGGCCTGTTATGGTTTAAAACATTTAATTGCAAGTATCTTTTCAAGGAAAGAAAGAATTATAGGCTTCAAGAGTGGTTCAGTGATTTGTTTTGATTACATGTAAATAGTCAAATATGTGCATGAAATATACCAGACAGAGGTAGATATATGTAACAGTGCTCTTGTGTACCATTAGCACAGAAAACACAGTTTCTATATTTCACAAACTGTATTAAACCTTGCATATTATCTGTTGTGTTTTCCTGCTGGCCTCTGATTTTAGTAATATTACATTTGCTTGTAATTAAATTCCACCATATGACTGCTAATAACTTATATATAAAAACATGAGCCATCAAGAAGTATTTCTTATATATTTTTAAGTATATTTGACAAAAACATTAAAAACTAAAACAACTGCCAATTCTAATTTGTACTGTACATATTATAACCATGAACTTGCCTGGGTTTGTTATATGCATGAGTGTGTTGAACGCATGCGGTTTAGGAGCATCGGCTGTACAGACCAGTATATGGGCTACATTTAGGGTAATTTTACAATGGCAGTTTAGTCGAAAACAGCACGGTTGCCATGAAAATCGGTGCTCGACAATAAGGACTGTCAGTTGCTAGTACTGTCACTTGCCCAATCAGGCCAGCTTTTATATCATTAGTACGAGCAAACATCAAACGAGAGAGCACAAAAATTACACAGAGCGACCGAAGTCTTCTAACCGACGAGCGAGCTAGAGTATATTTAGCTCGCAAAGATGCACGAGCGCATCATATACTGGATGCACTAAGTCATTTTTTCATTGGAGCAAAAGAAAATGTTCTTTCTATAGAACTGAAAATCCATGTCTCTCCATGCATAATGTCTCATCATCACCTCTCTCCATGTAGCCTAGACTGTTTAACGCGCATGCACTCTCGTAAAGGGACAGATCGCTTCATCGCCTTTAGAGATGAAGTTCTCTAAAGAACTTCTCTGGTCTGATGAAACAAAGATTGAACTTTTTGGCCTGAATGGCAAGTGTCATGTCTGGAGGAAACCAGGCACTGCTCATCACCTGGCCAATACCATCCCTACAGTGAAGCATGGTGGAGGCAGCATCATGCTGTGGGGATGTTTTTCAGTGGCAGGAACTGGGAGACAAGTCAGGATCGAGGGAAAGATGAATGAAAACCTGCTCCAGAGCACTCTGGACCTCAGACTGGGGTGAAGGTTCATCTTCCAACAGGACAACGACCCTAAGCACACAGCCAAGATAACAAAGGACTGGCTACGGGACAACTCTGTGAATGTCCTTGAGTGGCCCAGCCAGAACCCAGACTTGAACCCGATTGAACATCTCTGGAGAGATTTGAAAATGGCTGTGCACCGACGCTCCCCATCCAACCTGATGGAGCTTGAGATGTCCTGTACAGAAGAATGGGAGAAACTGCCCAAAAATAGATGTGCCAAGCTTGTAACATCATACTCAAACAGACTTGAGGTTGTAATTGGTGCCAAAGGTGCTTCAACAAAGTATTGAGCAAAGGCTTTGAATACTTATGTACATGTGATTTATTTTTATTTTTTAATACATTTGCAAAGATTTCAAACAAACTTCTTTCATGTTGTCATTATGGGGTATTGTTTGTAGAATTTTGAGGAAAATAATGAATTTAATCCATTTTGGAATAAGGCTGTAACATAACAAAATGTGGAAAAAATGAAGCGCTGTGAATACTTTCCGGATGCACTGTATCATCCTCATAAAACACCTGTTACATGTCAGGTGTTTTTGTGCTTTGTGTATCAGTCAGTGTTAGTCTTGTTTGTGTTGTCTGATTTCATGTTATAAACACATTCTTAATTCACAGATTAGGCCTAATCTACCTACTGTATATTACACATCACAACCAATTTTGTATCAAGTCTGTTCTCTCACCAAATAATCAAAGATCCTTCTTGTGAAAACACTACACACTGGCAAAAATTTGCATGACAGCATGACTAAACAGGTGACCAAAAACCCATCATCTCTTCCACAGAACTCTTTGCTTAAAAACTTGTGTAAATGGCAGGACGGTGGTTAATATGATGTATTTATGAATTTATATATGTAAAGCAAACGGGCCAGCAGAAAAAAACCTTAGAGTTGAGCCCTGATAATGATAACAACCTTACAAAAATTTCAGATTTTAGTAAAAAATCTGATTTGGCTACTTATGAATGTAAATGCCTTTTATTGACATTCTGGCGGCTTTATCAATGTGCGTATGCGTTATATGCTTCTATGTTCCTATTTGACATCAAAACCAGAGAAAAACTTAATCATCAAATCTAATGGTTTTCTTGCGTCGTCATGCTTTTAGCCTAAATCGAGCTGATTTTTCAGTTATCAGAGTTTTGTTGTGCTTGTAAAAGCACTTAGTATCCATGCCCATCAGGGATACTATTTAACCCTCGATACAAACGCTTATCTGTGATGTCACTGCTCGTGAGGTGGGGCCCCTTCTTATGGTTCATGTTAGGCTGATGAGTACTGTGGACTGAACCTGAGCAGACGTTCTTGGCTAAATGGAGACAGGACAGAGCCTGCAAAATGCCTTTACACACTGTGCTTATCATTTCTGGGGCTCAGCAGAAAATTAGACACAAGTGCACACACAAGCTAGCTATAACTCTTTCGCTAGTTAACAGCATGAAGTGGGTAAAACCATTATTCTTCTCAATTACATCTTTTTATATTTGGAACAGAATGTACTGCATAAAAATATTCTGCACACACACTTATATACAAACACTAATCATGATCCAGTGCAGGGAAGGAAAGAGTCTGGCCACTCCTCCCACTTCCATCAGGTTTAATGTTAATGCAAATGAGGGCTATCAACACAGCACTTGATGACAAACGGCGTGCCGTGAAAGTATAGTCACAGTATACAGGGCATGCAGAGCACAGAGCCCATGCCCGGCATTAAGAGCCTCAACTCCGTTTTTATTAAACTTTCCATTTCCCTCTTACACTCTCCTGGGATGAATGTTCCCTATGTTTGCTTAAAACATATTTCCACATTCTTTAGTATAAGCAGAGTCCTGTTCTAGATGTCTGCTCAATGCTAATGAGGAACACTCAGAGGTAGAAAGATGGGTGAGCGCTTCCATTGAGGGATGCGTTTAGCCGCGGGCCCACACTCAAACTGTCACATTCCCAGAGGATTGATCTGTATTATGAACACATTATGAGACTATGTTTCCATCTCAGTAGGTGCCGCCAATTCGATTTGGATGCGAGTGTAGAGTCAGTGAGGTGAAGCAAACAGTTTTGGGGTATTTTGAATGTCTAGATATCAGATTACTCTTCTCTAGTTAAACACAAATCCCTCTGTTTGATCCAGTTTTGCTGTCAGCTCTGTATTGATGGCTACATATGAATTGTCATGGAATATGTATGATATTCCATGGTTCTTGCCAATATCAAAATACCATGGTAATACCCAAGAGGTCAAGTTTTGGTTTGCTAGTGTGGTCCGTTAACTCTGTTGGTAGTGCCATAACCATTATGTGGGCAAAAAGTATTTTTCTTTTAATGGCTATTCAAAAGTAGCTGTGTATTCTGATGAAATAATTGTATTTAAAGAAACATATAAATGACACATTTCATTATATAATAGTAGATTTTATTTTCATTTTTGTCAGTTTATTTTATTTTTTTGTAAAAGCTTCTTAAAAGCTTGAAATTGCCTTTTTTTAAAGTGAAGGGCTTGGGACTCTGTATGATCTTTTGGTGCCTTCAGCCAGTCAGCATTGCCAGAACGTACTTTTACTGCAGCTCCGGAGTGATTAGTCAAATTAAATATGGCTAAGGTTGTTGGTTATAAATAAAATGCATAACCAGATCTATGAGCCCATGAGCACTTTATGTGTCAGCCAAGCAACCACCCTTGAGAAAAATGGAACTTCTAATGAATGGCTTTCTCCAGGTATTTTAGACACACTTGGTAAAACCATGGATCTTTTTTGTAAGCATTTAATCTATTTATTCTGTCTCTCTCTTTCTGTCTGTCTACTTAAGTGGGAGTATTGGTTTGAACGTGTGAACGTAGTACTCTTCCTTCTCCTTATTAGACAGTTATAGTGCTCTCAGCTGAAGAGCTGCCTCTTTCTCATCGGAACAGGGCTTAACATCACCGAATGTCCAGACACTCTTAAAACTGTTTAAACCAGTCAGTGTTTAATGAGGGCAATTAATGTCTTTTAATTACATTTTCAACCCCCCCTTATTTGCATCTCTTACTCTCTCTCCGTCTTCTGAGTCTTCTTCCCCTCGTTCATGCAGTGAGATCTCTGGAACTCAGCCAGCAGTTTTTCTTCGATCTGCTGTTTCTTTGAGGGGCTTTAATATGGCTATATAGGACATTTATTCCTCAGTGGTATTTAGGGCTCCAGTTGTTCAGGTGCAGAGCACTTGTTGGAAGAAATGCTGTCTTTCCTCATTATTAGGCTTTGGCTCTGTTCAGCATGCTGGTGAAATCAAGGTGTTTTTCTGGAAAATTCCCAAACCTGGACATATTAAGAACAAGAGGCAAAACGCAACGCTGTGCACTATTGCCAAAAATATATATGCATCACAATTTTTTTCAGCCTTTTGATGAAATTCAGTTTATACACAATCACATATGTATTTCCTAAGGAAATTTGTCAATCAGTTGGAGATTTATTATGAGGGCTTATTTAAGGGCCCGTCATTTACACCTACGTCAGACGTCTCGGGTGTGTTGCGTCATAAACATAAAATGTTTAGGTCACTGTGTCAAGTTAAATATAGATTAATACTCAATCTTTAAACACATCTTGAGATCCCTTAGATCACATTTACGCTCCTTCGAGTGTTTTGAACGCAAGAACGTTACGCATGTTTGTGTTGTTCTACCTAATGAAGTGTTTTCTTCACTGTATAAACTGCGCATTGCTCATACAGCTGAAATCTCACTTACTGCGCTCTGGAGTAAACAGGTGGTACTACAAGCTTGCATTACTCAGGAGTCTTCCTTATTATGGTCCGTGGGCATGCAATTAAATGCGTACATTTTTAAATCGACAGCCCTTATATATATATATATATATATATATATATATATATATATATATATATATATATATATATATATATATATATATATATATATATATATATATATACTTTTTTTTATGATCAAAGGAACCATTTTGCTATTTTATGTCATTTTCATCTGGAAATGTTTGGAGCTAAGGTGCAAACAGATTGTTGAGTTTTTAATTGATTCATTGACAGAAATGAAGGCCAAAATTTTGACTGCACAAGAACACAAGCTTAATTTCATATGTTGTTGCATTCCGAAAAATGTTAAGGTACGGTCACACAGACCTTCATACGGTGAAATTCCTTGTGGTGGGTGCTTCGTACACAGCTATAATGAATATTCACAATGGACAAGGATATAATTTTAGATATAATTATTAATTTTTTTTCTCCAATTTGGCATGCCCAATTCACAATGCATTCTAGGTCCTTGTGGTGGTGGTGGAGGGTGGTGGAGGACGAATCTCAGTTGCTTCCATTTCTGAGACCGTCAATCCGTGCATCTTATCACGTTGCTCGTTGAGCGCGTTAGCGCAGAGACCTAGCACGCGTGGAGGCTTCATGCTATTCTCCACAGCATCCATGCACAACTCACCATGTGCCCCACCGAGAGCGAGAAACCCATTTTAGTGACCACGAGGAGGTAACCCAATGTGACTGCCCACCTTAGCAACCGGTCGGTAACCAATTGGTTGCTTAGGAAGCCTGACTGGAATCACTCAGCACACCCTGGATTCATACTTGAATATACTGTAGACCAAGTCCTGCAACAGATGTTTTTTTTTTGCCCCCACAGTGCCCTGATCTCAACATCATTGAGTCAGTCTAGAAATACATGAAGAGACAGAAGAAATTGAGACAACCTAAATACTGTACAAGGTACTGTGGCAAGTTCTCCAAGCTTTTAACAAATGATCTGTCAACAATCATCAAAAAAATCTGCACAAATGTACCTAAGAGAATTAGTTTTTTGTTTAATGCTCTTTGTATGAAGTAAATTAATAAATAATTATTCATGGCATTATTTTAGATTTTTTTTTTTTTTTACAACTGCCTTGTGATCTGTAGAAGGAGAGGAAAATTAAAGATTGTTGTCCACACAGGATGTGGTGACTTTATCATGTGATCAATGATGGAGCTTTGTGTCAGTGTATGGAAAAGAGGTTGTGTAAATGTAGGCGGAGTTTAAGCTGATTAAGCAAAATGAGGTTTTAAGCTCTAATGAGAGCAAGCTGCTACATATTATGGCAGATCTTTAGTTGATATACATACAGTCACAATTCAGCCTTTTTCCCAGTCCCACCTCTATCCTACTTGGTTTAATAAATGTTGTGGTCTATCTCAATACAAAGGCAGTGGAAAGTTATTTTGTTTTGGGGAGAAATAACCTAAAATGCCAATAATTTTCAGTCTTCAAATCATGATGTCCTTTGCACATTAGAGAGTTACGGAGAAGCTCATTCACAGCGGCTTGTGTGTTCACATGAGAACTAGTGGTGTTTAGCGCTAAAAACAATGCAAGTTCTTGCAAGATAAAAACATTAAAAAATAATGGAAAGCATTTATTTTGTATTTTTGATAACCTATTCCTTTAATTGTATGAACTGGTGTGCAGTTCTCAGAGAACTGAAGGTTGTTCACCAGGTAAGTGCTAGGTATACAGTAAACTGGACAAACATGCCCCACCCCACTGAGAAAACGTCATATACACAGAGCCAAAGATTCTCATGTTAACAGGATACGGTATTAAATGTATTTTTCAGAACTGAGTTTGTCTTCTGCCATGTTGCTTTTTAACTCATTTAGAAGAACATCTATATCTGCTGTTCAGCTTTGAGTGTTAGCTTGTTAAGAGACACTGCAGCAAACCACGAGAGCCCAGCATACGTCAGTCTGGCTTTGATACACCGACAGCAGATTTCAAGAGTGTGAAAGAATTTTATGTGAACCCCACTGAACACGTACACAGCACTGGGCCGAGACTCCTGCAGTTTTCGTCATGTTCGAGACCCATAAGGAGTGCAGAGAAAACTCCTCCTGTGCTGTATGTCACTAAGTGTTATGTTCTTGATAATGCCGCCTTCACAGCAAAGACAGCTCAGAATAGCAACACAGGCTTTTTATCGAGTTTCCTGCTTAAAGGTCTTGGCTTTTTATTTTATTGATCACTGTTCATAATGTTTCATAAAAATGTTGGCATATAGTCGCAACTGTTGCTTTTCAGTTCTCGTTAGTATTGGAGGGGATGTTTTTCATCAATCTAACATCTAGCATTTATGCAATGAGTTTATGCTATTTCAGTATTAAGATAATATGCTGGTGCTTTTCCACACAGAGCGTTGTATGACTTCAAGTTTAAGAGAATGTATTTTGCTAAGTTATTCATCCTAAGAATTCTGTTCAC
Organism: Moxostoma hubbsi; assembly: GCA_032164185.1. Classification (NCBI taxonomy): domain Eukaryota; kingdom Metazoa; phylum Chordata; class Actinopteri; order Cypriniformes; family Catostomidae; genus Moxostoma; species Moxostoma hubbsi. Next base: position 23,316,671 of record JAVLUX010000030.1, on the reverse strand, counting down.
TGGAGTGCATCAGCATAATGGATCATTAAATGAATAGTTCACCCAAAAATGAAAACTCTGTCATCATCTCAAAAGGCTACTGCATGTGTAGTGCTCTTAAGTAGATGAGCAGTGCTCTGTAGTCATGCACACTCATAGATAGCATATCAGATGCGGATGCTCAATATTTTGGTTCGCTTATAAAATGCTGTGGCAAGCAGGAGAGAGAGAGAGATGCACAAAGCTGTCTGTGTTTGTCTTTATGTTGAACCTGTCTGCTGAAAAGCAATGCGTGTATTGAATGTGATGCTGAATAGCAAGCTTTTGTTACACACTGAAAAGTGTTTGTTAAATGTCTGAAGTGGATTGTTCACCCGGACCCCACTTCCTCCTTTCCAAATTAAGAACCTGATTTGTTGCATTGGTGCCAAAACCCGGGAATTTGGAGGAAGATGCAATGTCAAGTAGTCCTTGCAGTTAAACTGCCACTGACTGTGAGAATCACATGCATTTCTGTGTGAACAAATACGAAAGATGTGTGATGTGAAGACCAGTGCCTCTGCTTTGGCCTGTTGAAGCACCCAACATCACCATGGATTGTATTATGTTTTCATGTTCAGAACATTTCAGTGTGGGTTGTATGTGTTTTCGGCTGCTATCAGAATGGATTGCTTGTGAACCAGTCTCAATATGATTCAAGCTTTACAAAGGAGCTGTAATTGAATGAGAATTATTAAAGTTGGGGTAGTTAAGACCCATTTGATCAGACACACAACCGTAAGTAAACATTCATGAAAATTTCAAATGGTATGACTGTTTTAAAATCAAGGTGCCACTGTGCTTAATGTATTCGGATGCAATGTATTGTGTGTACGTTATGCGTTAATCCTGAAATTGTGTTTTATAATGTTGTGGAACTTGTGGCTATATTTGAGGTGCTGCACATTGTTAGCCAACCATAACAGTGGTTGTTTACATACAAGTCTAAAGGGCCAGAGATCTTAAAACCGAGCGTTTCAGGCAGTGGGCCAGAGACAGGGTTGAAAATTATTATATATTACTAAATTGTGATTGTTCTAGTGCAGAAAAACTTTAATAACATTATAAGTGGACCACAGGGAAGATAACAATTGTTTTTTTGTTTTTTTATATAAGTGTATGTCTTGATCCATTTAAAACCGATCAAACTGTTTCACATAACATTTGTGAAATGTTTCACATTAAATTGTGTTTTGCAAAATTTCTAATAAATGGCAATTGGTTTGATAGTTGTTATATAATGCATATGCATTCATACACTTTAATGTGTGACTTGTGTGTCCAAATAATTTTCTCTTTTTGAGTTCTTCTGAGGAAAAACAAAATCAAACCAGTTTGGAATGGCATAAAAGGTAAGGATATTATAACAGAATTTTAAATTTTAAGTCAACTTCCTTTCTCTTTCATTGAATATCTCCCATCAACGCAGTATGCTTCCTTGGTCAGTCAATGTGGATAGGGGCAGATGCCTCCTCGCACTCTTTCTCCGACATTGCTGTGAGTTTCGTCTCACTATGAGCTCCTGTCTGAAGCCTGGCTTCATTTTTGTTTGTTTTGATTCATGTTTCCATGCTGTGGCCCATGGCCCATTCAGGGGAAATGTCAGAAATGGTGTGCAGGATAGATCCTGGTAGGGGCAGACAACCTCCATTTTCCATTCACTCTGCACAGCTGAGCTGTAGGTGGCAGAAGCAGGAATATGGTTGTATAAAGTTTGTGCATGTGTGTATTTGTGAATCCCAGCTGTCTGTCTTCCTCAGCCCTTACATAAAGAGCTTGTATGGGAGAAGAGATCACCATGCTCGCAGCCACTGGGAGAACAAGCAATACACTCTCTTCCTTTTCTCACTTTTATTCTCGCTTTCTCTCACTATGTCTTGCGTGCCCTGTCTGTGTCGATGACTAATGAGCTACTGTGCCATTCTCTGTAACGAGTTACCTGCCTACATGCCCAGTGTGTTGCCTCATCTTGCTGGCAAGGTCTACTGCGAGAGAAAGTGTGTGACAGGAATGGAGAGGGTGAATGAATGAGATGCTAAGACCTGAGTCAGACAACGCTGCTTGTTGTCTCTAATACTGTTGACATCACAGGTGAAATTTATTTCACTCTTGATTTGACGGACATGCGGAAGATCCAAAATGAAACTTTTGCCAGTCAGCTAAGAAATTATGTTTTGCGTTATTTTAAAACGATGCAATTTTTCGCGATATCCTTAACAATATAAAAAAAAGTACTCTTAGATATAATCACTCTTGATGAGCCAGTCTCCATCTCTGATCCTGTCACAAAAAGGTGAAGAACCATCAGGATTTTGTCTCTTGTGTCTCAAGAAAAAACATTAAGGGTAGGTTGCACCAACAAGGATTAATTAATAAATCAAGGTTTATCTGATAATTCTGCTGCACCAATCTTGAAACTAATTTAAACTAACTTTAAAAATAATCAGGGTTACATTAGAACAATAATTTTGAGCCTGATTTATATTTTACAGTAAATCTAGATAAACTTTAATCTAGAGATGCACCGATTGCAATTTTCTTGGCCGATTCAGATTTTGTATTTTTGTATTTTTTTATTTTTTTATTTTTTATTTTTCCAAGTTTGACCTGCCGATAACGATTTTTCCGATTTTCTTTTTAAGACCTATTGGCCGCATATACAAACAAAATCTACCTTTCTTCAATGCAAAATTTAATTTTCATAATAAATTAAATGATTTCCCCCAAACAAATTTACAGGATCTTCTCTGACTTCTGATATATAAAGTGCTCTGTGACTGGAAAGAGGTAGAAATAACAATTAACCGCAAATGAGTTGCTTTATATAACAAAACAGATTTCATTTTCCACTATTTTATAAATGGACCTTTTTCTATTTTTTACTCGTCTAACAAAACAATTCCAAATATTACAAGCCTATGAACAAAACGGAAGTGTCCAGTACACTCAACATTGACATTAAGCTTACGTTAGATACCAAATATCAGAGGTAAAACTGATTGCTGCTTCGGGATCGGCTTGTCGTCACTCACCCCCGTTTTTCCCGGGAGTCTCCCGTATTTCACACCCATCTCCCACCCCCCTCCCGTTTTGTTATTTCTCCCGGGAAACTCCCATAATTTTTATGGCCCAAACCACATTATATGAATAATCACATCAATATATTATTCCAAGATTGTCCAGTTGCCAGATCTTGTATGAAACGCATCCCACTCACACAATCAACGCACCATACACATTTCTGCTCTGTTGAAATCTGCGCAGGCAGTAGACGCGAGAATTTCTATGGAGAACGACTGGTCATCCAAGGCCATGAATTCCATAATTTTCCTCGTAATTCCTTTGGTCTTTTTGCTTCTCATACCAAGGAAAGATAGGAGAGGCTGCTGACTTGTGGCTGGCTCTGAGCTCTGGCTAGCTTTATCCGCTTAACTTTTTCAGCTTCTTTTTTAAAAGTGGCATTTTCAGCTGGGTGAGGGTGTTTTAAGTGTCTAATTAGGTTTGTTGTTCCAAACGGTTCCCCCACGGTTTACTTTAGCCTTACAAATATTACAAATTGCGAACTTTATGTATTTTTCACTCATAGTGAAGATCTTCCACACCAATGACATGTTTCCATGCAGCTGTGACGTTATTGCCTGCGCTGCTGGCAACAAAACGGACCGGCTCAGAATCGGAAAGACGTGAGACTGACCGGCCGGTCACCAGTCCGGGCCGAGCATGCGGAAAACCGGCTGATTACGGTCCCTGGCCGGTCGATCGGTGCATCTCTACTTTAATCCTGTTTGCTCTATTTAAATTCAGATGGGGTAGTTTAAATAAAAAACAGCCACCTGAGAGATGTTTATCTTATTATTTATGTTTATTGTGGCCAAAGTTCTTGGGCTGTCTGCCTCGATGTGTGCTTTCAAATCTGGGGTGCAATGGCTTGTCTCAATGGCTGTGCTATTACTGGCTTTTCCACACATACGGGGACATGGGACAGAAATTGATCTCTCAAGGAGAGCGTTAATTTGGCATTTAACAAAACTGTTTTTAAGTGACTGGTGATCGTTATTGCTCCACTCCTCTCTCATGCCATCTTCAGCCAGCAGCCTGGGCTCTTCATTTCTGTCCACAACAGTGGTGTTGACATGAGGGGAGGTGGTTGATCCGAGACCTGTTGAACATGCGTCTTGTTTCATATTATTATCTGTCCTTTTTTCTTAAATTATGCTGCTATATTTGTTAAATCATATTTAAAATTAAGTGGTGCAACATAAAGCAAATTAAAATAGAAATTTAATCAACCAGAAATGAGCTTTTAAACCCCTAATGTAATCCTTATTTGTGCAACCAACCCTTAGTAATCTAGTTAAACGTGATTGTATAACTTGTTCCAAAAAAAATATTCAGTCAAACATACAAATCATTTTGACTTAAAAGTCTTCTAAAAACTTTTACCCAAGTGAAAAATATAACATCACAAGTGATTGTCTTGTGTCTTTGAGTTTGGACAAAGTTCCAAAACTGGAATTAACTGGAAAACTGGAAATATTTGTACATTTTATAATGGTGATTACCAGTCCTGGGAAAAGTCATTTAAATGAGTTAAATCATAAAGTTACAGAAGTCATTCTGTAGTCAGTATACTAATTTAATGATGTATATTTTCTAGTTATGATAAACCCTCTATAATCTCTATAAAATGTTTTTAAAAAATGGTATCCACTAATCTGAATGAGTAATGAAAATCATGATAATGAATTGGTTTGAAGGTGTTAGAACCCTTGCTGTGTTCGTAATACACTAGCTTTCTACTGTACTACTATTACCTAGTAAGAGTAGTATGGTAGTATGTTATGCTAAAGTTAGCCTCAGTTTGCATCGCACATGTCACTTACATCAACAAGGGGCAGACTATAATTCTTACAATTCTGCTTAAACCATGTAATGTTGCAGTTCTTAAGTTACCAGCCAACTGTTGAGTAACTCATTTACTTTAATTTTTAGTTTTATTTACTTGCCATTGCCAGGTTTCACTCATATTGGACCCTGGACATGTGGTTTATCAGATACCTATTGCCTGGAATCTACTGCAGTCACAATAGCTTTTTAAATGTCCGCGACAGGGAAAGCTGTCAAGCCATTTTCAGTTGAGAGATTCACTGTGTAAACTTTCCTCAGTTTCTTTCACTGTCCACTCTGTTGGATATTTCACAGGAAGCAACTGCAGGTGGGCAAATTATTTTATGCACTTTTTTGGGGGGAACTGGAATAGTGCTCTTTAGATCCATGCTGTGAACACCAGATCCTGCACCTGCAGGTCGCACCTGAATATCACTTTACCGACAACATGTTCCAGGAAACCTCTGCCTACTCCAGCTTAAAGCGTGATCTAGCCTACTAAATAATTCCTTAAATGAGAGTACATGTGACTGTTATCACAGCTTTCTTGTATGAATCTGTGAATCTCTCATAGATCCAGTCCACATTTCTACTGACTAGAGAGTCACACACTGACATACTGTAACTACATAACCTACCCACAAATAAACATGCTGCTGCATCACCTCACATCATCATCGTCTTTGTTTACGAGCCTTATGAAATTTGAGAACAATAACAAACATCATTAGTCATTTTACATTTGACTTTTTTTGCTATCATAAGCTGCTGTTAATGAAAAAGTTCACCCAAAAATGAACATTTGGTCATCATATTACTAATTTTACCTCGAAAAAACATGAGGGTGAGTAAATAAAGATCCCTTTAATATCACATTTGATCCAAAGTCATTTAATTATTCACCTTTATGACATTACAAACATATGTGATATTTGTAAGCAAAATCATTTTCGGAAACCAGCATTGGCTTACATAAGGTGGAAAAGGGAAATCAGATGAATCTCTTGATCTGCGGTAATGAAGACAAAAGGCTGGACTACAATGAGTTCACTCATCTTGGCAAACTTGTACAGCAAATAAGACCCAAAATATAGGTAAAAGAAAACGGGGGAAATAATGATGTCCGAAACTTAGAGAAGATTTTTAGCAATGGTGGAAAAATAAAACCTTGATATGATCACGCTTGTCAGGATAGCAAATTAAAGGGTTGAAAAAATGAATTGGGTTCCAGTGAAGTCGTACAGGCTTCAAAAGCAGACAGTACTTTGGGATTTTTATCAGCTGTCTCTTTGACGCTGGTTCCCATCACAGTCATCCTGGAGACAGACTGAGTCTTCTAGAAGTTCGTCAACACATTTGGATTCCGTCAAAATCACTCCACACTTACACTCTTGTAGAGCCTCTGAGCCCTCCGTGTTTACTAAAACACGGTGTAGCCCTACTTCACTCTCCATTAGGGATGTGCATCTCCATAACTGAAGCCGATGCGATATGCATCTCGATGCATAGCCAACGATACGATACATTAAAGATACATATGAAGCTGCTACCGATGCAGTGTGATTCGATTCAACACAATGCGATTCAATGCAATACGATGCAATGGGGAAAAATATGATGCTATGAAATTCAATATGGTAGGCTACAGAGAGTTCAGATAGTTCTTTGGATCAGACAGACAGCAAATAATACATTAACTTAAGTGCCTTCTGAATTCTAACGCATGGACCTTTCACAAAAAGGCCTTTGTAGTGCAAAAAAAAAAGATGAAATAAAACCAGATGTTCTTTACTGTTCTGTCTCCAGTTACACTTTTAACAGTTCACACATTTAACAGTGAAGCAATTTAAGGATGCTCGAGGATATACAATGAAGAAATGTTCCGTAACTTGCCAGCAGACGAATGTGCTTCAAGTGTGGTGTTAAATTAGTCATACTGCCTGTATATTTTATAGCGACATGACATATTTTACAAAATGGTTTTGGTATGGTTTTATCAAAATCTCCATCTCTCTTATAAAACACAAACTGTTTCCAAACATTGGATTTGTAATTATTTGGTGGAAGATGCAGTTCTCCCTCTGCAATGTTAATCTATATTCTATGTCAAGGGTGCCCACACTTTTTTGCATGATGATCTACTTTCAAATGACCAACTCTATAAGATCTACCAACTAAAATAGCAGTTTTATTTTAAAAAAATAAAATGCTTGTTGGGACTACTGCATGTATCCCTACACGGAATTCATCTTCTGATTAATTAATTAAAAACACCTACAGCACAATAGATTACAATAGTCAGGGCATTTACCTTATTCTGATGATTTGCACTGAATGGAATCAGACAGTTTTGCATAATCCGGGCAGTAGCTGCTGGTAGCTAGCAGTGTTTGAGACTAGTTTCGCAATTTCGCGCTCTGTTCTCAGAAGCCCTTGGAAGGTGTGAACCTAGTTGTCATGGCAACTGAATAAACAAGAATCTCGCAAATGCATAGGTCATTACGAATTTAATCCAAATCAGGTTCTGACTTGGATTTCAGGTCCTCACAAAGGAATAGTTCAACCCAAAATAAACATTTGGTTATCATTTGGTTATCATTTACTCATCCCCATGTTATTCCAAACCCGAGTGTGTGTCTTTTTCTTTTGTGGAGCACAAAAGGAGAATTAAGGCAGAATGGCAATCATCCATCAATTTCATTATATGGACAAAAGATGCAGTGAAAGTGAATAGTGACTAAGACATCTCTTTTTTGGAACGTCATGAGGGTGAGCTAATAATGAACTCTCTTTAATGATACTTTGGGTTGAAGAGATTATGTCCTTTAAATAATTCAGATTGTATTTATTGCCCTTTTAGTAGCCATTTTCAAACTACAAGAGACTCAATTATTAAACATGATCTATGGCTTAGTAGCCTAATGAAGCACACTTGATTTAGTTTTATTTTAGCATGTTGCTAAGTATGGCTGGGCGATAAGACAATGTTATAGGATATCTGCGATATCTGACCAATGTCCTGATGCCAATATTGACGCTCATTGACAGAAGATGTTGAACAATTTTGGGAAATTACAAAACCGTGGAGCTGGGAAGTTGGCAAAAAATATTAAATAGTAGCCCAGGGTTTAAAATTAGCACTCGTGAGTCGCGACCCACCAAATGCAGGTTGTCTATATCATGTGCAGTGGCTGGTAATTTTGCTCATCTATCCACCACTGTGGTGGGCGACACATTTCTATAAATACTGTAAACACAAACTCATGCACTTGAAGAAACACACTTTATTGTATTTTAAAGAACAGAGGACAGAAAAGTAATCTATGCGTGGCTGATTCGCTGTTTGTTCAGAGGCGTGCAGCACGAGTGTGTCTCGTGGAACACGCACATGTTCAGATGTCTGAAAACAGTTTGCAAGAATAGTGTCATCTATGAGAATGCTAAGACATCCTCAGGATGTGCTCGGAGTTAAGTTGGCTTTAGTTCCATGGCCCCTCTCTGTTATAATAGTCATAGTGTTACCACACAGTTGATTTTGATACTTAGCTTAGCAACATGCTAATATCAAACAACTTGTTAATCTAATACATAAAATAAAATACATAGCACACACAAATATTGATTTCAGTACATAATTGACGTCAGTACAGAATTGGTTTCAATAGTTTGATGTTAGCATGTTGCTAAGCTAACACCGTGTAATTCTGATTAAATTGTATTATTCTAAACCATTAACTACTTTCATCAATATTTATCAGTGTTGGATGAAATGTAAACACATAGTCAACATTTTTTGCAGTACATTCTAGAACTGCATAAATGGGTTAAAATTTGGCCAAAAATTGGTATCTTAGAAGAAAGCATGAGGTTGCTGGCTAGCTTTTGGAACAGTCCTCATGTCAGAAGGGCACCTATAATGCTTCAAAATACTGTCTAGGTAGGCTGCTCTCTGAGTTTTGGAACAAAGCTACTGCCTAGGCTTTGCCTACCTGGGAATGGAGAAATGTGGGCAGATGTTGATGTGAAAATTGGGCACTAAATAAAAATTTTCGGATTAATAATAATACAGCAAGGGCTGACTCTTTGGAGCTCACCTCCTTTCCTCAAGGTTGCGCACACATACATTTTCCTGCTAATATTATTTGGTTTAATTGAGGTGCAAATGCCCAGGCAAGTATCTTACCATAATTTCCTCCTCTTCTTTGAGCACATACTCCTCTGCTTGTGCCTTTTCAAATCCAATTTGCATGTTTTTCTCATTCATTTACCAACATGATCTCTCTGCCTCTGGTGCTTGACAACAAATATGAGGTGAAATTATTTAGCAGGGCTTTAAAAGCAAAGTTCAGTGTTGATTTGTTTTGTTATAGAAAGCATCCAAACTTTCTTTTATACCACACAGCCTCTCCTCATGTTGTCCTCGGAAAGCACTACCCACAGAGTAGTTTTGGCCTCTTGCCTTTGGTGAAGATGCCTTCGGATTGGAGATGTTTGACGTGTTGTTTAGCCGCTTCCATCCCCTCTAGCAGGAAGATTAGGTCACTCTCTTCCTATCAGAGAGAGAAACACATTTTCTGAGGAGTAAAACAGCTTTTAAATAGTTCACATAAAAGTGAAATTTCTGTAATTATTCCCCCTCTTGTTTTTAAACCAATGGCTTTCTTCTGTGGAAGACAAAAGATGATGCTTAGCTGAACACCATTCACTTTCATCTCACTTTTCTCCATAAAATTAATTGGATTGGTGACTGAGGCTAGCACTTGTTACATTTTGTGATTAATGGGGAAAGTAAGTCATACGTATTTGGAACAACATGGTACCATAAATGGTGTCAGAATTGTAATTTTCGCATGAACTAGCTTTGAATGGATGCAAATCGATGCGCGGACATTTTTTTAATTTGCCGAAAAAGATGCCAGATGCCATTTGAAGCTTTGTTAGAGAATAACAAACATCTCGGTATTATAGGTGAAAAGCTTTTTTTGTGCAGATTTGATAATGTAGAATGTGAAATGGGGGAAAGGAGTGTATTTTTTATATTTAAAAATGATACATGGGTTAGATAACAGCAAAAAGGTGCCAAAATTTGAGGAATTTGTGAAAGATGTTGTAAAAGAGATGATGAGAAAGGGACAAAATGAGTTTAGAGAACAGAGAAGCAACTGTGAATAGAAAGATAAGTAGATTTCTGTGATCAGAGTGACTTGACTGACACGCTGAATGAACTCAAATGTAGATAAAGACAGTAATTTATTTTCATTGTGATTCGGCCTTGAAATCAGATGGTTTAATGAATAAACTTAGACCTCATTATTTCAGCAAGATGTCTGAATGTGAGACTAGATCTTCAACAGAATTATCCTACTGCCATGCGCTGTCATATATAGGTATAAAGGGATGCTCCAATGTTCTGAAATACTCTCAACATGTCAGCTTCTGGAATATTGTCCACATACATCTGCCCGGCCAAAAATCCAGTTCACCTTACCTTGAGTTTTTCTTTCTATTTCTAAATGATCTTTTTCTGTTGTTGTGGCTGCATATGGATGTATATGACCGAGTTAAGTTTCTTTAAAAAGTGTGTGTGTTTGTGTGCGCGTGTGAGAACCAGCCATTTGCATAATGGCCATCCCATCAGAGGCTAAAAGCATGTCAGGGCCAAGAGCTCTGAGATCTAGTGTGCAGAATATCATTAATGATGTTGTTTTTCAGGGGGTTAAGGGTTTATCTCATAGCATAAGAGAAAACATGTGTCTGTGTGTGCTGGAGCCAAGTTCTCTGTTTACTAATGGCACGCCTCATCGTTCAACCAATCATTAGCGGAGGCACTTGGCCATACCTCCGATGATCTTCCTTTCTCGGTTTGTAGAAGGTGTGTGGGTACGAAGACCTGTGGGTCTAACAGGAGAGGCAGACAGCTTTTACAGGACAAAAAAAGAAGCTTTAGAAGCCGAAGTGGAGAACGTTTGATCTTCACCATGTCTTGCCCCCCTTGATGGTTTTCTTTACGGTGTTGTTGATAGTAGTTTTTTTTTATCCCCTTATTTTATTAAAGGTTAAACTTTTAAACTTTTTTTAGGTAAATGTTTGTGCTCCATGTGTGTAAAGCAGATAAAACATACCCGATTCATTAACATAACAAAACCTAAAGTAAGCAGCTCATCTGCTCAGCTCTCAGCTCTTTATTCTGTCCCACTCCTCACACCTACTTTGTGTCCTTAATCTTATTCCTCCCTGTCCTCTTTTTCTCGCTCTCATTTGTTTGTTTGTTTGTTTGTTTGTTTGTTTTTTGTTTTTGCTTTGTTGGCATGAAGAAAACTGTAATGTTTTAGTTCCAAAGCATTGGCTGCATAGTTGCGTGCAATGAGAAATTGTGCATTTACAAACAAATTAATTAAATATCCATAGTGCAAAGAAATATAAAAACATAGAAGTAAATGATATATAGTTACAATATATAACTATTAACTATTGTAAACAATAAGGAGAAATAAACAACAAAATAAAGTGAAAAATGTTAACGGTGCAGAGTGAACTAAGAAAGTAGCATTAACAAATTTAAACAAAAATGAATACATTCATTTATATTAATTACACAAGTAATATAGAGAGTAACCGTAGATAAAAAGACTAGATGTGCCAATAGTAATAATGCGCACAAATCTAGTGATAGAGACAGACTCAAGAGTGATCTCTCTCTCTCTCTCTCTCTCTCTCTCTCTCTCTCTCTCTCTCTCTCTCTCTGACTCAATACTTTTAAAGAGGAAATAATGAGGCAGGTCCTCTGTAGCGTTGCTCAGATATCATGGGGGTGACACTCTGTCTTGGCGATAATTTCTCCTCTCCTAGTGTCCCCATGCCATGCGTGTCTGCCAGAGAGAGGAGGGAAGAGCCCACGCACCACAGAAGCAAATGAAATATGAGGCATCAGCAGGTGTGCCGTATAAATATTTCACATCGCTAACCTGATTTGTTGTGTAGAGTGTTATGTTCTGGGCAGCTGTGTGTGTGTGTGTGTGTGTGTGTGTGTGTGTGTGTGTGTACGAAGGGTTTCGTCAGAGTGTTTGGGTTGTAAGTGGAGTGTTTATGTATGTGCGTATGTTTATGTATCTTTAATGGATTTTTGCTTGAACTGTACGTGTTCTTATGCATATTAATGAACGCACGTTCATGCATGTGTTTGTCTGCGTGTGATTGTATGCATGGGGATGTCTCTGTGTGAGAGTGCTGTATACAGAATGTAGTGACAGCTCTTCACGTACAGATGCAACAGAGCACTTCCATGCTACTCTGCTCACCTGCCTTTCACTGCTCTCATGGGATAATGCATCAATTTTACTATCTCTTAGAAAGAGAGGGAGAGTGCTCTCGAATATCTGATGTATGTCAGACCTGGCTGCAGACCTGTAGTTGTAACAAGGGGGCTGTGCTTCCCCTAACAACAGGTTTGGATTGGAAAAATATAAATAAATTGGAAACAAACAGGCAAATGTGATCAAAATGACATCGCATCAGCACATCGTTTTGCTGCCCCCAGGTGATGTAACTGCACAGTGCCTCAACTGGATTAGGTCGGAGACAGACTTTGCATTGATGTTTGTTTAAATATAGAAAAATGGTCTGAGCTGCAGCTTAGTGGATAGTGCATAGGCTCAAACTCTTTGAGCCTTAATATTTCCTATCCCTGTCATTTCTTGTCCTCTCTCTTACATGCTATCAATAACTTAATTTTTACACTTTCTGAAGAAAATCTGAGTGGTGTATGCCCATGCAAATCTTGCCGCTTATGTTCTAGTTAGTTATTATGGTATTTCTATGTGGTTGCTAGGGTCTTCGGTGTGGTTGCTAGGTGGTGCACTTACTGGTGCATTGATCAAGTCTCTATGATTTTCTGGTTCGTAGATATGGCTCGGGTCCCAACTTTAATGCCTTTGGGATTTTTCAGCTGATTTTGTGTCTGCTTGGTAAACATTGTTATTTTCTGAATGCTCAGAAAAGTAAATCATAATATAGTAAATAGTAATAAGGATGCTTCCTTTATCAAGCACCACTGATATGGCAAAACAAAAATTTTGAAGAATTTCTAGAATTGCTCAAAGCAGTCCAAAAATAGCAAGGAAACACAGTCAAATCTGCTTAACACTTTTCTCAGGTAAACAAACCAGTGGACACTTTAACAAAATCACTCTTAAAGCGATACTCACCAAAAAAAAAAAAGTGATCATCATTCATGCATTGTCATGTTGTTCCAAACCTGTATGTAGAACAAAAAAGGAGATGTTAGACAATGTTAGCTTCAGTCACCATTAAGGCTAATTTATACTTACTGGCTGAAACAGGCTTTGCTTGGTTCGCCTACAAATGAAGACAAAATGCACTGACGGTTTGGTTCTGCAAAGGTGTACTTTTGGTGAGATTTCTCCCGTTTGGGGTCATCTATGAAATTCTTGACCTTGGAGAACTCTGCTGGTCGAAGAGCATTGATGATTGGTTAAAACAAATCGTGGGTGTGGTTTGAATGTGATGGTTATTATTTACAATCGCACGTGCCAGCTGAGGAGTTGTTTCCTAGATTACTGTCATTAAAATGGATAAATTTGAAGCCTGTGAAATTGTGTAGTAGTATACTTTTTACATGATTTGCAATACATAGAGAGCAATTTGGATTTTTTTTAAAGTGGAAGGGGCTTCATGACAAGTTAAAACAAAGAAGCGACATAGCACTAAAAGCGGTGGTCCACGGAGAGAAAAACCTGCATTATTGGCTTTTACTTTACGTTAAACACTGGAACATTACGTTAATCACTGTGACAGCACCCTAAACAAAAACGTTTTTAAATGATGCCACATGTGGTAAATATATACAGTTATGTGAAAAGTATTTGCCCCCATCCTGATTTCTTCTGTTTTTGTGTATATCTCATACTAATTGTTTCAAAAAATTCAAACTAAATCTATAATAAAACGAAGGCGATCGGAGTAGCCCTAAATACAATTTGTTTAAAAAAGTTGACAGAAATACATCAGTCTGGCAAGGGTTACAAAGCTATTTAAAAGGCTCTGGGACTCCAAAGAACCACAGTTAGAGCCATTATCTCAAAATGGAGAAAACTTGGCACAGTAGTGAACCTTCCCAGAAGTTGCCGACATTCCAAAATTTCTCCAAACCGAAGACTCATCTAGGGAGTCACAAAAAAGCCAAGGACAACAAGGAATTGCATGCCTCTCTCGCATCAATAAAGGTCACTGTTCATGACTCCACTATCAGGCACTGGCCAAAAATGCCATCCTTGGAAGACTGGCAAGGCGAAAACCACTGCTATCCCAGAAGAACATTAAGGCTTGTCTGAATTTTGCCAAAACACACCTTTATGTTCCTCAAAGGTTTTGGGAGAATATTCTGTGGACTGATGAGTTGAAAGTTGAACTGTCTGGAAGACAGGGGTCCCGTTGCATATGGCGTAAATCAAGCACAGAATACCACAAAAAAGAACATCATTCCTACGGTCAATGGTGATGGTAGTGTGATGATTTGGGGATGCTTTGCTGCTTGTGGTCCAGGGCGACTTGCAAAAATTGAGGGAAACATGAATTCTGCTCTCTACCAGAATGTCTCTACCCATTAGTCCCATGAGTTGAAGCTCAAGCGCAACTGGATTATGCAGCAAGACAATGATCCAAAGCATAGGAGTAAGTCCACCTCTGAATGGCTAAAAAGAAGTTAAAAGTTTTGGAGAGGCCTATTCAAAGTCCTGACTTGAACTCGATTGAGATGCTGTGGCAGGATCTTAAATGGGCAGATTATGCACGAAAGTGTTTGGTTGCAGTTGTTGCTGCTAAAGGTGGCACAACCAGCTATTAAGTTTAAGGGGACAGTTAGTTTTTCACATGGGTGATATAGGTGTTGGATTTTTTACAAATTAGTATATAAAATTCACAAAAATAGAAGAAACCAGTAGGGGGCAAATACTTTTTCACAACACTGTACACATTTTTACAGCTTGGGAAACTCACAGCAATATTCCCTGCTTTTTCTCATTAGGGAAAAAGCTGTAACGCTGTACTCCTTAAAAATGAATTGAAATTATGAATGTATAAATTCATGAGCACTCACTTGAGATTAAGACTACAGTCACATCAGTAAACTTGAAAAAGCAGTTTTATTCCACATAGAGAGTCCCTTCATGGGGGATGCCATGTTAGATTCATATGACCGCTCGAATACTTCTCGCTTGTGCTGCCTTCATGTGCTATCGGAATTATCCTATTTCCCATTCCTGAAGTGGTAATTTATATGTATGTCGCATTCACGTGCTTTGTTGTCGTAAAGAACGGGAAACATGGATGATGCCAGGCTCATTCATACATATTTCTTGAGGAACTTTTGACACATAATACATATTACTCAGCTTGCTGACGATACTGGAATTTTGGTAAAATACAAGCTATTTTCATGGTGTAAAAATGTACAACATGCATAGAATGGTTGCTGATATACACAAATGAATTTGACCATAACGGCAAGTGCTAACAATCAGTTGTATTTAGAAAAATGAATAAAACCTGTTATTCACTTCAGAAACTCTTCTCAGCCATGTTGAGAGTTTAGAACTCCTCCAATCTCGGAAACACTTTATCAAAATTATCTCAGTTTCCCAGTCGTAATTATGACTTGAGGGGTCATTCATGTGCAACTTCTGAGTGGGAAACTGGTATTTACGATAATTCCGATAGCACGTGAAGGCAGCATTAATCTCCCTATTATTAGACACTTTCACTCATGGATTAAATAAAAAAAAGTTACGGAGTGCACTTTAAGGATGCACACTCATTCTTACTCTCAAGCCATGGAATTACAACAAGACTTTCATTCATTACAGATAGATAAATGGTAATATTTAACACAGAATTCAACTTTAAGAACCCATATTTAACTCTCTTTAGTCCTTATGTTTGCTTAACAAAAAAGTGTGATGTAGAATACGATCAGAGCGATGTCTGTATTTAAAGCACATCATCTCAAAAAGATGCAGTGAAATTTCTGTTTGTTTTTCGCTAAAGAAATAAAAGCTGTAGGGATTTGGAACAATGTGAGGATGAGTAAATTATGACAGAATTTCCATTTTTGGAAGAACTATCCCTTTAAAGAGGAGCTCACACTCATTTCAGTTAAGGTCTTCGCTCAAAAACTGGATTGTGCTAGGGAAAGCTGAGGATGTTGTGGGATGGGGATTCTGGCATCCACAATAGAGCATCTCTCTCCTGGGCTGAGTTTTGCCCTGCACTGAACTAACAGGATTTCATAGATGGTGTCTCACAGCCAATGATGCTTCCCCTCCAGACACTGAAACCTGCTCACACAAGAAGAAAACCACTAAGCTGGTTTGAGGCTGGCTTTCCAGGCTTTTCATCAAAACACACATACACTCGCCCTCGAGCTGTTCTGAGGGAAACCTCAATCCACCAAGCACACAGCTGGACAATTGTAATATGGATTTTTTTCCTTTCATAAATCACTGACACACAAATGGCTTCATATCCTGATAAAAAAGGAGCAATATGCACAGAAGCTTTTCTAATAAGGCCTTTTAGTATCAGACCTTAGCCAGACTTGTGTTGCTTATTCTGACCAAGAACCACTAATTAAGACGGTGTCTTAATTATTATGTTATAATAATAATAATAATAATAATAATAATAATAATAATAATAATAATAATCATAATCAATAATCACTTCCTGAGAGACATTTTCGTTTTGCTCATTGCTAACAAGTGGACCGTCTGCACCTCATTTATTGTCGGCAATCCAGTGACGCTGGTAGTGACGATTCTTCATGACCAATCAGTGATCTGCAGGATTTTCACATCACATTTAGTATCGGCTTGGCTCGCTTGGAACCTCGAGCAAGGTGGTACTAAAAAAAGTATCAGGTACCAGGTACTATCCACAGTGGAAAACCCCAAAAAAGCAAGCAGAGTCGAGTTGTACCATGCAGCGGAAAAGCCCCAATAGTCTCTTGTAAACACGAGTTTCTTGCCAGGTGGAATGGCAAAAGAAAGCCTTTTAAAATGTCCATTCTCTTAAAAGACTTTTAAATCCAGCCAATCAGATTAGAGCTTATTCGATTGAGAAAAGTGTTTTCCAGTTTTGTGTGCAAGATGCTTTAGACAGTTTGTGGGTGTGCCGTCTATGGCTGAGATAAGGCCTTTTGTGTCTTTTAAGGGCTGTTTTGCGGTTGTGTAGGTTAAGCATGTACAAATAATGTCCTCCTTTGTGTTTTTGTGTGTAGTGCTTTGCTAGGTTGTTCAGGAGTCATTTATAGATTGTGGGAAGCAGGGCTGGGATGTGGGAAGTCCAGAGGGATGGCTTTTCTGTGACAGACCCTTGTCGCTGATCTACTATTAGTTCTTGTGTTAACTGAGCCTATCCAAGTGAGAGGCTAAACACACACAGAATCAGAGTTATTGAATCAGCAGAGGGTACACTATTGCATCACCCAGGGGCTATTGTCCCAGTCTTTTATCCATTGTCTCAAAGAACACAGAGCTTTCTGTTGGTGTGTGCATTTAAAGACATTTGGGATCGTCCTCTTAACAACCAACAAGTCAGTTAGTGGGGTTTAATTGACTAGATTTGTTTTTCTTTTCACCTTCAGCATTTATATTTTATTTAATTATTTTTATTTTGTGTGGCTAGGAGGAATATAAAGACATAACTTTTTGGAGATGGTTTTAGCATGCTAACAGTCAAATAGTGTCTCTAAATTAATTTCTTTAAAGCCATAAAAGCATTATTGTATCAAATTCACTGGCTTTAATACATTTCATGACAATTACTGTCAAGTTTAAACCACCTGTAAGCTATTTTCCCATAATGATATGTTATATATTATGATCTGTAGGCCTCTGATTTTCTACAAGGACTATGATAATACAATTCAAATTTAGATATTACAATTAGTTATTTAGCCTATTTATTGGTTGAATATATAAAATCTCATAGTGACCAAGGGCTGTCAAGCTAAAAAGACCATCATAAAGGTAGTCTGTACTCTTGCATTATGTACTGTATAAGTCTTCTGAAGCCTTATGATAGCTTTTTATGTGAAACAGAACTAAATCTAAAGCATTATTTATTGATAGTATTTCCCTCCACTGCACCTCTTAAAACTAATTTGCGTCTGCATTCAGATTTTAAAAAAATGCTTATGCATCCCGACTGCTTTGACATCAAGCGCTGTTCGTTCTTGTATGTGTCAAAGCTGAACGCAGTTTGAAAATGCTGAATGGAGAATGAGATTTAGGAGCTGCAGCGCATAGGAAGATTTTTAATGAATAACAACATAAATTTCTGTCTGTTCCTAACAGAATTTTAAGTTTTGGGTGAACTATCACTTTAATCTTTTAAGTATAAATCATAAAGTCACAGCTTGTCTGTATCTCTTCACAGCTATCTGAAATATGTTTTATATTTGATAATTATCACTTCCTAACTGTGTCGGGTATCTGTATTCCAGATAATTACTGGTCATAAAAAGGCACATCGTATTTGAAAATCATTTGCTGCGGAAGGCTTTGATTAAGTGGCCAAAAAGAGAGATCCGTTTTCTTCAGGCTTTCACAAACACAAGAGCTTTGAGTCATCAGCCCCCCCCGCTCATGCTGAGCTTTGATGAAAGTCCTGTCAAAGCCAAGTAAAGATTTCACCTCTGAGAGACAGGAGGAACAGCTTGAAATGGATGAATCTGCTTCGAGACACAGCACACCCTAATGTTCATTAACTGAGAGAGCGAGAGACACGCAGAGACGCTGACCACTGTGATGGAGTCAGAGAGACATGATAGAGACAGAGACATGGGAACTGTTTGTGGAGCTTGAGAATGTGTGTGTGTGAGAGAGAGAGAGACAGACACATCAACCATCTGACATAGAGGGGCGAATTCAGCAACTAGTTTCGTCACTTTTTTGAATGGTATGTCAGCGTGAAACCATGTGTTTTATTCACTAACCACCCGCCATCTTTTTTAATCAGTCATTAAGACCCCGTTTATGTAACGATCCACACCGTCTTTGGTTTGTTTACCTTTTTACTTTTAGTTTTTGGCACTTTTTATGTTCCACATTGTTCTTTGTTTATGCACTCTTTGAGTTTTGGCACCTTTTATGTTCCGTATTGCTTTCTGTTTTAAGCACTCTTATTTTGAAGTTTTGTCATGTCCTGTCCTCCCTCCTCGTCCATGTGTCCGCTCCCCATTGGTTTATTGTTTAACTACTTTACTCTCTGTTCTAGTCTTGTCATTGGTTTTAGTTAATTACCTCTTCACCTTGTTATTAGTTCTGATTGTCCATTGGTTTATGTTTTCCCTTGTTTTGTATTTTAGGTCCTGATGTTCACCTTGTCCTTTGTCGGTCGTTGTTTGATGTTTGATGTTCCATGTCTGAAGCTCTGTCCCGTATCCAGCCTTGTTCCGTGTTCCTGCCTAAGCCCTCTTTGCAAAACCCCCCGTGTTGTTTTCTTGTTTTCATTTCTTTAGTTTTCCCCTCGTGGAGGTTTCTTTTGTTCCTGCCTTTGTGTTTTCTGATTATTTAATAAAACTGCATTTGGATCCTTACTCCCTCGTCTGACCTCCTCATTACAGAACGACCGACCAACAATGGATCCAGCAGCCCTCACCGCCCAACAGGCGAATTTCCTCCTCCTCGGCCTCAAACAGGAGGACCGCCCGATAGAGGTCCATGTCTCTGAGTTCCTCGAGCTGGCAAACTCGTCGGATTTCCCAGATTACAGCTTGGTGGTTTTCTTCAGGGCAAATCTTGACACCTCATTGAAGGAGCGGTTACCACCAGCAACCCCTGGCTGGACGCTCTCTGATTTCCTTGAAGTGACCCTGAGGATCTGTGGCTCTCCTCTGACTGTGGGCATCGCAGAGGAGGCCGCTATCTCTCCCCCCACAGAGGTCACCTCCCAGCTTTCCATGACTCGTTCCTCCACGCCAGCTACGGCCAACGTGCCCCCAGCCTTGTCTGTCCCAGGGCCAGTGTTGACAACCCCGTCCGCCAGGAGAAGGAGGAGAAGGGGAAGGCCTTCTGCTTCCCGGTCTCCGCCTGCCACGGCCAACGAGCCAACGCCCACGCCTGCCACGGCCAACGAGCCAACGCCCACGCCTGCCACGGCCAACGAGCCAACGCCCACGCCTGCCACGGCCAACGAGCCAACGCCCACGCCTGCCACGGCCAACGAGCCAACGCCCACGCCTGCCACGGCCAACGAGCTGGAAGCCTCGTCCGTCCCAGAGCCGGCGTTGCCAGCCTCGTCCGTCCCAGAGCCGGCGTTGCCAGCCTCGTCCGTCCCAGAGCCGGCGTTGCCAGCCTCGTCCGTCCCAGAGCCGGCGTTGCCAGCCTCGTCCGTCCAAGAGCCAGAGCCAGCGCCTGTAGCCTCGTCCGTCCAAGAGCCAGAGCCAGCGCCTGTAGCCTCGTCCGTCCAAGAGCCAGAGCCAGCGCCTGTAGCCTCGACCGTCCAAGAGCCAGAGCCCGCGCCTGTAGCCTCGACCGTCCAAGAGCCAGAGCCCGCGCCTGTAGCCTCGACCGTCCAAGAGCCAGAGCCCGCGCCTGTAGCCTCGACCGTCCAAGAGCCAGAGCCCGCGCCTGTAGCCTCGACCGTCCAAGAGCCAGAGCCCGCGCCTGTAGCCTCGACCGTCCAAGAGCCAGAGCCCGCGCCTGTAGCCTCGACCGTCCAAGAGCCAGAGCCCGCGCCTGTAGCCTCGACCGCCCAAGAGCCAGAGCCAGAGCTTTCCACAGCTCCGCCTCCAGAGCTTTCCACAGCTCCGCCTCCAGAGCTTTCCACAGCTCCGCCTCCACAGCCACTCACAGCTCCGCCTCCACAGCCACTCACAGCTCCGCCTCCACAGCCACTCACAGCTCCGCCTCCAGAGCCACTCACAGCTCCGCCTCCAGAGCTTTCCACAGCTCCGCCTCCAGAGCTTTCCACAGCTCCGCCTCCAGAGCCACTCGCAGCTCCGCCTCCTGAGCCACTCACAGCTGCTCCGCCTTCCACGGCTCTGTCTGCTCCGCCTTCCACGGCTCTGTCTGCTCCACCTCCCACGGCTCTGCCTTCGCCTACTAAGACCCCAGGACTTTCCAAGCCTCCTTGGTTACTGCCTACTATGGCACCGTCCCTGGGGGTCTCCTCAACTCCTCTCAGGCCTTCTGACCTTGTCCTGTGGCCTCCTCCCAGGCCTTCTGGCCTTGTCCTGTGGCCTCCTCCCAGGCCTTCTGACCCTGCCCTGTGGCCTCCTAGGCCTTCTGACCCTGCCTTGTGGCCTCCTCTCAGGCCTCCTGACCCTGCCTTGTGGCCTCCTCTCTGGCCTTCTGACCTTGTCCTGTGGCCACCTCCCTGGCCTTCTGACCCTGCCTTGTGGCCTCCTCTCAGGCCTTCTGACCCTGCCTTGTGGCCTCCACTCGGGCCTTCTGACCCTGCCTTGTGGCCTCCTCTCAGGCCTTCTGACCCTGCCTTGTGGCCTCCACTCGGGCCTTCTGACCCTGCCTTGTGGCCTCCTCTCGGGCCTTCTGACCCTGCCTTGTGGCCTCCTCTCGGGCCTTCTGACCCTGCCTTGTGGCCTCCTCTCGGGCCTTCTGACCCTGCCTTGTGGCCTCCTCTCGGGCCTTCTGACCCTGCCTTGTGGCCTCCTCTCGGGCCTACTGACCCTGCCTTGTGGCCTCCTCCCTGGCCTTCTGACCCTACCTTGTGGCCTCCTCCCTGGCCTTCTGACCCTGTCTTGTGGCCCCCTCCCAGGCCTTCTGATCCTGTCTCATGGTCTCCTGACCCTATCCCGTGGCCTCCTCCTGACCCTGTCCCAGTCCTGAGGCCGTCTCCAAAGCCTCCTGACCCTGCCCTAGCCTTGTGGCCATCCCCTAGACCCCCTGACCTGATCCCTACCCTACGGCCCCTTCCCCGGCCTCCTGACCCAGTCCCTGCCCTAGGGCTGCCTCCCTGGCCACCTGACCCGATCCCTGCCCTACGGCCACTTCCCTGGCCTCCAGACCCAGTCCCTGCCATGGGGCTGCCTCCCTGGCCACCTGACCCGATCCCTGCCCTACGGCCACTTCCCCGGCCTCCAGACCCAGTCCCTGCCATGGGGCTGCCTCCCTGGCCACCTGACCCGATCCCTGCCCTACGGCCACTTTCCTGGCCTCCAGACCCAGTCCCTGCCATGGGGCTGCCTCCCTGGCCACCTGACCCGATCCCTGCCCTACGGCCACCTCCCCGGCCTCCTGACCCAGTCCCTGCCCGATGGATGCCCCCCGACCCGGTCCCCTCCTTCAAGTTGTCCCCTGGGCACCTACCCGGCCTCCTTGTTCTCCTGACCACCCATCTGTTCTGTCACTGTCTTCCTGTCCACGTCTTGTCCCTCTGTCCCCCTCGTGTTCCCTAGATCTGCCTGTTCGTTTTCGTTGTCGTTTTGCCCCTCCTTTGATTAGGAGCGTCTGGGATCCGCTCCTTAAAGGGGGGGCTCTGTAACGATCCACACCGTCTTTGGTTTGTTTACCTTTTTACTTTTAGTTTTTGGCACTTTTTATGTTCCACATTGTTCTTTGTTTATGCACTCTTTGAGTTTTGGCACCTTTTATGTTCCGTATTGCTTTCTGTTTTAAGCACTCTTATTTTGAAGTTTTGTCATGTCCTGTCCTCCCTCCTCGTCCATGTGTCCGCTCCCCATTGGTTTATTGTTTAACTACTTTACTCTCTGTTCTAGTCTTGTCATTGGTTTTAGTTAATTACCTCTTCACCTTGTTATTAGTTCTGATTGTCCATTGGTTTATGTTTTCCCTTGTTTTGTATTTTAGGTCCTGATGTTCACCTTGTCCTTTGTCGGTCGTTGTTTGATGTTTGATGTTCCATGTCTGAAGCTCTGTCCCGTATCCAGCCTTGTTCCGTGTTCCTGCCTAAGCCCTCTTTGCAAAACCCCCCGTGTTGTTTTCTTGTTTTCATTTCTTTAGTTTTCCCCTCGTGGAGGTTTCTTTTGTTCCTGCCTTTGTGTTTTCTGATTATTTAATAAAACTGCATTTGGATCCTTACTCCCTCGTCTGACCTCCTCATTACAGTTTACACCTGGTATTATGATGCGTCTCGAGTGATCCGATCACATGTGGTCAGGTCAGAGACACAACACTGTTTACACCTGGTCGCTTAAATGCGGCTTTTGTGACCACTTGTGATCGGCTTTGGAGGGGAGGAACTCTGTTTCATTTTACTGCATGATAATAAACCGTAAGTCTGAAAAGAAAAAAGGGCAAAAAAACCAGTACACTGCTTCTCCCAGATGCAGCTGAAATGAAATTTTCAAAGCATTTTTAAACAATTAGAAAATAATATAATAGAACATATTTTGTAATATGTTGGTTTTATTTTTTAAATGATTGAAATGACATAGTAGTTATTTGTATGAATATAGTAGTTATTTGTCTTTTAATAAACAAAGAAATAGATATCCTGTGATAGTTAACTTGTATAGATGTAAACAATTATAAAAAAATATTATTTACGTAAGTACAAATATATATTGCATCACCATTACATATCTCAAGGTTGCTAGCGACCCTGTACACTTGGTAATTAAGCAATTAAGAGTTTATTTATTTTTCGCAATTTTGGTTTTTTTTTTTATTGGTGCACTATTGGTTTTAGAAAGGTTGAGGAATTCTAAAGAGATGGGGGCATAACTCCCAAAACAATTAATTAGGTAAAGGTGTAAAATGAGGTCATGGGTCACTAAAGACCTGAGATATGTAGTTAAAGCCAAGGTATGTAATTCCTGCGACACTAGCGGCAACAAACAGAATTGCAAAAAATATACGTTTTCAAAAGTTTTTCTGAATACGTTGGTCTAACAAAGAGTTAGTCCCGCCCCCAACTCATGGCACTACTTGAGTAATGTTGTTGGGGCGGGTCAATGCGGGTCGCTCCAAACAAACGGAGAAATTTTCAAAGTGCCACAGCGACTAGTTTAAATGATACAGTGCATATAGTTTTCAAGAAAATTAACCTATGAATGGCTTATTAATAGTTGTCTCTGCACATTAAACTTGGATAGGAGAATGTATTTTAACACAGAAAAAGTTACAAACATCAGCTTTAAGGGTTAAACAGCTGATTCAGGTGCCTGGGTTGCATATATTAAGTACGGTATGTCAAACTGGGATAGTCTACTGCATCCTCCACAACCAACACTCTAGAACCAACTGACCTGTGAATTGTTCAGTGCAAATTGCTTTCAACACATTTGAGGCGTTTTGACTGCCACAATTGAATCTTTGCTAATTCCTCCCAGAGCGAGCGAGACAGATATATCCATCTTCGATTGCTTATCTGGGACTGGGTCGCGGTGGCAGCAGACTATGCAAATAGCCCATACGTCCTTTTCCCTGGCCACATCCTCTAGCTCATCCTGGGGGATCCCGAGGCGTTCCCAGGACAGCCGAGAGATATAATCCCTCTAGCTTGTTCTGGGTCTTCCCCTGGGCCTCCTCCCAGTTGGACATGTCTGAAACAGATATAGCCCATGGTTAAATATGTGTGCATGGATTTCTGCATGCCCACTGTAGCAGTACATGTCTGAGAAAAGCGTATGTTCTTGTCCTTCCTTGATCTGCTCTGTGTGAGTTTGTGCATCTCTCTAGCTTGACTACATTTTGTGCGACACGAGCTGGCTGCTACACAGACACTAATTAACAAGCCATGTTATTGAGATCACAGGCTTCTCTACATCTTAATTGCATCTTAATGACATTTCAGCTTGGATGTTTGAGAGAGAGAGAGAGAGAGAGAGAGAGAGAGAGAGAGAGAGAGAGAGGATTTAGATGAAAAAAATGTAGCGCAACAAAGCAGACAGGGGCTAAATCTGACAGTGACTCTTATATCCTGCGGTCAACATTTCGAGGGGCGTGCATTGCACTAATCATGGCTAAAGCCCTCATCTCGCACTCTCTGAGCCGCAGTCCCAGCGGGAGCGCGAACTTGATCCACGTTCCTGCTTTGTAATTACAGCATCATTCCCAGGTAGCGAGCACTATCTCGCTCTCACACAAGTGCGATAATCTGACGCTCTGAGTTTATATGAATGTATTTCCATGTTTCATCCACAAGCTCCTCTCGTCTGTGTTAATCAGTTACACTGCACAAATAACCTGAAACCTGACAAAGAGGTTTGGCACGTGTGGTTTTTCGCTGCACGCTTTTGAGGTAGTCATTGTTACAGGCAACAGATTCAGATTTGGGCCCTGTTTTAAGCAACTCTTTGGATCACAATGAACATGGAGCAGCCCATGAAAGTATTTAAATGTTTAAGCCACACTTAAAATGGTAGTTCACCTAAAAATATAAATTCTGTCATAATTTACTCACCCTCATGTAGTTCCAAACCCATATTACATTTATTTTCTCTGTGGAACACAAAAGGAGATGTTAAGCAAAATGACAACCTTAGTCACCATTCACTTTCATTGTGTCTTTCTGCGTTTTTTTCTTCATTTAGTATGTCTAATGTATTTATAGTATGTATTTTTTGTGAAATGAAACATTTGCTTAAAAAATTTAGTTGTGCTATCTTTAAGTAAGTGCCACTTGGGTTGATATTTTGCTATCTAGTGCAATGATATTCATTGTGGTTTAGCATCCAAATACCTTTTTTGGAGCCACTTGTATTTTTCGGAACTGTCTCATTCATGTGTATCTTACCATTTTAGCCCGGTGATAATATCACCCACTTATGTGTGTGTGTGCATATACAAATGTGCAGCAGATGGGTGAAAAGAGAGGGACCTTGATGAGAGAAAGGATGAAAGATTCAAATCTAGCAAGGCAAATATTTATTTGTTCTGCTCGTCCACCTCTCCCTGCTTTTGAAGCGAAGGCTGCTGCCTGTGCCCTTCACATGAGAATAACGGAGTGTGGGGAGAGAGGGTGTGTTTGGGGGCACTGGGTTACAGAAGTAAGCCATGCATGAGAGTCAAGTAGAGGAAGGAGTATGATTTCACTGCTTGTGAGTGTGCAGGTGGAGCAGACGATGAAGGCCTGGGTGAATCTTGTGAAAACATGTCCCGATCACATTTCGCCCCACAGTCAAAAGAAGAAATATAAGAAATTATATTTTTCATAAAGATAATCAATCGTACTTTTAGGTTTATTGAGATTTTTTGCATTGTGACATTATTTTCATTTGCATATTGCATGCACATTTCCTTCCTTGTAATGTGTCTTGACATGTTTTGGTTTTTGGTTTTTATCTCATATCGTGATATCTGTATTAAAGTAAAACATTACACCATTATTCTCAGTGGTGACTCATTAGTTTCTCAATAATGTAATACAGTATTTCTTAGCATAAATAAATGGCAGTACAACATACAGTATACTACCATGATATATAATGTAAATACTTCAAAATGTTCATAATATATTATTATTTGTTTCAAATGACCTTATTACGAATAAGGTTTTTGTATGGCAGTAATAAGATTGGGAGGGGTTTAGCAGTTACAGAAATGCCATGGCAAAGAGACATTCTGAGTTTAGAGTCAGCACGCAAGTGTGGGTTATCTTTTGAACTATAGGTGGCACTGTCTCCAAACTGTGTCAGGTATCCCTGATTCCGATGATGCATACCAATTTTCTTTTAAATCCAGCAATGCATTTAAAAGGTATATAACATTTGAATAAAATTCAGTGTAGCGGAGAGGCAATATGGCCGATATGAGAAAAATTAGTATAGTTGAAATCCTCATGACCCCAGGAATTCATAGACATCACTCGTGATTTTTGGACATACGGTGCAAAAGTTACGGGCAAAACCAAATGTGATGTTGATACCAAACTTTGCATGTACCTGCAGATCATGGTCCTAATGAAGCATACCAAGTTTCATTTTGATAGGACAAATCGTTGCCAAGATACAGCCTTTCTGTTTCATGTTGACCTCGTTAATTTATACCTCGGCATGATTTTATTGTTTCAGACAGGCTGGTTTGAGTATTTCTGTAACTGCTGATCTCCTGGGATTTTTACACACAACAGTCTCTAGAAATTACTTGGAATGGTGCCTAAAACAAAACATCCAATGAGGGGCAGTTCTGCAGACAGAAATGCCTTGTTGATGATAGAGATCAACTGAGTATTGCCAGACTAGTTCAAACTGACAAAGTCTACAGTAACTCAGATAACCGCTCTGTACAACTGTGGTGAGAAGAAAAGCTAGAATGCCATTCTGAGAGGTGGTTTTGTGCTGATTTGGTGGTACGAGTGGGACCTACGCAATATTAGGCAGGTGGTTTTAATGTTGTGGCTGATCGGTGTAAACCCCTGCAAATAGAGACACGCCCTCTAGCGGTTCACACTGAGCAGCACAGCAATATTAAATAATTTATCATTACAATTCATCTTGCAAAGTTTGTCAAAATGATCACTTGTCAAATGTTGGGTATTGATGCAGTACACTTGAAATACATCACAAAACAAAGCAATAATTAGTGATCTATCTGAATCAATATGACAAAAGGAGTGGTGGATGCTTGATTCTTACATATATAGCCTCTCCATGATTTGAAATGAAGCACTGTAATATAACTAACACTTTTTTATGGGTAAAAAGGAAAGAAAGTAGACTGTTCGTCAACGTGAACGCACTAGGCCATTTACGGTCTTAAGCCGATGTATTCCTGGATGATGGACGAGGCTGAACTACAATCACACTGTGTACAATCGTACTGGGAATATAACTGCTGTCTTTTATATCAGTTTCCATGTTGTTAACCTGTCACATTCATTTGGACCGTGCCACACACATGCAGCTGATCAGATCAGGAGCAACATTAAGACAAGCGCTATGAATTCTTTTTCTCTTCCATATTCATCCTTTGGTGGATTTACTGCATATCTAACTATAGCATTTGCAATATTTTTTGCAAAATCTCAATTTTAATAGTTTTTTTCAAATTGTGTCAAAACGCAAATTCAAATTGTTCGTAAAAATCGGGAAAACCGCCCAGCCCTAAATCCATATGGCCGACATGGGAAAAATTGGTATAGTTGGTATAGTTGAAATCCTCATGGCCCAAGGTATCTATAGACATCACTCATGATGGTGCAAAAGTTAAGGGCAAAACCAAAGGTTGACCTTGTTAATTTTGTGTTTGCGTAACATGTCGAAGCAGTACAAAATCATAATTCAATATCATTAATTCTGTGAGGCTCATTCTGGATGTTTGTAGGGGTTTTATTCAAAACATTATAAAGAACATAATTCAATATGGCGACCACTGTAATGGGAGTTTTTAAATCATTTAATCATTTAAATCATCAGAAATAAATTAATCAGATGCAAAAATTATTTAGTTTCTTGGACAAACAGTAAAAATAAATAAATAAATAAATGTACAAAAGAAAAGGTAATTTTTTTAACCAATGGTGATGCGTTGATGTCACTTTCACTTGGTGTCCTAGAGACCCCATATTTTGTCTGGGAGCTATTCCTTCCCATTGTGATACAATATATGCCACAGCCCCTTCAGGGCTTGACCCCTTATAAGCCATTTGTAGGTTGACTACTTCAAAAAGTGTGAAAAAATTTGCCACTGTGCTTTCAAAACATTTATGTGTTTGTTTGAGAGAGCAACATTTGCTCAACCGATGGCTTGAATTTGGGGTGGGGCCAAACCCTTTGTTCTTTTTTTTTTCACCCAATAACAGATGGGTGTGTTCAAGAAACACTGTTTGCAAACAATCATTATGTTGACCTGTTGTACATTTTAGGCCTTTTAGGTTTTTTTTTTTAGGCTTATTAAGTTTTACCAAAATCCCAAAACAAAGACAAAATTATGAAATGTAACTCGTCCTACAGCTACAGCCATTAAACTTGGCACAGACCTTCAGACTGTTCTGAATTTGTGATCTATCTTTTCTAACTAAATGGACTCACAGTGGACAATTGAATATCCTAAAAGTCCCATAGACTCAAAAAAAATTCCTCAAAATATAATAATATGACAGTCCATCTTACTAACAATCTATCTTACTAGCAGGCTCTTTGTCAAGCCAACATTAAAGATTGTCTTGTTTACTTTGCCTGCATAGTTATTTTTGCAATTCTGTTTGAGACCCTTGTGGTCTGGAAATTATCCATCCATCCATCGACAACCTCTTATCCTGTACAGGGTCGCGGGGGCTGGAGCCTATCCCTGCTAACATTGGGCGAAAGGCGGGGTACACCCTGGACAGGTCGCCAGTCCATCGCAGGGCCACACATAGACAGACAACCACTCACACTCACATCCACACCATGCCTGCATGTCTTTGGATGGTGGGAGGAAGCCGGAGCACCCGGAGAGAACCCACGCAGACACGGGGAGAACATGCAAACTCCACACAGAAAGGCCGGGGCAACCGGGGTTTGAACCCACGACCTTCTTGCTGTGAGGCGACAGTGCTAACCGCGGTCTGTTTAATAAAAACATTTCTGATTTCTTTCTTTTGATTTTGAGGTGAAATATGACCAAGACATGTTCTTGTCAGTTTTTGAGAAAAGAGGGCCACTTCAGGCAGGATAAGAACGCATGAGCATACAAGAGAAGCAGACAAGTACACAGACTGACAGACTGGGAAAACAGAAAGGCTATGGCACTGAGACAGGGCACTCGATCGGTAGCAGGATATGTATGTTCTTCTGTTTGCAAGCTGCCCAGTCGCAGAGATCTGCACAGACTGTCCTATGTGTCACTGAGTTGTACTGGCCACTTTAGATACAGTAGCTTAAGTCTGAACAGGAGGTTGCAAGGTGAATAAAATGGAGCGATTTAGAACTGCTACTGTTTGTTTGAGCATATAAAGAAAGAGAAAATGTGCCTCTGTTCTATTAATAATACCTGTCCTAAATGTGTCTGATTCGAGACAGCCAGCTCACCATACAGCAGCCTCTCCTCTCTTTTTCTCTCTTCCTTTCCTCTCATATTATTCTCTCCTCCTTTCTCTCACACTCATAATTTATGTGCTCCTGTCTCATGTTTATCCTGCATTTAAATTTCACACAGAGGAGAGGCGGCAGAATTGCTCCAGTCAATATATGGGCTAATACTTAACGACCCCTGCTAAAGCAAACAAAAACAGATTGTTGACTCTTCAAACGGCTCCTAAGAGATCCACTTCTCTGGAATGCTTGTCAATGTCCTGCAAAGTGGCAGAAGGAAGCCAAGGACAACTTGTAATCAAGGTTGGGTAGTTACGAAATACATGTAACTAATTATGTATTTAAAATACAAAATATAAGTAACTATTCCACTACAGTTACAATATAAATAATTGGTATTTAGAATACAGTTACATTCAAAAAGTATTTTGATTACTGAAGAGATTACTTTGCATATTATTGTAATTTGTTTCATTTAATATTTAGTCCTTTCAGGTGGAAAACATTTATACATAACATTTTTGCGATTCAAAGTGCATTTGAACAGCGGTGAAACACTTTCTTGATGTGTTACATTCATTCGAGCAGACAGAGAAGTTTGGGGCACAAGATATAAAAATTAACCTCATGTAAATTGTCAGCTTTATGCCAAGCTAAAATGCTATTTCTAGCCATTTTACATACTCATGAATAAATTCTAGAGACTGCTTTGCGTGAAAATCCCAGGAGATCAGCAGTTACAGAAATACTCAAACCAGTCCATCTGGCACCAACAATCATGCCATGGTCCAAATCACTGAGATTACATTTTTTCCCCATTCTGATGGTTGATTTAAACGTGATCTGAATCTCCTGACCCATATCTGCATGATTTTATGCACTGCACTGCTGCCACATGATTGGCTGATTAAATAATGGACGATTGTTGGTGCCAGACGGGCTGTTTTGAGTATTTCTGTAACTGCTGATCTCCTAGAATTTTTACACACAACAGTCTCTAGAAATTACTCTGAATGGTGCCAAAAACAAAAAACATCCAGTTAGTGGCAGTTCTGTGGATGGAAATGCCTTGTGGATGAGAGAGGTCAACAGAGAATGGCCAGACTGGTTTGAACTGAAAACGTCTACGGTAACTCAGATAACTGATATGTACAACTGTGGTGAGAAGAATAGCATCTCAGAATGCTGTTCTGAGATGTGGGTTGGCGTTGTTTGGGCGGCATGAAGGGGACCTACACAATATTAGGCAGATGGTTTTAATGTTGTGGCTGATTGGTATATATCTAAATGGTTTTCTAAAAAGTCTATACTTATAACTTTGAAGTAATAGTTTAATTTTTTTCCCATCGTTTTTCATTAGATTATGCTATTTGCAATGCTTCATGGGATTGTAGTTCATTCCCTCATTAAAAAGTATTTTTGTTCAAATTTCAAATACATTTTTGCTTCCGATCAAAGTTTCTAATCTTTTAGGACCAAGACGGCTGGAAAAGTGAACACTATTGTGCTCTGTTTCTGTGGTGTTATGCTGGGGATCCAGGCCCACAAGGGAATCTCATTGGTCCAAAATACCACGGTATCAAACATAAAATGTGCATCCATAGGGATGCCCCCCTTGCTGAGAGAAGCTCAGCAAGTAAAAATACTGACTACCACACCTGTCGCAAGTTTGAATCCAGGGTGAGGGGAAGTCAGGCTTCCCTGACTTCAGATTTCAGTCAGGCTTCCTAAGCAACCAATTGGCCCGGTTGCTAGGGTGGGTAGATTCATGTTGGGTTAACGTCCTTGTGGTTGCTATAATGTGGTTCTCACTCTCGGTGGAGCAATTGTGCGTGGATGTCGCGGAGAATAGCGTGAAGCCACCACACGCACTAGGTCTCTGCTGTAACACTGAACAAGCCACGTGATAATATGTTCGACTGTCTCAGATGCAGGGGCAACTGAGATTCGTCCTCCGCCACCTGGATTGAGGCGAGTCACTACGCCACCACAAGGGCTTAGAGTGCATTGGGAATTGGGCATTCCAATTTGGGGAGAAAAGGGGAGAAAACCCCCCCCAAAAAATGCATCCATTGCTTCCTCTATAACTTTTAGTAAGGTGAGTTGCATTCCATTCGAAATACACCAAAACAGAGCAAAACCTCAGTGTAAAACTTATAAATGAACCTTTTAAATAAATTCTAATATTAATCTTTGTCTAGCACTTTGTCATCTCTGAAGGTTATTTCAAAAGATGTTCCCTTCACAGTGGTGCTGCTGCCATATTGTTCATACGGCTAGCAAGGGCCCACTCTACTGGAGACATGGATGTCTGTCTAATTGACATTTTTACTTTAATGCAATTGATCTGGCGACAGTTTGGAACCTTCTGTTCACTTATGGCTTGATTGATTTGAATTGCTATTGGGTGCTGATCAAGCTCGTTCATTGGCTGATTGTGGTGTTTGTCAGATTCACAGATGCAGACACACTGGTGATGGGAGATGTGACATATGGGGCCTGCTGTGTGGACGACTTCACTGCCCGTGCTTTGGGAGCTGACTTCATGGTGCATTACGGGCACAGCTGTCTCAGTGAGTTACGCACACACAAACACAATCCTCCTTCATATATATTAACATAGTTATAAATTACACAGCCTGACATTAAATGGATCATTCACCCAAAAAGGGAAATTCTGTCAACGTTTGCTCACCTTCATGTATGAGAAACTATACCTTTAATTCTCATACAGGAAGACATCTCAGGCTTCCCCTCATTTGTAATTTTTTTTACATTTCTCCAGTTACTCTTGTGCCCGTTTCAGGGTCTTTCATTAAGAGATAACCGCTAAAAGTACAAATTAATGAGAGATAGATGGAGACCAAGAAATCTCCAGGGCATCTCTAAGAGCAAAGGTTGGAGACTGTCGGTCGTGGTAAGGAGTGGCGACACATCAATTTTACTGTTGAAGTGCTTTGCACAGCCACTCTGAATAGCTCAGTTTGGTAGCTGGTCTGAGCCGTTATGTGTAAGGGATAGCAGATGCTCTGAATGGACCTGCCTGCACATTTACTCAGCAGATCAATAGCTGAACATGCATTAAGGTTATCCTTTGAAAGGCTTGGACATGCTGTCCAAGAGGAGGCCGCCCCTTCAAAGCCCCCCCCCCCCCCCCCCCCCCCCCCCCCCCGCTGTCTGTCAGCAACACAACATACAGTAGAGGAGATGCTAAATCAATAGGGCCAATATATCTCCAGCAGAACAATCACACCATGCCCAAATACCAGAGACGGCCAAGGGAATATTAATCTAGACCTTTATCTGTGGACGGAAGCCTCTTGCAAAACACAACACACACACATATACAAAGGCCACATTTATACATGTGATCACAAGTGCTTAGAACTAAAACAGGTGTAAATAGGATCCAAATTGTTTTGTGATCAAATCACTGAAACCGCATACTGCAAGTCTGAAACACATGTGATTTGTAGTATTTTTGAAGTGTAAATGCTAATCTAATGTGCTATAACAGGGATTTTGAATGCCAGATTTTCAAAGCAGACTTTTGAAGAGTGGTGGTGATTTTGATTCATTTTATTGACTTGATTCTTTTGATTCCGTTCACCAAAAAGATTTGTTCAGATTCATTCATTGATTCTGAGATGGTGCAAAATGACCGTCTTCTAAGATATTGCATTAAACAAAAAGTAGTCAACATTTCTAATTATCCTTTATTACAATTCTACTAAGAGACTTCAGCACTGCAGCATGTAAAATCATCTTTAGTCTTTCCCCACAAATGAAAACGTAACATATCTATCATACTGTGAACTGCTGTGCACAACTTTTTTATCAAGCTTTTATCAAGGTCTTATTTTCCCTATATTTTGTCTAATGCTTGGCTTAATTATTACCTAAACAAATAAAATGTTCAAGAAAAGACTAAACATCTTACATTGTGCATCAAAGCACAAAATTCCCATCTGTAATTCATGTTATTTTAACTGAATGGTCTTCAGTCATTTTTACACATTCATAAATTGGGAATCATGTTTTGTGTATACCTATAAACTTGTACTAAGTGCATTTCACCCATTTCTCTCCTTGTTGAACGTGACTGACTCACACGCCAAACTGAACAAACGACAAGCCTCCATCTCATTCAGTCGTTCAGCAGATCTTCGTTCATGACTCATTTGCGAACGTGTTTACCATTCAGTTCGTTCACAATCAATGTTTGAGTCCTCTCAGACTCAAAAGACCGACAAGTTTAGTGAAGGGGCAGATTTGTTCAGAGGGTGAAACCAATGATATTCTCCTTCACAGCATGTACTCAAATGCTATTGGTTCACACTGAAGTCAGTCTTCACAGGGATGAATAGCAGTAGAGCTCATTGGCTTCAAAAGGAGAGACATTAATGAACAAATAATATGAGTAAGTGTATGGAGGTGAACGAGAGATTCATTCACTTCAAAGATTTGTTCAAAAAGACTGATTTGTTCACAAACAACACATCACTACTTTTGAACCCCACTCTATGATTATACTATGTATAAATATCTGCCAATTTTTTGGGAGCACTTATATTAAGCAAATTCCAGTTTTTGTTTTGTTTGTGGTTCATTTTATTTTTTCAGCTTTTGCTTGGCATATCACTTTTCATGGCTCTGCTTGTTTGTTGCCAATATGCCTTTTTATTTTCCTTGTACTTTGAGACCAATAATATCAATATCTCGCAATCTACCTGGAACATTGCTTCTCAAAATATAAGCTAAAAGCTTATATGCAATACAGTAGAAAAAAATATTTGCAGTACATTTTTAGCCTTTGTGCTCTGTGTGGATAGGTCTTTAAAGTGACAAACAAAAATGAATTACAATTCAGAGTAAATTCACTGTGTTGTATTACAAGAACATGTTGTTAATTCATTCATTGGCATTAACAGACTTTAAAGGATTTATTGAATATTGCACTGAAAGTTGCACCTTAAAGTTATATTTCATAAGATAAAGTAAAAGTTCTGTAAAGGAAAATGACAGGCTTGTTGACTGTGAGAAGGTGCTGTGCCTTCAAGCAGTGATGTATCTTACATGTGTATGTGGATGTGTGTGCTGTATGACACATGCTGTGCAAGCTGTTGTGCTGTAAGTTAAAATAAAAGTCAATAAAGTCCTCAAACGCCAGTATAAGATTAAAGAAACTCTACCTGACAGCCAGGACACACTCTTGCCCTCTCTCTCTCTCTTTCTCATACTCTCACTTTTGCTTCAACTCTTCCCCCCAGGGCTCAGCAATGTCTTTCTTCAGTCCAAGAAGGCTTGGAAGTTTAATGTTACCGGAAAATTTTAACCAGGTATATATAATGATTGTATTCAGTTAGTAACCATACCAAGTGCATTTGAAAGCAATATTAAATGTAATAATAATCCGAATAATAATAGTGGTTCTAAGAAGAGAGTAAACCATCAGTTTCATCTGCCCAAAAAAACCCTGGAAAATCAATGTCGAACTCTGCCTCCCCCTTCTTTTTCGGATGTGAGCAGTCTTTCATTTTCGCAGACTTTATGAAGCTCCTCAATCATATCTGCTTATAATTTAACTCTGAGAGTGGTGTGTGCATATTTGTGAGTGCAAGGAGAGAGGAAAGGAGACGAGTTGCTGGAGATGGTGACTGAATCCACGACTCTTATTGACAAAGCTGCATTTGCAGTGAGTAAGTGCTCTCAGTCTGTCGTGCTAATTAGATAAGAGAAATGGGTCGATACCACTTAACTCCCCCAGCCCCTCCCCGTCTTTTTCTTTTGTTTCGTAGCACCTGCGGAAAGAGGCTGCCACCACATGTGTGTATATGTCATACGTGTGTGAAAATAACCCTCTCTGCATATGTGCTCATTCTGACACTGACCTACTTAAACGCTTAACAAAACTTTAGTGCCACAGCCAGTGAAATCTCCCTCCCTCTCTCTCTCTCTCTCTCTCTCTCTCTCTCTCTCTCTCTCTCTCTCTCTCTCCTCCATCACCCCCTACCATGTACATCACTAACAAATCGAAGCACAGGGCTCCTACTGTTCCAATTTTGTGTCCTTTCAGATCTTCCTCTGTTTGTGATTATGGATTGAAGTTCCAAACGCTGCCTATGTTTTCCCTTCCCTTACTCTTGACTTTCCCATCAAAAACACATGCATCCCCAATCTATTGACATTTACATTTACATTTATGCATTTGGCAGCGCTTTTATCCAAAGCGACTTACAGAGCCCTTATTACAGGGACAATCCCCCCAGAGCAACCTGGAGTTAAGTGCCTTGCTCAAGGGCACAATGGTGGTGGCCATGGGGTTCGAACCAGCGACCTTCTGATTAGCAATTTGAATTGAATTCTTGGTGAACTACACTACCATAATCGTGAAGAGAAACGATCCACCTATAAGAAAATCGTTGCTACAGACCATGGCAGTGACCACCCACTTCCAAGACACAGAGATTGACGCATCTCAGTTGGTCTTCCAACACTCTCAAATATAATTTTGTATATCTGAATATTTTGCAATATTCTTTAAATATATTGATTGTATACCATCTTTCACCAACAATCATGCCACGCTCCAAATCACTGAGATACGTGCATGTAAATTTTTCCCAATTTTGATGGTTGATGTGAACATGAACTGAAGCTCCTGACCCATATCTAGATGATTTTATACACTGCACTGCTGTCACATGATTGGCTGATTAGATAATCGCATGGATGATTGTTTGTGCCAGACGGGCTGTTTTGAGTATTTCTGTAACTGCTGATCTCCTGGGATTTTCAAGCACAACAGTCTCTAGAATTTACTCTGAATGGTGCCAAAAACAAAAAACATCCAATGAGGGGAAGTTTTGCGGATTGAAATGCCTTGTTGATGAGAGAGGTCAACAGAGAATGGTCAGACCGGTTCAAACTGACAAAGTCTACGGTAACTCTGATATCTGCTCTGTACAATCTTGGTTGCCGCAATTTAGGCGGCATGAGGGGGACCTACACAATATTAGGCAGGAGGTTTTAATATTGTGGCTGATCGGTGTATAATCAACTACTTAAGTCAAGTCATTTTTATTTCTATAGCACTTTTCACAACACGCAGCTTTACTGAAAATAATGCTATAACAGAAAATGAAGATACACAAACAAAAAAAGTAAATTATGATTGAATTTAGACCCTCAGTTAGCAAGCCAACTGTGGGAAGGAACAAAACTCCAAGCATGCTTGTTAACGGAGAAAAATAACCTTGGGGTAAATCAGTCTCACTGTGGGTGCCAGTTCCCTTCTGGCTAAACAGCATGAATATAATGCCAGTATTAGTTATGTCAATGTGGCAGGGTGGAGGGTGGGGCCAGGTCGTGATGCTTATCAAGCCGAGAGGGATATAGGCCGACTGGAGATGGCTGTGTGACAGAGAGAGAGATTTATGGGCAGCTGCACGACACCTCTGTGTGTGTGTTTTTCTTTTGGATCAGTTTATTATTAAAGTATTATTTATATTGTTAAGCCGGTTCTCGCTGCCTCCTTTCCCTTTTATCCCATTACAAGGGATGCGCCATAGTAGAATTCTGACCACTACCATCCACCCCAACGGATCAGCTGCGGCCATCTGACGGGGGACGGAGGTGCCCGGCCACCCTCTGACTCATGCGCACGTTAGACTCCTTGGTTCGTGTTTCAAGACGGGTCAGGTGGGTGGCCGCATCACAGTTTGACTGGAAGCTTGTGGCAGTTTATTTTGGTGAAGCCCATCCCAAGTCTACGGTTCAGGCTGTGCCCAGTGAAGTATCCCATGTCTTAAGGTTGAAGATGTCAGCAGTTTACCTCCTGTGAAATCCATCGTAGAAGACTGATGTGAAGTCTGGCTTGCACAGGAAGCAGTTACAGTTGTCGCTGTCACTCATTGACACGTAGCAGTGGGAGTCGGACATCAACATCATCAACTTAAATTCAGGATTTTTATCTATTTATAATCTATTTTAATTAAATTACGTAATTTGCAATGCTTCATACCTTCTTTGTTTTGTCTTATTTTCAAATGGTTGTTTGCTGCAAGTTAGTTTGTAATGTTTTCATTTTCCTCAGAGCTGCTTGGTTTGGTTTATGGCTTAGAACTCTTTTATGAAGGATTTTATGAAATCCTTAGGGAAAAATAGTAATGGGATATATACTTCTGGAACCAGGACATGTGAAAAAGTGGGCGGACAATGTAGCGCTCTATTATATGTTTTACAAGGCTTATGTCAAGGTCTGTCAAACCAGTCTTGTTAGATGTTTATCACAGTGGTTCTTCTGAACTGTTTTTTCCTCAGGACCTAACTTCATGTTAGCAATCAAGTGGCCACCCAAAATTAGAGGTTGAACAATAGTGGATTTTGCTTATAATGATAACTAAGGTGATGGAAAAGGCTGATTAATGATTAATAGTTTAAAAAAAAGATCCAATATGAATAATATCTTAGATGTAGTTTATTGTTCAACCAAAATCCCAGTAATAATCAGAAGAAAATTTGGTGCATAACGAAGGACTTTTAACTATAAACATGCCCGATGCACACCAAGACTCTTATTTTAAATGAGTCATTTTAGAGTCTAGTTGTAAAATCCTCTAGCACTGGCCACAGAGGAACACGGAGTGTGACAGACCTCTTGCTACTCTCTTTAAAGGAGGAAGCGGGAGCCGAATAAATGAAGTCTAACTCCATTTTCTTTTCAGCATAACATAAATAATGGCACACATGATCACTGCTGCGTGCGTCTCTCTCTGTCCCCTCCGGTGGTTTGGACTGCCCTTTAATCCCTCTCCAGCTCTCACTGCAACACAAAACAGCTGTTAGAGGTGATTTTCCACAGGTGTTAATCCTTACCACTTTTCCTCTGCCGGCCTCGCTCTCCTCAGATGTTGCCCATTCATGGCCGCATCACCACATGGAGGGATAATCCTTTTTTTTTTTCTTTCTTTTTTTTTTTTACCGTTGACATCTATCGGCATAGATTTTTGCAGACAACCAATAGTTCCCTAAAGCAACTATCAGCACTGATTAATCAGTAAAACCGATATATTGGTCTACCTCTACCCATAATCCACATTTAATCTAGTCTGTCATATTTTCTTTTTACTTTTATAGTGTGTTCATGGTTTTCGAGAATGAGACAATGTCATGCAATTTGACCTAATTTGACAAGTTTCTACCAAGTGACGGATGAATTTCCATCAAAATTCTGTAGAGAATAATTGCACGCACTGCCTTTGATGTAAACCACAAAAGATACTTTTTACAATTTGATTAGCCTTTTTGTTTTGCTTAGTTTATATGGTTAGTTGCATATTATTGTTTGCCTTTAGCATTGTTTTTTTTTTTTTAATTGTTTGGTGGGACCTGTGACCCACCAGGAACCACTGGTTTATCAGATGTCTGTACAACTTAAAATTTGCCATGCTTTCCAAAATTTGTGCACTCTTTCACAGACATCTTGACATGTATGCAGCTTGGGAAGCCTGGGATAATTTTTCTGCTTTGAGAGATACATTTGCCTTCTCTTACTGTATCCATCTGTTCACGTCCTGTACTTTCATATTTAAATGGGCTCCATGTTTTAAAAAAAACTCCTATAACTGTGGCATTTGCCTAATAGCAATGAAATGGCCATTAGAGCAGGAGCTTTAAAGAGAATGCAACAAGAAGAGCAGCAATTATGACCATCAGCAGTAAATGATAATGTGGATGGGTGGAGAGTTGAGCCCCACTTTTTCAGCTCTGCTGTCCTTTTAAATGGGGTGTGAATTGAATGGCATGAATAATAATCATAGTGTCTTCTTTTTTCATCAGTTATTGTCATCCTCAGGTTTGATATGGGCTGACTAACACAAACACACATTTTCCTTGTTTTTGCAGTTTCTATAAAAAAAATCTGTACAAATCTATAAATCTATAAAAAAATTATGAAGCTGATATACTTTTTGATGATTCAGATGGGAGGAAGTTTTTTGGAAAGCTTTTTTAAAACCTTTTTTTTCTGCAGTTGCTTTTGGTTATGCTAGTGATTACACACTTCAGCTTTAAAGGAAAAATAACAGGTTTCCCCAAACACTCCTTACGCCCTTCCTGGCTTTACACAATGGGTTCCAGTAAGAAACAACATGTAATTTTTAGTGAAAATTCTAAAATCAATTACACGTTCATGAGTGCAACTATTCCTTTAAATTTGTGGCTATGATGATTTGAAAGTGCAATGAGTAGTGTGTTTTAGAAAGTATGTTGTTTGTTTCTTTAGTCCCCATAGATTCCACTGAGGGCATCAAGATGCTGTATGTGTTTGTGGACATTCAGATTGACACTGCCCATTTCCTGGACACGGTCAAGTTCAATTTCCCCCCGGGCCACTCGCTTGCCCTCGTCAGCACCATCCAGTTTGTCGCCGCTTTGCAGGTGAACTTCCACCCCTGTTGCTTACTTAAACTTAACTGTTCCCTGCAGTTAAATATGCTCTCTGCCTTGTTAATGGCCTCTCTCTCTCTCTCTCTCTCTCTCTCTCTCTCTCTCTCTCTCTCTCTCTCTCTCTCTCTCTCTACATACATACATACATACATACATACACACAAACACACACATACACACAGTGCATCCGGAAAGTATTCACAGCGCTTCACTTTTTCCACATTTTGTTATGTTACAGCCTTATTCCAAAATGGATTAAATTCATTATTTTCCTCAAAGTTCTACAAACAATACCCCATAATGACAACGTGAAAGAAGTTTGTTTGAAATCTTTGCAAATGTATTAAAAAAATAAAATAAATCACATGTACATAAGTATTCAAAGCCTTTTCTCAATACTTTGTTGAAGCACCTTTGGCACCAATTACAGCCTCAAGTCTGTTTGAGTATGATGTTACAAGCTTCGCACACCTATTTTCGGGCAGTTCCTCCCATTCTTCTGTACAGGACATCTCAAGCTCCATCAGGTTGGATGGGGAGCATCGGTGCACAGCCATTTTCAAATCTCTCCAGAGATGTTCAATTGGGTTTAAGTCTGGGTTCTGGCTGGGCCACTCAAGGACATTCACAGAGTTGTCTCGTAGCCAGTCCTTTGTTATCTTGGCTGTGTGCTTAGGGTCGTTGTCCTGTTGGAAGATGAACCTTTGCCCCAGTCTGAGGTCCAGAGCACTCTAGAGCAGGTTTTCATCAAGGATGTCTCTGTACATAACATAACAAAATGTGGAAAAAGTGAAGCGCTTTGAATACTTTCCGGATGCACTGTATATATTTAATTTACCTTCCTGCTTCAAGGTCTCTAACAGCATATAAGGCCGTCTGTGTGTGTGTGTTCGCATCCATAATAGTGTGTGTTTGTGAATGTGGGTGTGCAATGATGATAAGGTTATTTTGAACTGCAAAAGGAGGAGAAATTATCTCAGAAGAATCCGAAGTCTCACTCAGTACTCCACCTTACATAAGTGTGATATATATTTTCTTTCCTTTTCTGTCTCTAAAATTAACTTTGCTTGTGTAATAATGGCCCTTATTATTTCTGTAAGTGGTACGGCCCGTGGTATGTGTGTGTGTGTGTCATGTATATTGGCCTTTGCTGGTTGTTCTGGGTGGGTGCTGGAGGTCAGAGGAGTGTGTGTGAATGTGTGTCTGTTATTCCCTGCACTCCTCAAAAAGAGCTGCTTAACTGTAATGTCACACCCCCGTCTTGTTTCTGCAACTTTCTTGCCTTAATTATTTGGCAGCGATTCACTCTTTTCCTCTTTGTGCGAGAGGAATGCCTGTAAGTGTTTGGAGATATGGATGACTGTTCCTTTGGTTGGACCTTTCTCTCCTCTGTCTCATCATTTCTTTCCATCCTCGTTTTCTCTTCCTCCAGGCAGCCAGTGCAGAGTTGAGGCCGGATTATGAAGTATTGGTGCCTCAGTGTCGGCCACTCTCTCCTGGGGAGATCCTTGGTTGCACCTCGCCTCGTCTGGAGAAACATGTCAATGCCATCATGTAAGAAAAAGGATTTCAGGCCATCTTTGATTGCATTTCTGTGTCAGAAATCAAAATCCCTTAAAAGGGGAAAAATAATACTAACCAATAATATTATAGATTACTTTTCAAGATCCAATCAAATCCAGGTGGATAACATCAAGCCTCCAACTTACATTTTGCTACCAATCATAAGATCGGGCACATTTGACTTGAATTTATGTTCACAGTCATTAAAAATTATATATCTCTCCTACATTGTTTTGTAGACATATAGTATAAATTGTGCATATGTACGAATGTATGAATTCAAATGGATGAGCTGAATCAGAGAGTGAAGGAAAACCAGCGAACAAGTGCTCATCATTTATGGAATCTCCAATAAGTTTGAGTGTTCCAGGTGGCACATGAAGTTTGTTGAGAGACTCCCAAAGTGTGTAGAACTTTAACCTAGAGAAAGTATGGCAACTTTGAAGGAACTAAAATATAGGATTTTGTTCATTTTCATTACATTATTCCCATACTTACATTTGTCTTATGTCGTAGTTTTGATGACTTCACTATTAGTCTAAAGTGTGGAAATAGTAACAATAGCAGGTGTCCAAACTTTTGACTGGTATTGTATTTCCTATTGATTATTTTGTTTTACTTGGAAAAATGTCACATTGCAGAAGTCATTGCAATAGTTCACCCCAAAAAATTAAGTTTTGTCATCATTCACTCTTTCTCATGTTGTTCCAAACTTGTATAACTTTCTTTCCACAAAATGAATCAAAAAGGAGATTCACTGTTAATGCATCTTTTTTTCTATACAATGAAAGTTTATGGTGACTGAGGCTGTCATTTCCTGCCATTCTACCTAAAATCTCTTCTTTTGTTTTGCGGAAGAAAGTAATACATTAGGGCTGAACATTTAATCGAAATCGCGATATGACCCAGTGCGATTAAAAAATTGAGAGAGCGGTTTTTTGCTCGATACACACAAATTCGATGTATCTGATGCCATGAGTGTCTGATGTGCTCTGAGTTCAGTTCGGTGTGCTAACAATATTTAAAGTGCCTCAGAATTACTTTAAATGAACAGTTGTGTATATGTACATATTCACATTTAAAATAACCCCATGAAAGCGTTTGTGGAAAGCAAGGCAGATGAAACCATTTCACTGGATTATAAGGCAGTTGTCAAATTAACTACAAACATCAGAAACTTCCATTCCTTCAGTTTTCAATATAAAAGCTTCTGCCAAAATAAAGACTTAAGCGTTTAACCGGACTACATAGCAATGCCGCAAGCAAGTTAAAAAATTATTAAAGAAATAAATTACTACTGAATAATAATACATTATAATAATAACAATTATTATTATTATTATTTATACATTATTTATAATATAAAATTTGTATTTAATAAATTCCTAACAATGTTATTATATTGCAATAATAACATTCAAATTGACTGGGTTTAAATTTTTCCAATTTTTCAAATTGGACAAAAACAAAAATACAAAGCAGACCTTCCCTCTGTTTCAATGTTTTATTTATTTAATTTAGTTCTTTTTAAGAGGACACAAGTGTGAAAACCCTTTCTTGAATAGTATTTGAGGTCGGCATGGGCAATACATGGTTTCATTTTGGTCAAAATGAATCACACTTTTTTATGTTTATCATATCGCAGTTTAAATTGCAATCCCAATATTTTTCTAAATGATCAAAGTTACAATTTTTTGCCCAAAACGTTCAGCAATATCATACATGTTTCACTCAACATAAAGATGAGTAAATGATGATGAGTTTTCATTTTTGGGTGAACTATCTCTTCAAATGCCGTGTGAATGTTTTTTCATGCTGTCTTTAATGAAGAGTATGACAAATGCTGCGTAAAATCAGATGCTGTCCGCACACTAAATGAAGAGCAGACCAAGAAGGTCTATCAAAAATATATATTTTTAATTTAGACTTGCATAGTGAAAAAGTGCAAAGTGAGTTAAAAACAGACCAGTAAGCAAACATTTCAGCCCACAGCTTTCTTCAGTACTCACCTTACAAACTACAACACATCCCTTTTATAAACACATGATTACAAATTGAGACCAGCTGTGCTTAATGCAAAGGAACTCTTTCTGATTAACATTTTTTTTTATTGATTCATATATTAAACAAAAAATAAGCAAAACGTATACAAATAGAATCAATACTTAACCCCCACGATTACCCCCCATTGGTCACACGTGACTATAAACACACACAAAAAAAATAAATAAACAAATATATATATATATATATATATTAATCACACACATCAACCATTACACTTCCCTCTCCACTGCCCCTCCCCGAGAGCCCTCCAGAAATACCAGATATTTGCCCCATTTCATTAATGACTGCCCCATCGTATCTAAAATACAGAGTCTAGGGCAAAATGAAATTTGAGTGCCCAATATGTCACACATAAAACTCTGAACCTTCAACCAAAATTCTTGTATCTTGACACACCACCTAAAACACATGGGTTGTGTCTCCATCTTCTTATTGGTATCACCAGCAGGTGGGTGAGTCTTTAAGATCAAGCTGTGACAGGGCAGAGGGCGGGGCTGGGTCGTGATTCTACACACCCGGCTCCTTATCAGGCTAATCAAGCCTCCGAGAGGGATAAAGGCCGACTGCGGATGGTGGTGCAAGAGAGAGAGAGCGTTTACGGGCAGCTGCCCAATGTGTGTTTGTGTGTGTCTCTTTTTATTTAATTAAATGTTGTTATATTGTCAAGCTGGTTCTCGGCTCCTCCTTTCTCTTAATCCCTTTACACAAGCCTATACAATCTAGAGGGGGTCCAGTAGAATCAATGTAAAATCTTGAATTGCATAAGGCGTACCCTTGCATCTCTAGATGTAGGCTTGACTTTTTTTAAGAATCCTAGTCCACTCTCCCTCCTCCAATACCAAGTTTAAATATTTCTCCCATAATCTCTTGAGAGAAGTTGAAGCTCTGTCCCCC
Source organism: Moxostoma hubbsi (assembly GCA_032164185.1). Taxonomy (NCBI): domain Eukaryota; kingdom Metazoa; phylum Chordata; class Actinopteri; order Cypriniformes; family Catostomidae; genus Moxostoma; species Moxostoma hubbsi. The sequence goes on along the minus strand of JAVLUX010000030.1, from coordinate 23,271,838 downwards.
AGACACTGAATTGACGGAGTAATATTCAATATATTGATATTGCCTCATGACCTTTTCCAAAAGCAGTAGACACCACACCCCAGAGTGTCTGCCGCTTTAGGGGAGTATATGCTACTCCCAAAAATAGTACAGAGCAGGTGGTGCAGCTGTAAATGCCAAAAAAACTGAGATCTGGGATTCCCAAAATGTTGAACCAAATTGTTAAAGGATCTCAACACTCCACTCTCATATAGGTCACCGAGTGTAGCAACCCCCCTCACAATCCACTCTGACCAGCAGAAAGGGGACTTATTAATACATAATTTTGGGTTCAGCCATATGCTCAAGGCAACATTTAAATAAATGTCCAAATTAAACACTGGAGACTTTTCTCCATAATGAGTACAAATGTGAGATAACTGGGTGTGAGACAAAGGAACTGTTGCTATATGTATTATTTTTTACTATATTAAATCATAAGATGACTATAATATATCATTAGAGATTTAGGAAACGAGTTGTAATACTGAAAGGAAGTTGAAATACTGTCTTCTCCGATAACAATGCTACAGCCAGTATATTCTACTTTAAAGTTTCCATTCTGGGCTGTAATTTCTGTTTATGTTTTGGCCTGTGTGATCCCGCCCACTGCCCGTTCACCAATAGTATATAGACACTGCTGGGTTGCCAGTTTTGAACAAGTTTGCAGTTATAACGTTATGGAGCTCAATTACAGACTTCAAAATCCATCTATTCATTCACACATTACACACTAGAATCATTGGACACATGAGTACTGTCAGGAGATCAGATCACACATCTGTTTTTCATCACTTTGAATCTGCCAAACATCCCCTTTCAGATTTAAAGTTCCTGGACATTGAGAGGGTCCTCATAGGAGAGGAGGGGATCGAGACAGGAAACTATTACAAAGATGGGCTTTTTGGATTTATAAGTTAAACTCTTTAGTCCCCATTGGCATGAATGAGGAGATGGATTTTGCCTGTTTTTTTCTGTACTTTTCTGTCTCTTTAACTGAGCTCTATAACTTGAAGAGATCCTATGGATCAAGCTCAGCTGATCTCAATTTGTAATCATGTGTTTATAAAAGGGATGTGTTGTAGTTTGTAAGGTGAGTACTGAAGAAAGCTGTGGGCTGAAATGTTTGCTTACTGGTCTGTTTTTAACTCACTTTGCACTTTTTCACTATGCGAGTCTAAATGAAAAAATATTTTTGATAGACCGCCTTGGTCTGCTCTTCATTTAGTGTGTGGACAGCATCTGTTGTGGATTTTGGATATTATCTTTTTTTGCTCCACGCACCTAAGGATATACAAGTCCTTTTTGAACGCAACAATTCTCTGTACTACAAATGCTGTGTATGAAGGTGTTGTGACCCAAAGACGAAACATTACAAACCAGATGTGTGCCTGTGATATTCTCTGTATCATACAGCAAAAGTGAGCAGCATGCTCTGTGAGATATTTGTATGATTCAGTATGAACATAGACTTCAGCGAGATGGAGTTTTCTGTGTTATGTGTGTTTTCTGCCTCTTATTCCAGTGTTTTGTGTGTGTGTGAGAGGAAAGAGGAAGAAAGCGAATTGATAACTGCTTTTATGTTCTTTCATTTTCACCCATCACGTCTTCATCAGGGCGTTTGCCAACTTTAGACATTGTCCACTGTCACTGACACCCAAAATGAACATTATGTAAATACCCTTTTTTCATAGATCATTTAGTTTAATTTTTCGCTGTGCCCTCACCCTAAGAGACATTCTCTGACACCTACAGTCGTAGTAATGTGATGTTATATTGCAAAGCCAAATCGCAACCATATAATTATCCACTAATTAAAG
>JAVLUX010000030.1:22847500-23265000 GCA_032164185.1 Moxostoma hubbsi | reverse complement strand
AATCATGAAGATACGGGTCGGGAGCTTCTGTTAATGTTCACATCAACCATCAGAATGGGAAGAAATGTGATCTCGGTGATTTTGTTCATGGCATGATTGTTGGTCCCAGAAGGGCTGGTTTGAGTGTTTCTGTAACGGTTGATCTCCTGGGATTTTCACACACAAAAGTCTCTAGAGTGTATAGAGAATGGTGCGAAAAACCAAAAACATCCAGCGAGAGGCAGTTCTGTGGGCGAAAACGACTTGTGAATTACAGAGGTCAGAGGAGAATGGACAGACTGGTCCAAGCTGACAGGAAGGTGACAGTAACCCACATAACCACACGTTACAGCAGAGCTATGCAGAAAAACATTACTGAACATACAACACGTCGAACAACGAGGCGGATGGGCTACAACAGCAGAAGAACCCTCAGGGTACCACTAGTGTCCACTAAGAACAGGAAACTGAGGCTGCAGTGTGCACAGGCTGGACAATAGACAACTGGAAAAACATTGCCTGGTCTGACGAATTTTGATTTCTGCTACGACATGCAGATGGGAGGGTCAGAATTTGGCATAAACAACATGAATCCATGGATCATTCCTGCATTGTGTCAACAGTTCAGGCTGGAGATGGTGGTTTAATGGTGTGGGAATCTTCTTAATGTTCTTGGCAAACATTAGGCACCTTAATACCAATTGAGCATCGTTTAAATGCCACAGCCTACCTGAGTATTGTTGCAGACCATGTGCATTCCTTTATGACCACTGTCTACCCATCTGCTAATGACTACTTCCTGCAGGATAACACGCCAAAGCACACGTCATCTCAAACTTGTTCCAGGAATGTGGTCATGAGTTCATTGTACTCCAATGGCCTCCACAGTCACCAGATCTCAATCTAACAGAGCACCTTTAGGATGTGGTAGAATGGGACATTCGCAGCATGAATGTGTAGCCGACAAATCTGCATCAACCGCGTGATGCTGTCATGTCAGCGTGGAGCAGAATCTCGAAGGAATGTTTCCTGCACCTTGTTGAATCATTTCCAAGAAGAATTCGGGCCATTCTGGAGGCAAAGGAGGGTTCTACCCAGTATTAGAGAGGTGTACCTAATAAAGTGGTCGGTGAGTGTATATAGTTAGTAATAGTTTATGTACTAACATAGTCAAAATTAACTAACAAACTAATGGACTTCCTCTGTTGTAGGAATCTGTTACATTTCTTCGAATTTCAATTCAATGAATCCATCTTGTCATTCCAATTCAAATTCCAGTTCAACATACTGTGGGTGTGGCTAATCCGGTTCATTTTATAGCTCATGAATTAAAACAATTAAGATCAATTAAGACAATTCATAAAGGGGTCATGACATGAGGAATTATATTTTCCTTGATCTTTTCACATGTAAGAGTTCACTATAAAAACATACTGTAGGTTTCAGAACTCAAAACTTCCACCTCATTGCAGAAAGAGCATTTGTTGAAATTAAGCAGTCAAAATGACTCGTTCTCTACTTCCTCCTCATTGTGATGTTACACTGTGGTCGATATTTGCATCTGACTGCCTCCACAACAACACATCAAAGTCTTCTTTACCTTATCACTTTCATTGCCCCACCCAGTAGTGGTGTGCAATGAGATGGCAGGACAGTTAAGAGCAGAGAGCCAATCATAACAGTATGCGTTTAATGTCAAGACTTATAGGAGAAGCATAATATTTTATGAATTTATGACAACAAAGCATTACTAATATTTAAGTGAACCTATAACAAAACAATAAAAAAGGCATGTCATGACTCCTTTAATTTTTTGTTATTTTGCCCAACCCTTTGTCATACAGTTCAATTAGGCTTGTAATGATTTTCATGATACGATACAATTCTTTAAAATTAAAAGCAGTGCCCACAAATATTCCGCTTATACTTATTCAGGGATTCAACACAAATGTATTTTAAATCTTAAGTAACAACAGTGTCTGACATCGGCAACAAAAAGCAGAGGTCCATAATCAAGTAACTTAACAGCACTGCATTTATCAGCAGATTGTTATGAGAAAAACTATCTTCATGTTTTGTCTTGAGAAAAATGAGTTTGTCTACACTCACACAATTTTTATTTAATATTCACTTTTCACAATGCACATTTTTTCAAAGCGTCTTTGAAGAAAATCATGTCTTAATGTCCAGTGAGCAAGCTAAATGTGACTCTGGGAAAGAAAAAACTCTGAGAGGAACTTGGCCACTGGCTTTACAATATACTGTATATTGTTAATATACAGTAAATATAATAATATATTTTTAGCAGTTTGAGCAAAAATGATCTAAATTTGTAACCTACATTTTCCCTGATCCATGTGGTTGTGAACACCTTCACTGGCGTTCTTAAATTTACCAGCTGCTCTGTTCTGCAGTTGGATACTGCTTGGCTGTGAGCGCTCAGCACTGTAGTTTGTTGCTTTCAATGTTGCACTGTTGGTCTAAACACTTCTTAAGCAGTAGTGGCAGTAACACGAACAGTTACAGAATATATTTCTGTTAATGTAAAAGTATCAATCCAAACAATTCATGAGCTGGTTGCACTGCTCAGCACCTGTGCCGGTGGAAGTTCACCTCACATCTTTCGTGGACACACATGTGCACACACGCATTTGGTTGGAGGGAAAGTAAGCCAGGGGCCTTAATCTAATGTTTTGAGGTGGGGGGGGGGCTCGTCCTCTCCCTCCCTTCTTTTTTTCTCTCCCCTCATCAAACCCCGCTCTCTTTGTTCTCTTAACTCTTTTCATCTGTTAATTTGTATGTGTTTGGATTTGACTTTGTTTTGGCAGCCTTTTCTCCCATTCTCGCCTCATCCGCTTTTAATTGGTATGCATAGAGGAGAGGAGTGAGATGAATTCAGCGCCTAGACAAACACACAGTGGATGGTGATTCTGGGGGAGATCTCTTTAGCTATCTTCGGAGGGTGTTTTCAGTTCTGAAGCTCATGTCTAGACCAAGAATCGGTGGACTTTTTCATATTTTGTGCAATGGTTTAGGGAGAAAATCTGCCGAATTTGCAGAATGGACTAAAACATTGAAAACATGTGTCATTACTGTTGCACTGTTATTGAAACACAATATTCTGAGGAAATCTGTACAGCTTTCTTCAGAGTTCTGTGTGTGTAACATCCTCACATGAAATGTTCTGTGTATCTGTCACATAAAACATACTGGGTGCACAAAGGAGTGCAATTGTGACCTTTTCCAATGTTAACTAATCCAGCTAATCTGTCCATACACTTTGGTTGGAGGAGATGAATAGGTCCTACTTTTTTTCCATTTGCCTGCCTTTTTTCTTTCTTTATTTTATTTTTTTAACGCGTGTGCTTTGAAGCTGACCGTTCACCTGCATACCTCCTCACTGATGTCTGGAGTTTTCTGGTAATATTTGTGGTCCACTGGGCTTCACACTTCAAAGTGTGTGGGGAGAGTCTGGTAATGCTTTGCACAATTCTGAAGTGGGAGACCTATTGCTCTTATTCACTTTTTTCACCTACTTATCACTGGGGAATGAATAATTAGAATTGATGGTAAATTAACAAATGAATGTGCATTAGATGGGAATTTGCGAGGGTTTTGCATCGGTAAGATCATTTTAAAATTAGACTATATAGATGCTATATATCTATGCTATAAATCTATATGTACCATGGTATCATGTCCAAATTAACACGGTGTTACTATGGTACTTTGTCTCCAGATACAGTACACTTCCACTCCAGCAAAACGTGTGTCCGTCTGTGGATGAAAGATTCTTTATACAACAGGGACTCCAACCAAGGGTTATGTGTATCCCAGTGCAGTTTGAAAAGATTTTGTTTGTGCTTTATTAAACCTGTAAAAATGAACTTAAGTCTTTTATTATTATTTTAAGGCAATGTAAAGGCTGTCAAAAGATGAAAATAATTTATCTCATCATTATTTTGTTCTTAATTCTTTAACACATGCCTTTTAAAAGATGCGTAAGTGTGATATTTCATACTTGTTGAGCTTCAATGATAATTAAATTCTATCTTCAGTACAAAAACTGTGAATTACTACTATCAAATGCCCCATCTGGAATTCACTTATGAATAAATTAGCGATTAGGAAGGTTTTTCTTAGAGAAAGATTCTCCCTGATTACCCTGTTAACACCATTAATGATAGACAAACAAGCCCAGATGTCTCAGAGGAAGCAACTTAGTGTGTCTGTTTTTCACCCATAATATCAGTTGTTTTTAGTTTAGAAGTGAATAATTGTAATAATTGCCATTTTGTCATTTGAATCTAAAAAAGCTAATTTATGGGAAAGCACCGATATGAAATTTCTGGACCGATAATAATAACATAATTCACAGCTTATTGTGGCTGATGCAATAACCAATAATTGTACTTTTTATTTAACCCTGTAAACTGGAGCTGCTAGATAATTAATGAAAAACTACATACACAGAAGTGTGACTACAGAAGTTTATTACACTTGCATAAATTGTATCTTGTCCATGTATATGAGTATTTATGAGTCCCCAGAACAACGTAACATGCTGCTTAGATGTTGAAATAATCCTCAGAGAGCAGTGAAACATGCTACCTTGGCTTTAAACACTATCCTGGTCACACACACTGTACGTGTGCACTTATGCACGAGACTGTGGCTGCGTCCAAATCCAAAGGTAGCTACCTTGGTGTCTTGCTGACCTATTAGTTATTGACTTAACAGACACATTTTGCATATAAAGGTACCTGTTGAAACTGGTTTGAACAGACTTCCATGGCAGCACTACTTCACTGTAACAAGATTTACAGCATGAGCAATGAGGAGGCGGGAACCGGCTGAACAGCAACGTAAACTTTAATGACAGACCATAACTCAAACATAACATAAAAGTGCTTTGCAGCAAACAAAACAAAGATGAACATGCACAACTCGAGTCTCACTCTCTCTCAAACTGGCGTCCCGGACCCTTCATATCTCTCTCCCACTGATTAGACAACTTAGCGCCAGGCATGCGTCAACACGGCCTGGCCACGCCCTCCTCTTCGTTACATTTCTCCAGATTCAGGCCAGGAAAACCTCTGGCTTGACCTACTCCCCCCCTCCCTTCCTGGAGGGGATGTGTTGCCCTTTCGGCCATCTTTCCCCCGACTGGTCTTCCCCACCTCCTGGGAAACTAAGAGAGTGTCGAGGGTAGGGAGAGGTGAGAGAGAAAGAGCTAGCGGGAGAGACTGAATTGGAGAGAGAGAGAGAAAATGTGGCTCGCTGGTCCCCGGACACACTGTCGCCTGGTCCTTGGCCAGCTGGGCAGCGGTCCTCCACGACACTGGGTGATGGCACTGGACATCACCTTCTGGCGGCCGGCAGCGAACTCCTCCACCCCTGGCAGCAGCTCCTCCACTCCAGGCAGCCGGCAATGAGCTCCTCCACCACCTGGCGAACAGCAGTTGGCTCCTCCGCCTACTGGCAAACCACTCCAATACCACAGTATCATACCTCCACTGCGTTGCGACCCTACAACAGCGAGTTTTGGCACCAATGTAAAAAGTTTTACAGCATGGGCAAGGAGGAGGTGGAAACCGGCTGGACAGTAACAGAAACTTTAATGAGAGAACATAACTGAAACATAACATAAAAGTGCTTTGCAGCAAACAAAACAAAGACGCGCACACACAATGCTTGTGCGTCTCTCTCACTCTCTCTCGAACTGGCGTCCCAGCCCTTCCTTATCTCTCCCTCACTGATTAGACAACTCAGCACCAGGCATGCATCATCACGGCTCAGCCACTTTCTTGCTTGAAATAGAATCAAAAGGTGGAAAAAAATGGGGGGAAAATTACATTTCTACACAAATTGGCTAGCAACTGCCTCTTCGGCTGCCATTTTATTTCTTCAGCTCAACCTCTTTGGATACGCACGCACAGGATTGTGGGATTTTATAGGCGGTGAGCAATACATCTATGATGCCTTCAAAAATCAATCAGATGAAGGTATCTCAGTAAACAGGATGTGAATTCGTACATGACTTGATTCATCATGACATGACGGATGCAGCCTGTGTGACATGGAGAGAAGCTGCAAGCAGTTAAGATTTTCTTTGCCTTAAGCAAATAAACTGTAATAAATTAAATGTTGAAAATATCTGCAATAATTTCACTATCTAAACAATAATAATATTTTGATTCTCCTAGTTATTGGCCAATAAAATATTGGTTCTGATATATCATGCACCCAACTAATTGGTTTCCATTATATTATAAGATGAGTTAAAAGGAACATTTGGATCAGGTTTGGTATTGGAGAAGGGGTACTTGACCATTACTGATAGGGACTGTGGGGTATGCAAGACAGAAAAGGTTGGGAAACACTGATTTAAGCAATGCCAAATGTGAATTTGGACTGACAGATGAAAATGTCTTTGGATGACAAACTGTGAGACAGTAAATCATCTCAATTTAGCAGAGAGTCAGATCAGGCAGATCACAAAAACAAGACAACAGTACACTTTGCAGCTAGCTGTATCTCTGATGGTACATTCAGTATGTAGGTTAAACATTTTGTGATCGGGTGATATGTCTTATGGGAACTCTCTGTAATGTTATCCCTCTGCCAATTCTAAGTGATGAATGTCTACTTTGTAATGTAATGTATTTTTGTAACCCATTATTCATTGTTTAATGGCTTTTAGTAAGCTTTTCTCACTTGTACACAATAATGGTTTATTTGAATAGGCCTCTGGGAAACTAATAATCAAGGTATTAACAACAAATGTGGCTCTACGTTATTAATGAAAGTAAAAACAAAATCAAGCTAAAATGGTTGTTTATGTTTTTAACACACTTCCTGTTTTGAAGAAACTGTTGGTTAAGCTTTAAAGAACAAAGCTTTTCATCAGTAAAGCAGATTACACAAAAAAAGCATCATAATCTGGCCTGTGAAGATTTCTCATTAGGAATGAGAAAATGGCACAACATTTAGGAATTTCTTGGTTGTAATGATTTTCTGTTTGCTTTCCTCCTACATTGTCGAGTCGTTTTGATGTGGGCAACTGTTCTAACTGACCTTGAGCTCCGTGCATTAAATTAGCTTTTTTTATGTAAATCTGTTTTAAATTCAGGATTCATCTCCCCCCCCCCCTCTCTCTCTCTCTCTCTCTCTCTCTCTCTCTCTCTCTCTCTCTCTCTCTCTCTCTCTCTCTCTCTCTCTCTCTCTCTCTCTCTCTCTCTCTCTCTCTGTAGCACTTAGAATCTCGGTTGGAGTCTTTGGGCAGGTCGTACACTCGAGTGCTTCTGTCTGAGATCTTCCCTAGCAAACTGGAGCTCCTTACAGACGTGGACGCGTGAGTCCCCCCTCTATCTGCATGCACAGTCTCACACTCCATTTCACACAATTAGACATCAGCTCCTGTGCATCACATGAGATGAAGGTGCACATTAATCTGAACTTCTGCACACCCTGAAGACCAGCAAGGAATGTTAGAACTATCACACCCCATGGGGTCACAGTTTTTTTTTTCTTTTGTGAGAATCTCCTCTGCTGCATATGTCTTATTGCTATGGGCATTTTTGAAATGATTGAGGTAGAACAAAGAAAATCTTGTTTTGTATGGGCCCTGTGTCCCAGTATACCTTCAAGGTGCATGCAAGTAATTTTCTGTTTATGTTTCAATGGTCAATATGACAGTGGTCTTGGATTTTAATTATACATGTTCCCATGGTCATGACAATCTGGAAATATCAGGGATTTGTTAAATTGGGATTTCCAGGCCTGGAAATGTAATGTAAATATTTTATTGACTAGAAATTGCTCTTTTTTTTAATGCAATATACTTATAAAAAATAATTATATCAATCCTTATCCAGTAATCACAAACAACTGGTCTAGTCATGGAATTTCTTAAGTCAAAAGGAGTGGGAACCCAAAACCAATTAATATTGTTATGTACAGTATCTCACAAATGTGAGTACACCCCTCACATTTTTGTAAATATTTGATTATATCTTTTCATGTGACAACACTGAAGAATTGACACTTTGCTGCAATGTAAATTAGTGAGTGTACAGCTTGTATAACAGTGTAAATTTGCTGTCCCCTCAAAATAACTCAACACACAGCTATTAATGTCTAAACCGCTGACAACAAAAGTGAGTACACCCTAATTGAAAATGTCCAAATTGGGCCCAAAGTGTCAATATTTTGTGTGGCCACCTTTATTTTCCAGCACTGCTTTGACCCTCTTGGGCATGGAGTTCACCAGAGCTTCACAGGTTGCCACAAAATAAGTTTATCTTGGCCTCATCAGACCACAGGACATGGTTCCAGTAATCCATGTCCTTAGTCTGCTTGTTTTCAGCAAACTGTTTGCGGGCTTTCTTGTGCATCATCTTTAGAAGAGGCTTCCATCTGGGACAACAGCCATGCAGACCAATTTGATGCAGTGTGCGGCGTATGGTCTGAGCACTGACAGGCTGACCCCCCCACCCCTTCAACCTCTGCAGCAATGCTGGCAGCACTCATACATCTATTTCCCAAAGACAACCTCTGGATATGACGCTGAGCACGTGCACTCAACTTCTTTGGTCGACCATGGCGAGGCCTGTTCTGAGTGGAACCTGTCCTGTTAAACCGCTGTATGGTCTTGGCCACCATGCTGCAGCTCAGTGTCAGGGTCTTGGCAATCTTCTTATAGCCTAGGCCATCTTTATGTAGAGTAACAATTATTTTTTTCAGATCCTCAGTGAGTTTTTTGCCATGAGGTGCCATGTTGAACTTCCAGTGACCAGTATGAGGGAGTGTGAGAGTGATGACACCAAATTTAACACACCTGCTCCCCATAATGTTTCACATGACACCGGGGGGGGGGGGGGAAACATTTTCACTTAGGGGTGTACCCAGCGGCTTAGGCAATAATGGCTGTGTATTGAGTTATTTTGAGGGGACAGCAAATTTACGCTGTTATACAAGCTGTACACTCACTACTTTACATTGCAGCAAAGTGTCATTTCTTCAGTGTTGTCACATGAAAAGATATAATCAAATATGTACAAAAATGTGAGGGGTGTACTCATTTTGTGAGATACTGTATTTGCTCTTGGTACTGACAACTAGAGATGCCATATTCACAGGTGCATTTGTCACCCATTTTATATATATATATATATATATATATATATGTATATATATATATATATACATACATACATACATACATACATACATACATACAGAATGCCAGTGGATAATACAGTGGCAGGAGTCTGGTTTCTGATGTGAAAATCGCTTTCATTTTTTCCGTGGGAATTTATTTTTAACGATAACCAGGCCGAGATTTTCTTTGCTGATTTTGAGGGAAAATCTGCAGAATTCTTTAGAAGAGATTTTAACAGTAAAATGTGTTAATTGGAGCTGTGAGTACTATTTCCTTATTGATGGCTGAAAGCATCAGGAAATTAGCAAAAATATTTAATAAACAAATATGCAAGGGGTGGGGAATGTGTAGAACCTTTATTTTTTCTTTATTTTTTACTTCTCTCCCAATTTGGAATGCCCAATTGCCATTACTTTAGTAGGTCCTCATGGTGGCGCGTTTATCTCAATCCAGGTGGTGGAGGACAAGTCTCAGTTGCCTCCGCTTCTGAGACAGTCAATCCACGCATCTTATCACGTGGTTCATTGTGCATGACACCGCGGTGTCTCCGTGTGTGGAGGCCCATGCTACTCTTGGCAATCCATGCACAACTTACCATGCACCTCATTGAGAGCAAGAACCACTAATCGCGACCAAGAGGAGGTTACCCCATGTGACTGTACCCTCCCTAGCAACCAGGCCAATTTAGTTACTTAGGAGACCTGACTGGAGTCACTCAGCACACCCTGGATTCGAACTTGTGACTCCAGGGGTGGTAGTCAGTGTCAATACTTGCTGAGCTACACAGACCCTTTAAGGAGTAGAACCTTTATAAATAACAAATATTTAAAAATTTGTTCTAAGCACAGATTCCGTCTGACTCTGACAATAACTTATAAACCTTTAAAGACAGACCTACAGTGATTTCTCAGGTTAATTAATTGTATGTACTTCTGCTGAAGCAATCAGTTCTTGTTATTTCAACTTAATTATAAATATATATATATATATATATATATATATATATATACATACATACACTGGGGGCCAAAATTTTCGCATAATGTACAGATTTTGCTGTTTCGGAAGGAAATTGGTACTTTCACCAAAGTGGCATTCAACTGATCACAAAGTATATTCAGGACATTACTGATGTAAAAAACAGCACCATCACTATTTGAAAATGTTTATTTTTGATCAAACCTAGACAGGCCCCATTTCCAGCAGCCATCACTCCAACACCGTATCTGTTGCACGTTATTGGGTGCAAAATGTACATCAACATTTCGCACTTTTCAGCTATGATTTTTTCACTCTGCCTCTGTTTCTGAGGACATGAGAGTGTGAGTTGTATGGGACAAAAGGTCCATGTGAGAAAGTGGGGGAGGTGGAGGAAGGTGTGGAGGCTGTTAAAAAGGGAATAAGAGCAATGAAAGAAGAGAAAAGAAAGCGAGTGCGATCAACCACCCCCATCAGTCTTGCCGCTCTCAACATGCCACGTGAGTGACACTGCATATGTAGTCCAGGCATAACCATGACCATAAGAAATTTACACCCCTATCTCTCTATTTTCCTGCATTAATGTTAGTAGTTTGTACTTATGTAGATTGGTATCATCTTGACAGAAACATGACGAGCTGAGCAGAGGAAAAGTGAATGTTGTAAAAGGAAGACAATTCAAAGGGTAACGCGAGTGTCGATTAATGCTGTCATGACCATGTAAATGACATCCTGGAGAAGATAAGATGTGATGAAAGAATTTGCAGTTTGCCTGTTGTCACCATAATAAGAAGGTTAATTGAACTGTCCAATGCTGATTTGCCAGACAAAGAAACATCCAGAACAGTGGTAAACCTGAAAATGATGCCTGGTCCATGGCCACAGGATGCCTTATAGTCTTTAGGAGACCATTCTTAATGTAAGGGTGTTTTGCTTGGAAATGCTGTTAAACTAGTCGGCAGTCTTTGAAGATACAACTAAACTTTAATACACTGAGGTTTTTTTGAATCCTCTGCTCAATCCTAAGTGTTTGATGTGTGCTAGTAGGATGGGTTCTTCATGGAGGTCCAGCTGAATAGAAATGCTGATAGAATTGTGGGATTGAGACCTGTTTTATCTGAAAGCTTTAACTATACCCTCACAATTGAGTTACCGTTGACCAGGCACTTTCTCCATCTTGCTTCCATCATATTGTTGGAGATCAGACCTGCTAGAAAGACAGAAATATGCATCCAAGAAAGTCATGCCAGGTAGGGTAAGGTGCCTGTATTTGATGCTAGTCTAACCGATGGTGCAAAAGTGTCTCATATGTGTACAGTATGTACCCTATATGTTAACATGGACTTCGGATGAACAGATAAACTGTGAGAGCTTTGCCCCATCCACAATGAAACACCACTTTTCCACAAACATAAGGATCCACAACACCTGGTCCTAACTAGATGTGAAGATAAACAGCTATGTGGAAGAGGAATTTGGAACAATGAAATTTCTCTCTGGGTAGGACTTCCCAGTGTCATGTCAAATATGGTTACCAAATTTCTTTCAAAATGTGTCATTGAGATGTCTCTCTTGATGGTCATGACTGGTAAGGAAAAAATCTCAGATTAACCTGGAAAGATTAAATGTTATAAAGCAACAAGTAGTAAAATCTATATCTTCCATGTAAATCATGTTTTTTTTTCCCTAACCAACGAGCTTCCACCTTTGGGCTGAACGATTCTCAGTACTGTTAGTAGCGGTTCCAGTAGTATTTCCACTTGAGCACATTTCCTGCATCATTATTGAAAATTAGCCAGAATTTCTCAGCATAGTTAAGCCAAAAGTATACGTTGGTTTGACGAGAATGCTTCCAGGATGTGTCCACGTACAGGATGCATGAAGCATATCTCATCATCAGCAGGGTGCTCGATTTTGCTGTGTGCTGCACGATTTTCTGCACGAAATAGTGGATCCACAAAGTGGCAATACTCACATTTGAGCCATTGCTGTCACAAAGAAACACTAAAAGCTGTAATTGCCAGAAATATCAGGAGACGATGGTAAAACAATACAATAGTAGATATGCACATCAAGAGTGCGTGTGTGAGGAGGTCAGGAGTTACCTGCATTTGTATAACTCGAGACTGATGGAATATAAAGACATCTTTATGGGTCTAAACTCCTGAAGAGAAATAGTTTGGTGTCTTGCAGCAGTTGTAGTGCACATATGGCAACCGCTTGTGTATGCACACACCGTCAACTGAAGTATATTTTCGACTCTACGCAGGCGCTGAGTGTTTGCATCAAAATCCAAGTATACTTTGGGCTTTAGGAAACCATGCTGGTGGAACGTCTTCAGTATGTTGCGACTCACAACTTGCACTGTCACTCCATTCTCAACCTGATTACATCGCACCACAATTGAACAAGAAACCATAACCATGTCTACGAGCCTGGATTGGTACAAAACTGCATGGTTACACAACAACCATTCCCTTAGTGAAATCTTATTCGGCGAAAATCCTATTTTACACTGTAGTCTATTAAACATCAAGCGTGTTATGATTGGCTGTGATTGTGCCACGTTGCACAGTTGTTTTATGTGGACAGACTAGTGAATGCACGGTATACTGGTGCTAATGTAGTATTGCAATACTAAAGCTTCAAAATACTTGTGGTGCCACAGTATTTTTTAAATGGTAGTACCGTTAACACGGTTGTACCATAAGTTATGTTGTGTGTGCGGTAGTAAATATTATTTTTGCAAAAAACTTTAATTTGAATCAGACCTATGTCTGCAATGACAACAAAAAAATAGTTTTTAAGTGGCATCCCCGTCATGCAGTGGCCTAAAAATGCAGTTAGTTTGTAGTTTTCCCATGCTTCAAACACACACACACATGAATCCCAGCAAGTTAATTTGGTGGTTGTGTCTCCTAATGGATAATATGGATTTAAATTAAACTTTGGACAGTGAGAAGCTTTTTTTTAAAAAAAAACACAATCCCTGTAACGAGATTGGGAATTATTTTGGGTTTTACCTGATGAGACCAAGAAAACCCATCTGCAGTGAATGCCTACAAAGATTTCAAGCCAAAGGGGGAAACACCAGCAATCTTATTAAACACCTTCGGACACATCCCACTGCTTCTGCAGAATATACGCTGGCTTAATTTAAAGGTGCACTCAGTAACTTTGGTCTTTGTGTCATCAGTGGAATTACACTGACACCTAGTTGTTTGGTTGCAGTATCATTTAAAATCAATAGTTTCAGTTTAAGATGCAATTGTAGAAATGTAGTATTCACAGTCAGCCATGCTTACTTAAATCAATGAGTGAAAGTGTCAAATAACAGGGCGGTTACTAAGCTTAAGCAAGAAGTATTCGGCTGGTCATGTGATTGTAACATGGCAGCCCCCCATGTGTGGACCACCTCCATGTAGAATAAAACAGCTTTTATAATGTTACTGATATGACTGGAGTCTTTACTTTAATGTGAGTGGTCACGATTTCATACTTATATTGCAAAATTACTTTAGGAGTTAAACTTTTTAATGAGGAAAAAGTTACTGAATGCCCCTTTAACCTTAATGCTTTATTTTCAACAGATTTACCATTTCTCTGAAAAATGTAACTTTGCACTTGTTTATTTTTTTTTTCCAATTACAAATGTATGGTGGCGGTAAATTCGCACTTATGATCAGGGCTGTGTTACCCAAAAGCATTTTAAGCATTGGCACCAATGGTCTCTAAAATCAACTTAAGCTTCCAATGCTTTTGGGAAACGCAGCCCAGATCGGTTTGGTCATGGTTTGATCACGTCCCTGAGCCGTTGGATCAAACCGGTGTGCGTGTAATCTGCATTTGTGCTGCTGCTTTAAGGTGTTGTAATAATGAAACAGCTGCTCAAAATAGGCTTTTCAATGTTACACTATATTTACTTTTATGTTATCAACATTAAAATAATCACAGAATAATAGAAGTTTAAAACTGTTGCCGTTTGAACTGGCTGTTTTGATGCTGTTTTGATTTTTCACATCAAACTAAGATTGTTTTGGTAACATTATAGTCAGTTTTCTAGTTCATCCATCAGTTATTTTCACCACTTCCGGAGCAACAAGTGGAATGGCTAGTTTCTAAGAACCACTATAACAAACTGTGTTAATAATTAACACACTATCGTGTGGTATCATGATACTTAATCTGGTATAGTATCATTAAATATGATTATGGTATCGTGACAACCCTCGGAAAGACAAAAGACTTGTTGCAAGAAACTTTCTTAACAGCTATTTATTAAAGTTCACAGGCTATTAACTAACCTGCTTCTCCCTGCTTATACATCCAAAGCAATGGGAGAAATTTTCATGTCTTTGTGAAAACTTCAGACAGTTTTCATATTTTTTTCACCAGAGCAGAGCATTCAACCAGCTTTCATCGCCTTGTATATGTGACCTTTATTGTGAGCCTAATGTAATTACATATCTCTGTCGGCTTTAAGTGATGTTTGGAGGCACCGTCACCCACTTCCCTGTGGATCGGAAAGGTTAATTGCGCTATTGTATGCAGCAGGTCGAGTGGCTAATTAAAATCCATTATTTTCACGGCAAGAGAAGAGATCCGTCTGGGGCTGCTGCTACCACCAGTGCAAGAAAACCCCCCGCAGTCATCGCAGACCTCCTATTCCTCTTCCTCCTCCAATTAGACTCATTCATGTGAAGTCTCGACCCCCAACCTTCTCTCAACGGGTAGGGGATCAGCAGGAAGGTGCCTTCATCAGGTCTGCCTTCACATGCTGATGGGACCACTTCAGCGGAAGCAAAACAGGCATCATTACATGTCTTTGACCTCTCCTCTTCTCCCAGTGGATGGCACAGAGCAGAAGTGGATTGGGAGAATGGGCTTGATATGGACAGATGGAGGAGTGAGTCTCTGCTTGTATGGCTCCCTGCAGCGAGGGCTGTCTCTGGCAAGGGGACAGATGCTAACTCTGATAGGCCTGTAAATTGAATTTGGTGGCTTGCTGAGGTTCCCGATGTAGCCTAACCCCTCTTGCTTATTTGTGAGCCGATTCTACTACAGATGCTAAGTTCATATTTATTTTATCTGAGTATTTACTGCTCATCCCTATGTCTGTCTGGGTTCTTTATAGGCCTGCACTGGACTTCTGAGGAAGAGCACCATTCCCCTTCTTCTTGCAAAATCTCTGTATGCTTTCTGGTGCTTTATTTTGTTCATGCTTTTTTGGTCTTGGCTTTGGGATTTGTCTAAATCTAGAGGAAACCCTTGATGGGAAGTGCAAACGGTAGTCAAGAAAAGAAGCAGTTGTATCTAGTGTCAACTCAGATGGCCTGCCCATATGTCTGATACATACTTTACTCAAATGTCAAGTGCACACTTCAAGACTGTGGCTCGTCACCCTGCACACATTTAAAGATTCACCGTTTGTTTTCTGTTGTGTTGAAGTGCAGATGAGGTGCATCAGTTACAAGATGATGATTCTCTCTCTCTCTCCGTTTCAATCTCTGAATTAATTCTCACACAGGCTTGCGCACATTTTAACTTGAGAATTGATTCTTGATGTCAACAAATAATGTGGAAGAAAGGCTTATGGTTGCTTTTTCTATTATTTCCACAAAATGGGAAGAAAGAAAATTATCTAAAAGATATGGATGAAACAGTGCTTGAGGAGATTACAACATTCAAAATTTGGTGCCTATTCACTTACATTGTAAGTAAAAAGCAAAATGCGTCAAAAGCTAAATCTGTACATTATTCCAAACTTTTGGCCGCCAGTGTATATAGTATATTTTTTTAAAAAATCCTTTGTCGCTTGCAATCTCTCCATTATTTTTTCTCTTGACCTGGATATGCCATTGTCTATATTCTCCTAATTGTACTCCTTTGTACTAATTGTGTTTGTAGTGCAACACACACACACACTCATACAAACGCATACAAAAGGATCTTAACTGACTAAAGAAGGCATCAAGATTTTGCTCTTTTTTTGCTGTTTTCTCCATTAGCACTAATAAAAATGGGAGACTTAGCTGTGGGATTCTCATCCTTTAACCTAGAGTGTATATATGTTTGTCTTTATTGCCTGCTTTAATCTCTGGTTGTGGCTGGAGCACGGGAATAAATGTGCTTTATGTGCTTGTCCCTGCCCCTTCCATAACTCAGCCAGCACTGTTTTTTTTAAATCACATAATGGGAATAAAAAATATATATTGACTTCTAAAGCCACTTTTTGCATTGTCTCTAATCAATGCATTTCTCAACTGCCACAATAAAACAATACATTTCTATCTGAATATATTTCAAAAATTGTTTATAATAATTAGAAACATCTATTATTCATATAGAATTATCTTTATAGAATTATGTCATGTAAGGAACTCGATTACAAATTTTAATCGATTGATAGAATACATGTAGTGTACACACTTTTTGCACTAATTTCTTAGTGTTGTCTGTTTAATATTTTGTGGAGGTTTTGCCTACCACTTTGTTGCATGGCAGTCTGTTATTATGCTAGCATTTATTCAGATTTACTCACCATTAAATATCACGTTAAAAAAAGAACTGTCTGGACTCCTTTCTGCCTACTGTAAGTAAGCGGTTCTTGGCTACAGTGAGCCCCAATATGGGTCAGACCTTAAGCGGAAAAATTTGACTGTGCAAGACTAACTGAATTCACACAAACAGTAATTAAAAAGGGCAGCTGTAGCATCAATCTGTGCCCAGTTAAAAATAACTTCTGCTCGTAGACTAATCGGGTTTTTTTATAAATCATTATCAGGGGAAAAGTTTTCAGTAATGTACTGTCATGATTTGTTTGCCTTTGGGGAGTGTGGATAATTTGGAAACTTCTGGAGCAACTAAGGATTAATTGTCATGCTCAAGGCAAAGATGAGAGAGGGGTCATGAGGTTCCAGTACTTGCAAACATCCTTGACTGGGATTCAAACCAGCAACACTTTGATTTGCATTATGGATCTATTACTCACTGATACATTCTTAACCCAGTTATCAGTAGTCAAGGTGAAGCCACAGTCAATCCTGGCTAGAGGAGAGAACGGCACGTAAAAATAAACTTGGCAGAATCTTCCACCTTTATAAACCCTTAAATAGTGTTGTGCATCACTGATTTTCTGCATCATGATGGCAAACCTGCAGATATGTCAGCTTTAAGGTGTGTCAAGATTAAAAAAGGCACTCTGTTTGAATGGTAGAGCACGTCCCGTGTTAACGCCCCTTTGTAGTATGTTTATATTTTCTTTTAAGATTTGCAAGTGTCGTTTATCCACAGGTGTGCAAAGACCTGAAGATGTTCCATTCATTTGTATTAGTTATCGGAATTCCCACAATTCCAGCTCTTTCATTCTCTATCTCTCTATCTATCTGTCTCTCTCTTTCTTATTCTCTCTCTTCCTCTACCACCCATCTAGCTGCTATGTAGGGTAGCTCCGTGGAGACTAGGGCATTGCAGTGTAGTTGTTCTTGCTCACCTAACCTTTCTTATCGTTGTCTCTTTCTCTCTCCCCCTCTCGTCTCAGCACTCTCTCTCTCTCTCTCTCTCTCACACACACACACACACACACACACACACACACTCTCGCTTTATTTTTTTTTGACACCACAGTTGTGTAAATAATAATGCTTTGGATGGAAGCTTTAGGGCAGTGCAGATTTACTCTCATATTTACAGGAGAGAGCATCAGATCTGCACATCATTGCAGCTCATATTAACAATCACATTCTCTCTGCAAGCCAAGTTGTGCTCGTCCTACCCAATTGTGTGCGTGTGTGTGTGTGTGTTTCTCTTGCTCCCTTTCATTCCTTTGCACACGTATATTCAATAAAATAAGGCCTTAGCTTTAAATTTGATCAGATTTTGTTAAATATTTCATAATGTATTTGTTATAAGGGTCATGGAAAACCTGGAAAAAACAGGACATTTTAAAATTGTGATTTTCAGACCTGGAAATGTCATGGAAAAAGACTTTAAAGGTCACGGAGAAGGCATTGAGTGCAGTTACATGCACACCAACTACTGCTAACTACTAAAGATCAGCTTATTCAAAAAATCTGACAATGCAAGAAAATTGTTGATGAGACAATCTGATGTAAAGGGTTTACATCAGATTTGGAATCATTTGATTATTCTCTGCTTTTGGCATCAAAACGTAAATGGCATGAGTGAAACTTGCGCACATTGCTAATATATATATTGGAATAAAGAATACTGCAGGGGCAAAGAGCAAACAGTCTGAATTGCAGGCTTTCAAAGACAGCATAATAAAAATGCATGTTTATCATAAGATTGTAAACATAAATAGTATTGTTTATGAGTTATTGGAATCTTTTTTTTTTACTTTGGTTGTCTTGAAAATGAGACCAGTATTTTGCAATTGGTCCAATGTATGTTTTTATGTATGCTTTTAAATTTGCTTGTGAAAAATTGCAGGCGACAGCCAAAATATGCAGCAGAGTTTAAGGGGTTAAGACATTTAACATGACTACATGTTATCATCTTAAGCATAATTGTTGTAAGAATGTGCATGTCAATGCTCTTATTGAGGACTCTATAGTCAGTATAAGCTTTTCTAGTAAATCTCAGTTCTAAAATATTTCACAAAAGAGGGGTGGAAACCCTGGATACGCAAATATAATAGGTTTGAAACTTGACTAAGGTTAACATATACAGATTACAGTCAGCATAGCATAAAAATTGACACTATTTGCTTTATTCATACATCCGTCAAAATGTAATAACTTGCTCTGTCTCTAAACTGATTTTTCTTTTTGAATGAAAGCACCAAACGTTCTTATTTTTCAACCACCTGGCATTTAGAGACCACGTTTATAGGCAATGATCAGGTCATGATAGATAAACTCAAGCCAAAAGTAAAGATCATGCTTCACTTTGAAATGTGCCGTTATACAGAACTAAAATGTTTTTCTTTTTGACTACAAAGGCTAATTTATACTTACTGGGTGAGATTTAGTTCACCTATAAATGATGGCGAAATGCCATACGTTTTTGTTCAGCTAAAATATATGTTTGGTGATATTTCTCCTTTTCGCGCACATATCTGAAAATAATTGTCCATTGTATAAATGAGGCTTACAGTGTTTCCCTATGTCTCTCTCTCTCTCGCTCTCTCTTTACTCATCTTCCCCTATAGATGGGTGCAGATCGCTTGTCCCCGCCTCTCCATCGACTGGGGCACTGCTTTCTCCAAACCCTTGCTGTCTCCGTATGAGGTATGCACCACCAAGTCCTCCATCTGCCTTCATTATCAAAGCGTTGAGTAAAAAACCCTCACTGACCCCAAGAAACGCCTCGCCCTTCACACACACCACACAGCTGCACTTCTGCTGTTCAGATCCATTGCAGGTGTTCAACTCTCCCCTGTCTGTCATGGTTGTCTTGCATAATAACAGGCTGTCTGATGGTTCGATTGCTGCCATTCATATTTGCCAACCTTTGGAGTGAATTTATGAATGCTTGTTTTTGTGTGCACGCCTGCAGGAACATAAACGCTTTGTATGCATTAGTTTGTAAAAAGAACATGTCTACGTGCTCTCCAAAACAAACAACTACACACACACACACACACACCTTAATACTAGTGGTGTATTGTGCACTGCAGAAGGAGTAGGGTTTGTTTACCTACCATTTCTACTCCACAGAGACAGATAGGAGATTCTGCTCGCTCAGGATAGAACAGTAGCTCCTCTCACTGGCCGACAAAGAACAATGCCTCTCCAAATGCGTCTGTCTTTCTCTTGGTCACACTCATCAGCTGAACAGTGTGCACTAACACATCCAGAACCATCTCGCGTCAAAACAGGCCAGAATCAGACACTAAAGGAAAGTGTTAAATTTAGTCACCCGTAAATCAAAATTCACTCATACTCTGGTTTTGAACTAGTTTAGTTTGTAAACACATCAGTGTTTTTTGTAACTAATCTTTTAAGTAAATGACAATTTCTCATTCACTATCATTGTTTCAAAGGTAAATTACAAATGCATCAGTTGCGTCAATAATTAAATGACTCACTCATACCATAAAAGACACTCATTTGTCGCCACCTGGTCATTAAAAAAATCAGTGAATAAAATCAAAATTAACAATGAATCAAAATCATCACCACTATTTTGAAAACCATGAAACTCTTAAGATGTGAAATGATACGAATAGTGAAACATCCTGGCGCTGTTGGACTGTTTATCAGCACTTGGAACACCATTTGTCCAATTAGATTCGATGACTAGCTTTTGTTGAAATATAAATATATTCACTCGAAATTCACAACAAAAGATGTGCACTTTCCAACTAACTGACACACTTCTTTTAATCTGCCAGTGGCTATACTGTATAAATATCATATATCAGCCAAATATCAGTCGATTAAACAGCTTGTCCAATATTTTGATCTATCACTACAACATACTCCCTGTACCCAGGGATGGATTACCAACCGGGCCAATGGGGCCAGTGCCCAGGTGCCCTTGACTGCCCAGGGTGCCCTGGGCTTTAAAGGTTGTGCGTTCCAGTTTGGTGATTTCCCCCTGCTCGAAAACCCATCAACAATGAAAATGAAATTTGCCCTGGGGCCTATGCAAGTTATAATCTGTCCCTGACTGTACCAGTAGAAGCTCATTTATGTTAAGGTTTTTTATGCCATCATTGCCCTCAGTGAATAATGATACTGCTCAGTGGAACCATATTGAGGCACTGCATAATCTCATGTGGCTCTCATATTGTACGCGCCACTATAATCCATTTTCATTGCCGCTTGGCCCACGCCAGAATGCATTTGGTGTCGTAGAAGCTTAAAGCAAATACAACATTATGAGAATACATTAGAATGCAGCAATGACATGTTGATGTTTTGTGAAGGCCCATCCTATAATAATAATAGGAGTTGCCTTGTTCCTGCTCAGGCAAAACTAAAATTAATGGCGTCTGTAGTGGAAGTTATCTCTGAAACTGCCACCTTGAAGGGATGGTTCACCCAGAAATGAAACTTCTGTCATCATTTACGCACCATCATGTTGTACCAAATCTATATGACTCTCTTCCTTCTGTGGAACACCATTCACAATCACTGTGATTGTCATTATGCCCAACATCTACTTTGGTGCTCCTCTTAAGAAAAGAAAAAAAAAGTAATACGGTTTTGAACATCTTGAGCATGAGTAGCTGATTAAAATTTTGGGTGAACAATCCCTTTAGTGCTTCTCTTCTTGTTATTTCTCTTTCTGTGGAGTGATGATGAACAGATGAGGTAATGTAAATGAGTGCTTATGAGAAGTGAGAAAAAGAGAGGTAGAGAGAAGCCAGCGATATACAGAGTGTCTCATGTTATATTTATAGTCAATATGACACACTCTTGCCTCTCTTGTCAGTGTCGGGATTAGCAGGTAGCTTATGCACAGCAGTGATGAAAAGCCTGTAAAAGGGATGGAGGGATGGATGTGTCAGAATGTCAGGGTTACTAAGGAAGGGGAGGAATGGAGATTTTCATCTAAAAGCTATTTATCCCATAACACACAAGGATGGATGGATCGAAGGTAGGAAGGAAGTGCTAGGCCATGACTTCAACATAATTATTTATTTTACAGTTTAGAATGTTCTACAAGTTTTCTCTAGTATTAATAAAATATCTGAAAATAAATTCCTATCTTTTATTGATAAAAGTGCTTTCCATGTTTGTCAAACATATACTGTGGATCAACACATCCTCAATGTTCCTGTAAATATTCAGAAAAAACTTCCACTGAAGCTCTTCTTATTGTACTTTACTGTTCAGTCAATAAAAAATTGTAATTGTGGTATGAAGATTTGAAGGGTATTTAAGAGAGATTTATGGTAGTATTGTAGTACTATCAGTGGAGAGATACAGTCCGTCACCAGAGACAGGTGGCGTTTGTCATTTCTCTCGCAGTATTAGAGCCGTATATTAGAGCGTGCCCCACGTAAGAAGTGGACAGACGTCCCCACAGGCAGCTACAAACACAGACCATCGATTATTCATATTAGCAGCTCAGTCTGATGAGTGAGATCCTCCCAAAGTTTAGAATATATAATGTATCTGTCTAGATGTTGGGGTATTGTACATTCAGTCTGTCATTATTGCAGAATAAACCCAACAGGTTTAGACAGAGAGTCTGTCTGTCTGTCTGTCTGTATGATTGATTGATTGATTGATTGATTGATTGATTGATTTAATGGATTGGATGATTGACTGATGGATAGACAGGTAGATTTTTAAAATAGTTCAAAATGTTTTGGAATTTCTCTCTAGAAGTAAAACAAAAAATTAAAGCAATACGTCTCTCTGGGATTAAGAAAAGTGTTTATATGTCAAGTACATACTATTGTTTAAGAAGCCTCACGTATGAAGTGAGCAGACATGCCCATGGGTGAAGACAAACACAGCGTATTGATTATTCATATAAGCAGCTCAGTCGATTGGGTGAGATCCTGACGGAGTTTATATAACGTAGCCACGTGCAAGTGGAACCCCTGCGTTCCTCTGGAGGCTTGGTAATATATTCATCTCCATTTGTAGGTCACATGAAACAGCATGGATCTCACCTGCACTCAGTCTCTGCTTGCCGTATTTTGCCAGTGGGGCAGATCTTTTGAGTATTGGTAATATATCGAGTCAGCCTGGAGATTTGTTTGCAGTGTGCGAGCCATGTGATGTGCCCTCTTAGACTAGAAGTGATGTGTTTGACTAGAGCTGCCTTTATATCCGCCAATACTTTATATTGATACACATATCGACCCATCAGCTGTTGGCAGCTCCGCCATGTTGTTTTCTCAAGATTCTCCCTGTTCCTCAGGCTTACAGCCACAGTGGTTAATGCTGCAGTCAGTTGATGTCTTTGATTAACAATGTGTCTCTCACTTGCTCAGGCAGCAGTAGCCCTGCAGCAGGTTGGATGGCAGGAGGTGTATCCTATGGATTTCTATTCCAATCAGAGCCTGGGGGCTTGGACTCCTAATCACCAAGACAACCAACCAAAAAGGGCTGTACGCAAGCCCATGCAGGTGTGTATGTGTGTGTGTGTGAGAGAGAATTTCTGTTTCACT
The DNA here is from genome assembly GCA_032164185.1 of Moxostoma hubbsi. Taxonomy (NCBI): domain Eukaryota; kingdom Metazoa; phylum Chordata; class Actinopteri; order Cypriniformes; family Catostomidae; genus Moxostoma; species Moxostoma hubbsi. Next base: position 23,241,784 of record JAVLUX010000030.1, on the reverse strand, counting down.
TACATTGTGAGGCTCTTTATTTATCCCAATGAAACAGCTTAATAAAGGGATTAAATAATTAGTAAATGATTATATAAAAATGCCATAAGGTTTCTGTGAGGGTTAGGGTATAGCTCAATAAAAAAAAAAAAGAAAAAAAAAAAGAAGTCAACAAGTCCTTGTAATGATAGTATACCAACGTATGCTTGTGGAAAAAGTGCATGAGTGTGTCATTTTTCGTATGGGCATATGAGAGACAGTGATGTGTATGTATAATACTAGGTTTAGAGAGAATTGTATTAATAAATTACATCGTTGCAAGGCAGATAGAGGTGAGGAGAAATGCTAAGTAATGTTATATTATATTACAGTGCCACCTAGTGATACACTGCTAACAGAGTGATGGTGTACCTGTTCTTAAACTAAAACATGACACATTGGCTGTTTACAGCAGCTAATATTGAAGTGATAGCCTATTTGTGTATGGTCAAGTTTTTCCACAGTCATGGAAAACCTGGAAATATCAGGGAATTTTTAAATATGGATACTACAGTCTTTACTGTCAGTTGTTGGTCAAAAACAAAAAATAATCATTTTATTCTTATCGTGCATAGCACGGTTGAGATACAGCCATTTGAGTTAATATTTGCTTATTAATAGATGCTCTTTACAGAATGGATGGTTTTCTTAAAGAGACAGTACTGTTTTTTTAACAAGTCTTAAACAAATCAATTTAAATACTTATAAATAGTAAAAATGATGCATGTAAAAAATAAACATGTTTACAAACACAATTTATGCAATATTATATAATATTTCTTTGATGGAATACATGGATTTGTTCCTTTTTGTAAAGTTAAAATGTAACAAATTATGAAAACTAATACAATGTAATTAATAAAATTTATGTTTTTGTAATATACATAGTTAGAAAGTCCCCAGTATAATTGGCAGCTTTAACTGGGATAGAATGTCTTTCATATGTAAGCAAAGTGGACATTGTAACTGAAATGTATCCATAAATCAATATCGAAATGAATCGGAATCGAATTGAATCGAGAGCTTGTGAATCGGAATCAAATCAGATTCTATCAGCCCTATTACACATTAATCCAAATGACTGTAAAAATCATGGAAACGTCATGGAAATATCATGAAAATTATTGGTCAAAAGTGTGAACCCTGTATGATGCATGAGCAGAACCTCATGCAATCTGCATCCTCAGAAAGTTCAACAGATTTTCACAGAATTTAAACACTAGTTATACACATTCCTATCTCCTTTCCATGTTCATTTATTCAGTAATTTGGTTAGTTTGATTATGATTTCTTTCAGCCACAAATAAGAATGTAGTACTCTCAGCTCTGTCTACAACCATTTTTAAACCAATTCCATTTTATCTGGGTTTACTCTTCAGTGAAAAGCAGGTGTGAAATATTCTTGATTTAAAAATATATTTAGGATGAGTGTTCATTATGCTGTTTTGTTGAAATTGAAAAGTTAATTTCAGTGTTGTTGTTCTTAGTTGGACAATCCGTCACAATCTTCACCCTAATCTCCCTTCCCTCTCCCACAGAAGCCACCTTCAGATGGCAGTCATGAGGAGAAAAGCTGTGGCCGTGAGCAAAGCGCCCCCTGTGGCTGTCAGGCGGAATAAGCTCCGCCCTCAACACCAGTGGTCCGCTAGTCAAGCACATCATCATGGGCAAATCAAAGTTCACATCTCTGTTGTCTCATTGTGGAGTTGTTGTACTGCCCTGTGTCCCAAAACCATTTGACTATTTCTTCCACGTATCACAAATGAGTTGTTAGACAGAACGTTAGTCTTATTCAACATTTACTTTTATTGTTTTTTTTTTTCCCATGTAATCAAAGTGAATGGTGACTGAGGCTGTCATTCTGTCTAAAATCATCTTTTTTTTGTCCTAAATTAGAAATAAAGTAATATGGGTTTGGAACAACACAAGGGTGAGTAAACAATGACAATTTATATTTTTGGATGAACTATCCATTTAAGCAGAGAGAGGGAGATACAAAAGTGGTAAAGAAAGAGAGACTGTGTGAGTATGCATGAAAGTGAAGAATTCTTTATGTGTGTGTCTTGTGTGCTGTTATGTCTCTTGTGTGTGTGTGTGAGAAAGATATTCTATTGAAAATAGTGCTGACCCTGAATGCACAGTGTTTCATTTTGCACCATGTGGGAGGCTTTAGTTAAATGTAATCATCTTGTCCTTCAGTTAGAAAGGAGCCGCCAACCACTTTACATACATGACCTTCAAACTTTCAAAATTACAAGAGGGAAATGAGCATGTATTCAGAATTATTCATCTGCAGAGGAAGATAATACTCATTCTGAGTTCCAGCTCAGGCTTTTGCCTTTCCCATTATGCCATCAATAGTTCTGCAACAAAAAGACTTTGTATCAGACTTTAAACGTTTTGTAGAGGACACATTTAATTTATACAGAGAATAAAATTACATGTTTACTGTTTACTGTCAGACTTTGAATAACTGGTACAACATGAATGCCATTTTCTTTTATACTCTGTGAACAATGAAACCCTGTATGGATCGGTTGTTAAGTGAGACTCACTGAGCCAATTTCCCTAAACCGGATTAGGCCAAATCTTGGACGAACTTTCGCTGTCAGTAGTGATTATTCATTGTAAAATCTTTTATGGTTTGAGACTACACATGATCTGTGTCCTGGAAGCAGCTGTATCCCTTTAAATCTGGCACTGAAGATGCTAACTCGGCGTAATCATCACAGGCCTGTCAAAATATTTTAAGCCCCTTTAGTTGCCTTCATGTAGATTTAATGTATTTTGATGGGGCATTATTATTTATTGATCTGTTAAATTCTTATATTTTTAATCAGGAGACTGCAATTAATGTATTTTGTGGTATTTTGTGGTGTGGTTTTGTTGAGTTTGCCTGCAGATTATATCTTCAAATTGGTTTTAATCATTGTTAATATATTACCTAGATCATTCTCTTGTCCAGCCAGTATTTATAAATGAAATGTCTGACTATTTTACCATCATCATCATCATCATCCATTTATACATATTACTATTTCTTTTGGCCATTGAAAGTCTCATCTTGTGGGTTGCAGGTAAATAAAATGAGAATTACCATATAAATCTTACATAGATTTTTATCATTGTTGGTAAGTTACTCAAAAGAGAGAAATTCTGTACCTATTACAAATTACAACTCTAAAATTGCAAACAGTTTACTTAACTGATTACTTAATGGTATAAGTAATCACATTATTGATTAGTATACTTTTAAATGTACACAAATTTAAAAGAACTTTTTTTTTGGTCTCCTCAAATTCTAGATGTCTGCAGTTCCTTATTGTTTATTGTCGTTGTTTCTTAGCTGACATAGGAACACAGACATACAAACGTAATTCACATTTTAAATATATTCTGCATAAATATTATTTTTGATACATTTCTAATCCAAGTAATGTACTCAAAAGTATCTCAATTGAAAGTCAGTAACTGCAGTCTGATTGTAAGAATTTTAATTGTAGTTTGTTGCATGATTTTTTTTCTTTACTAAAAGTTTAAAACTCTAAAATTACAATAACTAATTACTTTGTAATCAGATTACACCCTGGTTAGGATAGCAAAATACATAAGCTTATCAATTTTTAAAAGGGAAAATAAAATTCTTCCCATGTTTTTGATATTTTATAAAAGGTTGTACATCCAATCGATCTCTTTGGTTTTATGGCAGTACATCTGTCACATGGTGGACGCCATAGAAGGTAGAAGCTAGCTTTGGACAGGTTGCGTGGCATGCCCTCAAAACATATAAACAAAACTAAGCGAGCTAACGGGAAATATGAACCAGACTATATTAAATACAGAAAAATACAATAATACTTGATTTTCAATGTAACGTCTGAATCCTGAAGCAAAACCAGTTGAGAACCACTGTTCCGAGGCTTGTTTATTATTATGAAAAATCTTTAGACCTATATAAGAGATAAAGTGTGTAATTTCTGTGAAACTAGCATCACAAAACGTAATTGCAGAAATAAATCACAGAAAAAAAATCCTAGAAAATCAGTATCAAATTGCCATGTAGATTTTCAGACTTCTCTGTGTCCACTAGATGATGCTGTCTGCCAAATCATACAGTGAGTGTTTCCTGATTGTCAGGCCTGTGCTATTTGCTGTAGATTGATTTACTGCTTTATTTTGCAGAACCTAGTGTACTTTAGTTGCTGGAGTGCAATTGCTTCCAGATGTAATGAGGATATCAGGATTTGCCTGACCCTCTCTCTCACACACACACACACACGCACATTTCTGTGGCTGTAGGCATTCATTTCCTGTCTCATGGGAAGGGCACAAGAATTGACAGGAAGAGCAGAGAGATGCTCAAGTTTCCCTTCTCCTCTTTGCCAATATATGCACACAGAGCTCATAAAAAAAAGCAGCAAAAGTTCATTAGGGGTCTGTTGATGTCTACCATATGTGCATCTGTTCTTCTCAAGCAGCGAGACATTTCTGTAGCGTATTTTTACAAATAGTTGACTGTGTTGACTGTATTTTTCAGCATTTCATTGGTTAAAATGTTTCATTCATACATTTTTGGTTTGAATTATCGGTACGTTCAGGTCAGCTCTTCTAAGATTTTGAGTGAGTTTATCAAACATTCTAGTGATTCACTTAATGTAATACTTAAAAAAAGCATTATTCAGGAGCCTGGGTAGCTCAGAAAGTATTGACGCTGACTACCACCCCTGGAGTCGCGAGTTCAAATCCAGTGTGTGCTGAGTGACTCCAGCCAGGTCTCCTAAGCTAGGGAGGGTAGTCACGTGGGGTATCCTCCTCATGTTCTTGATTAGTAGTTCTCACTCTCAGTGAGGTGCTTGGAAAGTTGTGCATGGATTGTGGAGAGTAGCATGAGCCGCCACATGCGGGGAGTCTCTGCAGTGTCGTGCACAAGGAGTCATGTGATAAGATGCATGGATCGACTGTCTCAGAAGCAGAGGCAACTGAGACTTGTCCCCCGCCACCTGGATTGAGGTGAGTTACCGAGGACCTACTGGGTAGTGGGAAATGGGCATTCCAAATTGGGAGAAAGGGGGATACAATAAAAAAAAAAAAACGTAATTCATAAGCCCACATAAATTGAGCAGTATTTGTAATATTAAGTGGTTACAGCCCTGTTGTAAGGTTACTCCACCCTTACAAAAACTTTGGTGGAGCTATGGCATATGGAAGGTATCATAATGTAATACCATTTGGATATGTACAGAACCATGTACATGAACTAAATGATTACTACATATAGCATGATATTTACATAGTACTCTAAGGTATTGTAAATAATACCATTTTTTTGCCAAGGCACATGTCCAAAAAACGATTATAAAATCATGCTACATTCTTTAATACTGCGCAACTTTTTTGTAAGTGTATTCTTAAAAATAGGGCCCGATATCTGAAACTGCTGTGAAGATTTCATGGGCTAATGCACATGTGCTTACATATTTCTCAACTGTGTATTTTATTCTGTAAAGTGTGTGTGTGTACATATGTGTCTGAGCTTTTGTCTCTGTTCCCATCAGATTTGAGCTCTTGAAGCTGGCAGCTTTTGTGAAGTGTCTGGCAAAGTGTTTATCTTCCTGATACAGGAAACGCTGAATCACCTCTGTTGCTATCAAGTTTCTGTGCCTTATTTTCTCTTCCGCCTTCCATTTTCTCAAATGGTCTTGTTTTCCGTTTATTTCCTAATTGTATACTTATCTTCATAACTTTCTCGCTCCTTATAAAAAATAGACCAAATGGATGTAGGAGCTGACCTCTTGCATGCATACAGTATCCTTCACTCTCTCAATTAGAAGTGGTTATGTAAAACTGGCCATTAGCAATAGAGGCCATGCGTTTTTTTTGTGTGTGTGTGTGTGTGTGACGTGGCTGTGGTTTTGAATTTGAGGAGGAGCATTTCACTGGTCTAGTCCAGCAACATAAACATAAGAGGGCTCAAAATGGGCTCTACTGCCTTACCCAAACCCCATATCTAAACCTAACCATAGAGTAGAGTGTCAAAGTATGAAATTAAAATGAAAGTGTATGTTATGTATGACTGACGAAACTAATTGTTGAGATTTAGTAGGTGATGAGGGAGACTTATCTGATTGGCTGTTGCAAAATTCATAATACCTAACTTATACAATTTCATACTATTTAACCAACTGTATGAGAGTGTGATGGCAGACCTCATAAAGCCACATTATTGGAGAGGGTAAAATATTATTTTAAAGAGTAAAAGGCACTTTTGATTGTTTATCCCAAAAACACTGAATAGACCCTTTCCACAGACCTGTGATGTCATGTTTCTGCCTTTTTTAGTGGCGTAAATCTAGCAAATGTTTTTGTATTTGCAACTATTTGAAATTTTTACTTTGTATTATATTACCCTGGAATTAGTTTAAAAAAATTAGTAACCACAGCTGCAATGAGGTTTCTAATACAGCTGAGGGAGTGACAGAAAACTTGCCACAACTTCTCTCTTCTGATGGTAGTAATTCATAGCTCTCTATTTTTATTAGTTTTTTTAGTTTTTGAGCAAATGGATAAGCAAAAAATTATTTTTGCTGTGGTCTCCCTTTCACTCCCATTCACCACTATCGATGTTTGCCCTGCAATCCTTTACTTCCACCTTCCAAAACCCGGAAGCATGAAAAGGGTCCATAGCAACAAAAACTACCACAGCACTTTCCTAAACATATGGAAGCCTTTTCTGGCATGTCAAATAAAAAACAAATCCAGCACAAAGGTCATTATTGTAAGATAATATTTAACTAAAAATTTAGAGATAATATCGAATTATTTCAAGATATCTCAATATTTCGTAATAATATTTAAATATTTTGAGATATATTATTTTGAGGTCATTTCTCATTATTTTTTTATACTCTCTAAACTCTAATATATATATATATATATATATATATATATATATATATATATATACTCTATACCTCTGGATAGACCTCAATGATTGCATCCATAGTCACATTCAGTCTCTGTTGTTATATACATACACTAAGTTAACTGTGCCTTTGTGGGCAGAACTGAAAAAGCATGCAAGAGCAGGGAGGCCAACAATCCTGGCTCCGTTACACCAGTTCTGTCTGGAGGAATGGGTCAAAATTCCAGCAACTTATTGTGAGAAGCTTGTGGAAGGCAACCCAAAATTATCTGACATTAGGGAATGTTTTGTATTATTAAATGTCAGGAATTGTGAAAAACTGAATTTAAATGTGTTTGCTTAATGTCTATATATATATATATATATATATATACACACACAGTCAGAAGTTTACCTTATATGAGGTGATCACTTCTAAAAAAAAAAAAAGTGATCCCCCTGAATGCTGATGCAAAAATGTGAGATATTATGATATTATTTTGAAACGGTAATATTGGAATATTGCAATATTATCTCAAAATACTGATATTATCTTTAAATATTTAGATTTTTTTTTTGCTTTCTAAATAATGAGATATCTCAAAATAATGACTTATGGCTGGATTTATTTATTTATTTTTATCATGGTGGAAATGGGCTTCCATATAGACATCTGTTTTTACTATGCACTGCAAAAGCTTCCATTTTCCATGAGGTAATCGTGTACTATGTCCAAAAGTTGGTTTTGCAAAAATGTGATCTAACCTATCAACTTTTAAAATGTTGCACATTTATGTAGCTAATGAGAATCACTGAAATATTCACATTTTGTCGTTTTTTTTTCTTTCACTTTATTAAATTACATTTAAATTACATTTTTTTCCCCACTAACTGTACAATGAGTGAAATGATAGTGGGGTACTTGGGCACTTTTTTTTAATAATGGTTAAGTTGTTAGGTTAACTATGAAATAATACAGATGAAAGTATGGGAATTATGTAGTGACCAAAAAGTATTTCATTAAAACTTTGAAAAACGTACTTTATATTCACCTTTTGAGTTCCAAATTAGTAAGAGAGTTGTACAGTGCTGCATTTCCCAAAGGCATCATAAGTCTAAGTAGATTGTAGAAACCATTGGCACCAACAGTCTCTATACGATCAACTTACGCTTGCAAAGCTTTTAGGAAATGCATCCCAGGTTTGAAACAAGTTGAGCAATAGTAAATGATGAAAGGGTTTTAATTTCTGAATGAACTATCCTTTTAAGCCAGTTCTGTCCAAACTACACCGTGCACCCATGATCTCTTACCTGCTGCCCACCTCACCTCAGACCTAACCTTCATCTGGACTCAATACATCTGTTAAATTATCAGTTAAACCATTATGACTGCTTTCCTGGAATCAGATGAAACTCTGTCCTTGGCAATAAAGGATTCACAAGGGAAAAATCACTGTTTGCAATGTAATTTAATCAGACAAGGCTTGATTTACATCTGGCAATCTTACATTTAAAGCATTAAAGACAGTGTTCGTAGATTTACAATATATAAATGTTTCTGTTCTGCTCTGTGAATATCAATGACACAATGTTTTATACATTCCAAATCACACTTGACACTAAGCAAATTTTGAGGCAAGCTGTCAGTTTCAAATGTAGTTCAGAATCTCAGAGTGTTTATTATCTTGTTCACCAACCAGGCCTTGTCCTTAGATCCGATGTAGTATCAGCAATTTAAACAAGCCCTTCATTCCAGATGTGTGTGTGTGTGTGTGTGTGTGTGGTCAACTCGGAGGACCAGTCTGTGCTCCTCTGTGTTTCTGTAAGGTCGCTTTAGGACTTTGGGGAAAAAACAGCTGGCAGCAAGAGAAAAAGAAGGATATCTGAGATAGTCCAGTAAGAGGACAAAGATATAAGTGACCAAAACACAAAGGTAAGACAGCTGAAATGTGAGATTGTATTTTGTGATCTGAAGCCTGGGGTGAAATCTCAACCCTAACCTCAGAGAATCTGGTTTGGGGAAATTGGATAGAGCATAAACAAGATGCAAGGTGGAGAGTTACACCAAAAAAAAAATAAAAAATGGATGAGAATTGACTGTGAAAGTGAGAGAAATATCAAGTGTTGATAGGAGATGACTAATAATGTGTGGGAGGTCAGTCTGTCCTGTATGGTACAGCCAAAAACAAAAAAGTCTACCGTTAAACTTGTGGAAATTAGTTTTACCACCACTGTTTAGTCCTTCTATCCTCAAGCCTCTCTTTTCCTCCGCCTTTGCATCATTGCCGGCTGTGATGAAGCCACTGTTTGGAGAATGTCAGAGATATCAGCTCAGTGAATCATGCAAATTTCTATTAACAGTTCTACCCAAAGCTCTGGCTTTGAATGATAGTCCAAATAGAGCAGCCCAGCTTGGAAAAGCAGTCGTGATTTGGCCGCTTGCTCTCATCCATACTTTGAAAAGTTGGGCATGACAGACACATGACGATGACTGTCTAGCTTTATACAAAGCTATTTTAACTGACGACTCGTATCCTTAGCTACTTGCATAAGTACTCCTCAATACATACACAATACATGCCCTTTCTTGTAAGTAATTTTGGAAGAAAAAGTTGTGGATGGTCATGTGTTACTGCACTACAAAGTTATTGTGATATTGTACAGTATGTATTGCTATAATGAGATTGTAACTTTTGTGTTGTTATCAGGGGCGTAACCACCATTGATTATCAGAATAATATTTTTTTTCAGTTACTGATCCACCCCACAAGGTTTTTTCATTTAATTATTTATTTTCCCAGCAATAATTTTGTATGTGTGTTTGCGAGCAGCATGTTGACTTCTGCTACAAAGGTGACATTACCGTTTACTGTACAAATTACTTACTCATTTACACACCTGTACACAAATGAATCACCTAATTTTGCATCAACAGGAAAGGTTTTATCATTATTTTGATTGATGAAATACTTTATTTAGGATAACAGTGTATACTGAATTGTTTGTACTATCAATAAAACCACACCAACATTTCATTGTTACATTCCATGCATTACAGACATGATACACATTGTTCATATGACAAAGACAACAGAGGATAAAAGCGTCTGCCAAATGCATAAATGGATAGACATTTGGGTCTGAAGTACTGTGCAATATTAATGGCTAAACGTCAGATTTTTTACAGCAGAAGCCTGAAAATTGCTTTGATCATTAGCTAATGGTTGGAGCTCCTCGGGTGATTGCTAAAACATCCCACCTCATAAAAAAGACTTTGTTTCATAATATGATCAAAAGCCAGCACGGTAAGTTAGCGACTTTGCAGTAACAGTGATACCTAATTAAACTGGGGGTTTTGTGGGATTCAAATTTATACTTAAGAGAACATACTTAAGAAGTTCAATTACTGCCATAAGTTACTTACACATTCTTACACATACCTCAATTTCATACCTCATTCATTGTAAGGAAAAACAGAACTGAACTAAACCTGACTGACTGGACACGTAAATAGAAACAGCTGAGAGAGAGGTTGCATTTTATAAAAGTTACAGTATAATGGTAACACTTTACAATAAGGTTCCATTTGTTACCATAAGTTAACATGAACTACCAATGAACAATACTTTTACAGCATTTTATTGATTTTAGTTAATGTTCATTTCAACATATACTGTACAGAACTAATACATTTTCAAAGTCAAAAGTTATATTTGTTAACATTGGTTAATGCAGTATAAACTAACAATGAACATTCTTTTGTTTTGTTTTTAAGAAAGATTAATAAATGCTGTAAAAAATATATATTGGTACTTGTTTGTTCATGACATCTAATGCATTAATGTTATCGAATGGAATCTTATTGTAAAGTGTTACTCTTATAATTTGTACTAAAGCTACATTTATTATGTCTGAATGAATGATGCTAGGCCAACTCCATACCTGTAGTTTACCTAATTTTTAAATCCAAATTTAACCCAATAATGACAATGCATAAATATAACACTGTTCCCTCCATACTAGTTCGCCAATATCTTACAAAGAACATATAGCTGTCACTTTTCCACAAAAATTAAGAATTGACAGACAAACAAGATGTTATCCAGACACACAAAAATAAAGTATAATTTACAGGGGAAAAAATGCTTTTTGGCATCAAATGTATCCAGGACTTTACAAAAAAATAATATATATATATAATATACACACACACACACATTACTGTGCCAACATTTTAGGCACTTGTGAATAATGTTGCATAGTGAGGATGTCTTCAAAAATAATGGAATAAATAGTTTAATTTATCAACTAACATCATACAAAGTCCAGTAAACATATAAAAAAAAGATAAATCAATATTTATTGATCAATAATTCTATCTCTACATGTAATCCCAGACTGACTCTATGTTCAGTGGGGGGCTTTGTGCAGGCCATGACATCTGTTGCAGGGCTCCTTGTTCTTCTATTCTATTTACAAAAGTAACGTTTGGGAGCAAAAAATTTATATTACCTATTGACACACCAAAGCTGAAAATATAAATAACCATCTTAAGACAAATCTTATGTGCCTATGACTTTTGCACTGTACTATATATATATAGTGACAACATTTGAGGCATTAATTTATAGCATTTGGGTTGACATATATCTAACAGCTTTTATTTGTGAAACAAACCTATCTGACAAAATTCTGTTTGGAAATATAAACTTCTGAACTACTGCCATGACACAGGCAGTAAAATAGGGCACATAATTACACTTCATTCATTTCCTTTAATCATGGCTGGTAAACAGTCATTTAAAACATTTGACAAGTGTGCCATATAGTGCACACAAACCACAATGCTAAAACAACCTAATAAACAATAAAATAATGGTAAATTATAAAAAATAATACATCTACATCGAGACAGAGGTTGCTGCTGTTTCTGCCCCCTAGCGACCATGGCTGTAGACTGTTACCAGAGATGCTGTTGCTACAGTAACAATCTAATGCCACGGTCACCATGGAGACAGCAAGAGGGGAGAAAAGGGTTTGCGATGGAAACTGTAGAGAGGCTAACCTGATTGGCTCATTGGCACACATGTTCAGCACAGGGGTTTCCATGGTAGATGACAGAGAATCCTGTTCACTGCTCTTAAAGCTGTATTAACAGGGCAATGCAGACTTCAAAAGATTCTCAGTATTTTTGAAGAGGTTATATTGTCAGTGGAGTGTTGCCAGACGTCAGTAGCCATGACTGTAGACTGTTACTGTACTTTCAGGCAGTTTTAGCAGTAAGCAGTCTAGAGCCAAGGTATTGATGCACTGACCTTGGGCATTTTCCATGTAGCCTAATAATTGTTAGGCTACACATTTCATTGCTTTATAAGTCTTCACGTCACTCTCCATTAAACTACATTGCTCGTTTGAAGTTCCACAGTTTATGAGAAATGTATATTCACTTTCATTTCAACAGCAAAAATGAAACTGGAACATGCTGTTGAAATGCTGCAAATTGGCTTATTTCTGCCCATCAAGCTTAGCCGCTTTGTGTGATACACAAAAGACCTTATTTTCACAGAATGAATAACTGTCTAAAAAAATCTCTCTAAACAATAAGCAAGCTTCTCAGATGGCAGCTATAAATAGAAAAGCAGTTTTCCTGGCCGGAATTGACGCCACTAAGAGTCCATAATGGCATGGCCCATTTCCACAACTCTGTATTGATTGCAGTGGATCTTATTGGGCTGTCTCGCTCCCAGGAATATTAGCTGGTGGTGGTGGTGGTGGTGCTGGGTAGGTGTTATGCAAACCTAATTAAGTAACATGCACTGACGTCCATCCTGTTGATGTGTAGTGACATCATAAACTAAACTCCCCCTAAAGCTGAGACAACATAAGCACTGCCTCCAAGTCTGACCCTGAACCATTATTTATTTATTTTTTCTGTGTTGCAGTGTAACTTATTACTGCTGTTTGTACAGTTTATTTCCCTGCTCAAACAATGACTAACTGCGAATTTTTAAATGAACATTAATTTGCATTATCTGATCTTTGCTTGACAGTGCCTCGGTTACCCGATTATTTGTGCCAGTGATAAGTGGTTCCGTGTTATAATAGTAAATACACAAATTTAAAATAGATATTGTTGGTTGATAGATAACGATGGGTCTTTTAAGACAGAATAAATAAATGATTTGTTTCACTCAACCTTGAACCATTCTCTTTGGTGCGCGTGCGCTATCCATGGTGCTGACGCGAATTGTCAGACTGACTGGGACGAAACGCGGGAAATTTTGCTAGCATTTGGGCAGCTGTGTTTAATACAGCCTTACCAAAAACTAGTTTGTTCTCAAACGTTACTCCTTATTAAATTATTATTAGTTCCAAATATTGTATGCTTCACAACTACTTATTATTTTACCAGATTAAATAACTACGTCTCGCGCAGGAGCCCCGCGGTTTTCCCCATATCAAGAAAACAAAGCTCGTCTCGAGACACCTGTGTTCTGTTATAGCCTATGTTCCTCTGCATCTACTTTGTTTGTTTGTTTGTTTTGTTTGTTTGTTTATTTGAAAGCGTCTTTAGTTTGCTGCATTGTAGGTTAACAATATCCAACCTCTCCATTAATGATCATCTCTGAAATAAGGGGTAATCCCTGACTGATGTCAGTGAGGAGATAAGAGCACGAGTGTGAATTCTATGCAGATTTAAAAAGATATAATAATTACTATCCTGCAAAACTCCTCTGGAGATACCCTGGAGAGTTTTGAATGTTCTATTTCACGCAGATCCAATCCAGTCCTCTCAGATACCCCCCAGGAGGGGTCGCAATGCGGATGATGGACGCGCCTTGTCTCTTTGAGTAATCCCGACGGGCCGGTTGGAAATCGTCGGCGTGTGCGCAGGAATGACGCAAGATTGACTTCATCTGAAAGTACGTCACGATATTGAAAATTCAAAATTTAGAAGCTCGAAAAAGCCTGCATAGAGCGACTCTGTATGGCTTGTCTTTTTTCTCTCTCAATGGAAGTGTGATTCGGAAACGGCACGTGTGTGTGTGACGAGCGTTAATAACACGAATCCGCTGGAAAGAACAGCTTCACGCCTGCATGTATAATACTATGAATGCCTTTGATGGTTAAGAGCTTTAGTAGATTTAATATTACACCTATGCCATACGAGTGCCAAAACATAATTCATTTAATGTTGGAATCGCTGACACTCATCAGTTTATTCGTCATTTGAACGATTCCTCACAATTAGGTACAGTATATTGTCTATATCGGATGGAACTATAAACTCGACTGTAGCCTATAGTTTACATATATGCTCCCTTTATGCTCTAAATGCATTCATTACCAGCAGAAATATCAGGTTTAGCGAGCGTACCTGCTACATATAAAAAGATTTGTATTTACATTTACTGGCGCTCAACCTACTTTCCCTGGGTGCTGATCTGTCACAGCCCATGTGCGCAAAAGTGAGTCACACTGCAGTAACTTTCAGTCGCTCACGAAATAGCCTATAATCGAGAAGGCAAAGGAGAGCACTGTGTTTTTCCCTAACATACACCTGATCTTACTAATGCCTTTCATTTTAGGGCAAATGCTGTATTTTTAATGTAATAATACGTTATTTTTCTCTCTCTCAGATTAATGTCTTTTGTCTCCTGTATGTCGCAAAAAAAGATAACTTACCTCATGTTAAAACAGTTCGAACTCAAGAAACTTCTCAGCGCACGCCACCAAGGTAACAGCGTTGCCTATATGGTATATTTGGTTACCTCTGTTGAGGAGGAAAAGATGCTGAAATGATGCTGGCATGTTGTAATGTCATTGCTTCAGAAAGTCTTCAGCTGGATGTATCCACTCTCTCGTTTGGTGACGATGGAACTCGTGAAATTTAACGGTTTCTCCCATCATTCGCAATTTATAGGCACTCTGTAGTGATAGTAATGCGTATGGGAGGGGGATGTCATTCATTGAAAAACATCAGCAGCGTCGGGCTTCGGACGTGCTCTATGACGTCACTGAGGATATGCAACGGGCCCTGCGCGCTAGATAGAGAGGGTCACACGCAAAATGCGTAAAGACCTTGACGACTCCCGGCCCAGAGACGAAACAGGGAATGTTCTTTTTATTTCACACGAATCAGAGCGGCAATACTTTGAGGTTGATGCATCTAGAATTCAGGGGGTAAGAAAAAAAAAAAAAAAATATTGCCATATTTCTTTTTGTCATATTTTAAACATTCATATCAGTGGTAATTAACAATGGGTGCTTTGTTTCACGCAGAAAATGAGATCTATATATTATATAGGCTACTGTATAAGGTATGGCAGCGTCATCCTTCTCATTCACTTGTGAAGATTTGTCCTGATTATCAAATAAGCACGAGTTTAACAACAATTAGGTATTTGGGGATTGGGAATAGTTTTGGGATGCTTGCTCAACATGGCATGCAGCCTGTTGTCATGTAGTTTTGTTCACTGTGATTCACCTCACACCGTTTGGTTTGTAACTGTCCTCTGCAATGCCAATCCCTCGCACATTCCCTGTCACTTTCTCTCCTCTCTTGTCAGTTCCACCCACTCTCTCCTGATCCCACTCTCCGCTAAACATGATCGCCCACACATACAACCACCTCATTCACCTCTTTCCTGACACTTGGATTTATTTGCTCTCATTTGTGTCCTTGTGCCTCTGATTGGAGTTTTCAGTTTACGCATTATTTGTGTCCCTGATGAATCACCTGTGATTAAAATACATATCCCACCTAATTCTGACATTAGGGCTCTTTTAGGCATCGTATACAGCTAGAGATTGACCAACAATTCAATTTAAACCTTATGTTTTGTAGTATAGCAGATGCAAAACAACGTAAACCATTTTTGTTCACAATTTAGCTATACTTATCAACATTCAATCAAAAGGGTACAGGTTTGTGTGTGTGTGTTTAAAGTATTTGGAAAGATGATAAGGAGATTGGACGCTTGGATAGAACATTTTAGTTCTGTTAAGTTTAACAAATTATTTGTCTGATTTAGTTTGTAGGCCTATACCTTTAATGACAGTTCAGGTATAAACTTCAGACTTTCTTTCAAGATATATATATATATATATTTGTATTTTTTTTATTCAAAAACTAATTCCCTAAGTGTAAGTTTAATTTTTATTTCTTAGTGTTGTTAAAGACTGATCATCAGCTTGGGCTACTGGAAACTTGAACTACTTGAGTAACTTAACAATAAGATATTCTCTACAAATGAATATTTACTTCCCTAAAATTGCAATCAGATTACTGATTTGACTGATTAATTCATTGAAATGTAATCACATTAACTTGTAAGTGTCTTTCTAGAGCACTTTCTAAAACACTCACAGAAAAGCTTTTGCTTGTCCGCTCAATATATTCAAAATGATTTCTATTCTTCCTCCTTGTTCATTGACACGTTAGGGATTGTACTCCCTTCAGCTGTTACAAAACGCAAACAGATGTTCATTATAAATGTATTCTACATATATAATATTATTTTAGAAATGTGTGTAACCCAAGTAATTAAGTGATTAGCCTTGAAAGTCAGGTAATATCAGTAATCTGATTACAAGAATTTGAAACCAGATTTTCATCTGTTTTGTACGAAAAAAGTACTTTGTAATTATTTTAGAATAATATAACATAAAATAGTTGAATATAAAGTCAACTTCATGATTTCAACTTGAATTAAACTCAGACAGGGGAAATTCCTTTGTAATTTTAAATTCTTAAGTACAGTGCATGGCCACAAGATCTTATATCACTTTTAAATTTAATTTGTTGGTGTCGTTAAAAAGTAAACATCAGCTACAGGCTACAATACATCCAAAATTTGAAATCAACCTAAGAATGGCTTTCAACATCAATTATACTCACAATATACTGTACATGTATATAAGGCCTGTTTACTATTAATGCTGAAGAGGACATTGCTGATTCCATTTTCTGGTTTGCTTTTAACCCAGCAATCATATGTTCCCATTCTCTTCTATCTTCTCAGACATCTTCACAGTTGAGTTTCCTGTAGCTGTGAACTGTGAGTGTTAAGGGAAATGAGACAGAAGCCCAGTATGAGCTATGCAAACTTATAAGAGCTCCATTAATAAAAGATGTGCACTCTGAAGCAGTCATGGTCATGCTGATCCAGAGCAACCCATTGATTCCCGCCATATCAAGCAGGGCATAATTAGCCTTGTGAATTAAATATGAAATAGTAGTACGTCATTGAGATCTCCTCTGAGCCTTACCTCCATCCTGCCAGATCTCTCTTGCTTTGCCCCAATCTCTGGCCTACTTAAACAGCATGTTTCCTTGCCTTAGCCTCTATCTCCCCACATGCCTCTTTGCTGCTCCCATGCACTGGATCCCCACTATGCAGCAACAGCATCTGTCAGAGAGGCTCCACGAGCTTGGCATCCACCTGCAAAATTCTGCCTCCTCCTCCCCATCAGTCAGTCATCAGTATTCTCTTTCCATCTCTTCTTCTCCTGCTCCCCCATTCCCCCGCTTTCACTTCTCCTCAGCTATGGCATAAATTGAACTGCACTGAGGCATTCCTCTGACAGATATGGTGCAATTCGCCTCCTAGTGCAGAACAAGCACTCTCAATCTGAAATGTATCTACACGTTGTTGAATGCAGACAACATGTATGACAAGTGTCACATTATTTGATATGATTCAATGTTGATGATTTATTCAGAGAACTGTCTTTTAAAACACCATTTGATGTTTGCTTGGAAACCTGCTAAATAGTTAATGTTTTTTTTTTTTTCAAAGCAAGTGTTGCAAACATTGCAAAATGTAACAGCAAATAGAGTTTATACTGTAGCTGTATTTCATTTCTTTTTGTGCTTTATCTGTACTGTACTCGCTTTAGTGGTCTTTAAGTACACACGTATTCCAAATAATTCATATTTGTTTCCAAATTAATCATAAGCCCTAATGATTCAGCTGCTTCAATCACAAAATAAGATGATAGCTGTTTAATTTCTTCCTATACGTTTTCTCTACTGCATTGACTGCCTGCTGTTGTGGTTGTTAAAGGAATATTCCATGTTCAAATCAGGTTAAGCTCAATCGACAGAATCTGTGGCCTAATGTTGATTACCACAAAAATGTATTTTGACTCGCCACACCTTTTCTTAAAAAAAGAACAAAGTGAGGCACTTACAATGGAATAAATGTGCTAATTTTTAGAGGGTTTAAAGGCAGAATCGTGAAGCTTACAATTTTATAATTGTATAATTTCTTACGTTAATACTTCTGTTATTATTTGATCTGTAAAGATGTTTAAATCATTGTTTTTATAGTTGTTTAAGGGTTTACGTCATCGTGGCAACAACATTGTAAAATTGTATAAACAGAAAATGTTAGCAAGTGGTGTTATCACACTAGAATCATGCTAACATACTGTTTATGCCTTGTGGCTATACTTTTAAGAAAGTGTGCATATTTCAATGTTTGGCCCCATACTTTTTCTTTTTCTTTTTTTTTTTTTTGGTAATCAACATTATGCCTTAAATGCTGATGCATGATCGAGCTTAACAAGTATTGAGCCTGGAATATTACTTTAAGTACAGAATTATTCAAAATAAATCATATTTGTTTCCAAAATAAATTTGCACCTAAATATTATGAGATTTAAAATTCTACATCACCAAAATGTAACATTTTATAATTAGCTTAAACATTTAATTTTTTAAAAAATCTTTTCATAACACAACAGGTAGGTTTATATTTTTTGGTTGTACTTACCACTTGAAAGCCATCAATGCCAGAACTTAGCTTAGAGATCTATATAGGAATATAGTTCATTCTCATCCACCACAAGACACTTTAAGAGATACCCAGTCATTTGTCCCTGTTTATATCTGAAATCACATTACGCATGCCTTCATTCAATGACACATATGTTCCCATGACTTTTGGTCCTCATTGCCCACAAGTTCTTCATCTGTCATCGTGATTTCTGTGCAGAGAGGTTCTCAAAAGAATGCCATCCTGGACTGGCGTAGGTGTTATTGACTTGTCTTATTAAACAGCTCTTTAAAAAAAACAAAAAACATATATATTTTCTAATGACTCACCTTAGGGCTGACTCACACATTTAGTGAGTGGTGAAATGGTAGCATGCTTTAAAGCACATTGACTCAATAAGGTTTTATCACTATATACTGTACATGTTTAAAATGCTTCACTGATAAAAAAAAAATTAAATAAAAAGCTTGACAGAATGCGTCACTGGCTGTGCGTTCTAACCAGAAAATAAATAAATAAATTAAGGTGCGTAAAACAAAGGTAGATGCAAAGCCACATCTCAGGCTTCAGGGAAATGCATCATCAGTCTTTCATCTTAACCTGTTCTCTAGAGGCCAACACACATTGGAACAAGTCCGGAAAAAGCACAGAGAGTATCGAGGCTTACTCTACCATGAAAACCACTTTTATCATCTCCGTTCACTCAGATTGGTTGTGTCTACAGCTCCAATAAACAATTCAACAGAGAACTCATTTAAAGTGGCATGTCTTAAATATTCATCAACCTTTACTGTTATATTGCAGTTTTTATTTTATTTTTCACTTTTTTCAATTGGTGGAGGATACAATATTTTAAAAAATGACATTTTACAATGACAAAATTGCATACATCTCAAGTGAAGTAATATGTAAACTGTACATATGAGTGTAATTAAATGACAGTCAATTTTGGACATAAAAATGAGCTCACCCATAAATAAATTTACAAATTTTTTTTTATTAAAGTTTCAACTTTTAAAAGAAAATATGCAGCAAAATCTCTCAAGATGTGAAAACTGATTTCAAATAGCCTAAATAATGTTTTTTTTTTTTTTTTTTTAATGTATGTTTTGTTTTTTGACATTGGACTACTTTTCAATAGCAATCAAAATAGTTGTCTCTTACATCTGTTAAATAAGAGATTTTCTCTTTAAAGCTATTCAATATACTTGTGCGTTCTGGGTTTACGTATGCTGGGGTCTCTGAATGCAGCTGCAGGTTTATGAGTCATAAATATGCTGGTGCAAACGTTTTCTTACGTAGGCATAGAAGACATACCAGCTCCCTGATACTGCTGCTGCCATTATATAGCATATCAATCCTTCAAATTAGAGGCCCATGTTATTGTCATAAAAAATATACACCACACAAGCTGGTGTAAAGATTATGATTGTTTGTCCTCCCTCCACTTGTTGACTTGTTGACCTGTCACTCCACAAATGTTTAATGTTCCAAGCCTGCTTTTTCTATGAATTTCATATCTAATTCATACAGTCGTGGCTTTTAATAATGAATGAGAGGTTTATGTCTTCTGAGTTTCTCCAGCTCTCGTTCTACTATAGTTGCAGTTCAATGTGGGTTATCTTGAATATGTTAGGATGGGTATATTTCTTTCTAGACAACTCAATTTTTTTTTAAATTGACTAGTTTTTAATTAAGCCATACTTATTGATGGATACTTTATTTACAAATTGCTTGTTCTAGATCACTTGCTGTATATATTAAGATATACAGTCACAGAGCACTTTATTAGGAACACCTGTACACATATACATGCGATTATCTAAACAGCCAATCGTGTGGCAGCAGTACAATGCAAAAAATCTTGCAGAAATGGGTCCCGAGCTTCAGTTGATGTTCACATCAACCATCAGAATGGGGGAAAATATGAATTCACTTCTCCCGATGGACAGTCCGCCCACGATCGACCCCAAAGTGCGTCGGCCCACCGGGAAAATGCCCGGTATGCCAGATTACCAGTCCAGCCCTCGTCTACGGTAACTCAGATAATCCCTCTGTACAATTGTAGTGAGCAGTATAGCATCTCAGAACATGTCGAAACTTGAGGTGGATGGGCTACAACAGCAGGAGACCATGTCGACCAATTTATTAGGATCATAGTGTTCATAATAAAGTGCTCAGTGAGTGGAAATTCTGTATGTCATATTGTGGCACGGCGGAGGGCAGGGCCGGGTCGTGACTCAACACGCCCTGTCCCGTATTAGGCTAATCAAGTCACCGAGAGGGATAAAGGCCGATCGCAGAGGGCAGTGCGGCAGAGAGAGAGATCCTTACGGACATGTCCGTCGTCCTGTGTGTGTTTGTCTTTTGAGTTTTTCATTAAAACTATTATTTGTATGTCAAGCCGGTTTCTCGCCTCTTCCTTGCCCGTGAGCGTGAACTGTTTTACACATATAAGATATAAAACTCTTTTATTATTTATGACAATTTCTTAACACTATTTTACTATCTTAAATTGAGAATTTATGTCTCTGATCATCAGTGCATCTTACATTTCTCTGTCCCTCTAAACACAAACACACACACACACACACACACACACACACACACACACACACACATGTTGGTGCAGCTATCATTATGAGGATTCTCCATAGACATAATGTACTGCACGAACTATAGATTCTATCCCCTAAACCTAACACAACCCCAAAACCCTAACACTCACAAAAAACTTTCTGCATTTTTACATTGTCAATAAAACATCATTTAATATGTTTTTTTAAGTAATTTCAATTATGGGGACACTAGAAATGTGCTCATAAACTACAATTATAGCATAATATCCTTGTATTTACCAGTTTGTAACCTAAAAAATAAGTCCTCGCAAAAACTTAAACATCACTTTTTTCACATTTTAGAATAATAGTAAAGTTATCAAAACTATGGAATAACATAAATGGAAATATGGGAATTATGTTGTGACTAAACAAAATCAAAAATAAATCAAAACATATTTTAGCTTCTTCAGTGTAGTCACCCTTTGTCTTGGATTTGCAGAAATATATTCTTGACATTTTCTCAACCAACTTCTTGAGGTATCACCCTGGGATGCTTTTTAAATAGTATTGAAGGAGTTCCCATCTATGTTGGGCACTTATTGGCTGATTTTCATTATTATTTAGTCCAATTCATCCATTTCAAAACCTTTTTTTTTTAAATAAAATTTTTGTTTTATAATGAATTAATATGGTGGCATAATTATATTTCTATCGGGAAGACATGCAGGCTTGAGTGAGATTTAAGATGCCATTTATTTGATGAATGTAGAACAGAAATGTAATGTCTCTCTTTGGCGTGGGCCCCATCTGGCAGTCCGAGGGAGTTGTACTCGGAACCATCATATCCTGCCGGAGATAGGAGGCAGGGGCAAGGAGCCTACCCCCATGCGGGACGGGGCTCAACTGATGTTGGTGGGGTGGTGGAGGTTGCCATGTTAGCGCACTGAAACAGCAATGTGATAGATTGTGAGCAGACTTATAAAGCAATGGCTTACCTGCGATTGGTTAGGAATTACCCAGCTAATAGTGTGATGATGTACAGCTGCTAGTCTTCCCTCTAGAACTACGCTGCGCTCACATTTTTGACAACAAAACTAATTTCAAACATTTAATCATACGTCTTCAGATGAAAAGGTTATTAAGCTCATGAGAAACATTTCAGTCAAGCGACACCAAACTTTTGAACAGTAGTGTATGTATATATGTGTGTGTGTGTGTGTGTGTGTGTGTGTGTGTGTGTGTGTGTGTGTGTGTAAGTGATTACATTTTCAAAACTTTGGCACTCTCACAAATATAGTGAAATCTGCACACACACACACACACACACACACACACAGATTTTGCTGCTCCTGTCCTGTCCCTACAGAACTAATGACTCACAGAACTGACTCATCCCCTTTCCTTCCTCTGTCACACACACATACACACACACACACACACACACACACACACACACACACACACACACACACACACACACGCTATACATCATTGTAATATCTCCATGTCTAAGTTGGGCAATTATAAGGAAAAGCGGAGCGAGATTTAGATTTTTGCTATTTTGTTACACTCCTTTTTTGGCAGTGTGCTGTTATTTAAACATCACTGTGAACAGGCAGTTGACAATAATAAGAACAAACATCTTTTCTGACAGCAGGAAATAAAAACATGGATCAACACTAATAAGAGGAAGAACAAACGACAGAAAATATTATATATTCTTATATATTATAATATTTCATTTCTACACATGGTGATTACTATTCTGTAATTTATTTATTTTATTTTTTTCTGATCTTATTCACTCATCTTTATATGTATATATATATATATATATGATGTCCAGGTAAGTTCCAGTGAGATATCAGCGGATGTCGCAGATAAATATAAAAAAATTATTTATGCAGTCCTTGAAAGAACCAGTTTACTTAGTTTATGACTTGCGGCAAAACATTACGTGAATTTTCTAGTTTTGCCCGTGAGGTGCTAAACTGGTATTCAAAAAATTGTATCCAAATGTTTCCATTTTAGCGACGTAGTTTTGTTTTACTATTGTATTTTAAATGAAGTTTACTTTAGTGCTCAGACGTTTAGGGACAAACATGGCAGGCGTACTCAGATAACCCGATGAAAGATCGTTGAATATGCGTGTAAATTTATTTGAGCCTAAATCGTTTGCCAGGTTTTGTTTCTTGTTGTAAAAGACCTTACTTAACCTAAGAAGACAAAATGAAAACGTTAACTACTATTTTACTGGTAACACAAGTATTTCTTAATGTATAGCCTACTAAACCGGACATGACACGCAGTCGTTTAATGGACATTGTTTTGTCACCGTCTTCGTCATGTAACAAGTGGTTCTTATATCCAACATCTAGTTTAATCTCCGCAAGATGGCAGTATAAGCGAGAGAAAGGAAGTTCATTTTTGAGACATTTAGACAAAGCCTAATAAGTCGTCCCCTTTAATTTCTCAACGATACATTTATTACGACTAGTATTTATTATAATTTTATATTTAACCTTTACTCTGCCATTATAATAAGAATCAATTTCCTTCAACATCAACACCTCAATACACAACTTAACAAGCCCACAAAAGCACGGCCTTACAATACATTGCTAACAGAAAGACAAGTATGGTATATGTTTCTCAGAAATTGTGACAGTACTGAGTATATTTACTTGGAGACCCTGGAAAGCATGGAAAATTGTAGCTTTGGGAATTGTCGTTGGGGATAGGAACATTTATTTGGCAAAGATGTTATTGTTAGCCTTGAGCTGAAAGTCCTGCCTCAGACAACCCATTGATAAACCTCTCAGTGCATATGCAAACATAACGGAGCACATTCAATCAAGCCACACTTCATACCACTCATAATAATTTTTAGATGTTGGCCTCTGCTGAGCTGATACTGATCAACATGTGCTATCATTTGCAAGTTCATATTAGTCACCACTAATTGTGTCTGTAAATCATGCATACATACATGGCCACAAACATTCCTCATGTCCACTCTCATAAATCTGGTGTCTGGAGTTGGCTGAGGAAGCGCTGCTTGGCCTTGGTCAAACTAATGTGATTCCAGCTATGTGAAGATCACACCCCTGCCACATTTTTCAATATTTTTGTCATTTTCTTTTGGTCAGAGTAGATGTAGTGACGTTAACAGTTTTGGAAGGTGTATCTGACCTGATGGGCCATCGTTCTGCAGACGTGGTAAGGTGAGAGAACCACTCGTGGGTTTAGTCCTGCAAAAGAAGTGAGCAGTCTCAGCCACGGGACCCATAATATGAGTCATGCTGTGGGGGGACGTTCTTGCTGCAGTAGGGGGTCAGCATTCATCCTTGACTGTTTATGATTCAGCAGATGCCCACCTCCAGAAGAGAATGCTACTCGATTTGATAGATCATAGAGTGTTGACGATTGTTTTAGCATAATGTGCCTGAAATTTTATGTCTTTAAAAAGGAAATAAGCAAGTATAGTAAATGCTCATGTAATAAAGTCTTATTTACTATATTGCTTTTCGCAAGTAAAACCATTTGTTAAGGATGTATGGGTATTTTCAAACCATATTTAACATGTAGGCAACAGCATAAGTAAAAGTGATAGTTCACCCAAAAATGAAACTTCTGTCATCATTTTTTCTCACTCATGTTGTTTCAAACCTGTATGACTTTTTTCTTCCATGGAACACAAAAGCAGACGATAAGCAAAATGAGAGCATTCTGGTTCAGACAAGTACATCACCAGTATCATTATTGAACATTCATGGGTAAATTATTATGTAACAGTGATATTCTTCCATTGTAACTGCAATCATCTTCAGTTTGGTCTTTGACTAAAATGCTGTAAGTCACATTAGAGGGCATTAATTTTTTAGAGAAAATTAAAGAAACTGTGTATTTCTTTTTCACCCCTTGCCAAGCACCTCTGCTGGTCGTAAATAAACTTTGAAGAAATAAATGCAAACATCAATTAAATGTTTTTAATTAAAAAGAGAACAACAAACCGTTTTTTTATTATTATTATTTTTTATTTTACCAATTTGTTATTTTTAGGATTAATTTTACTAATTAAATTTTTAGTAATTGTTTTCATTTCTTATTTAATTTAACTTCTGAACATTTTTAATCATGGCAGTTTTTCAGAAAGAACAAAAAACGTCTTGGTTACTGTTGTAAACTCCATTCCCCGATGGTGGTAACGAGATGTTGTGTCGATGTCGCACTTGGCAGCCCCAAAAACCTCTGATCTTAGAGAAAAGGCCAATGGGAATTGGCGAGTGGAATTTGCATGCCACTACCCCGGTCATACCTATTTAAAAGGAGCTGGCTCGCAACCACTCATTCAGGTTTTGCACTGAGGAGCCGAGACAGGGTCCCAGCCATTTCAGCGGGTAGTACAGTGTTGTGGCAAGAGAGACACAATGTCTGATTCCCTCCATCAGGGAACGGAGGTTACAACAGTCGTTGTGTCGATGTAGTGACACTAGGGGTCCCTATACAAAACAATACTAGCTGAACTGTGTTACATGGACTGCCGGTGCAGGTGCAAGCAAGCCGCTACATGCCTAACTGTGAGCCTCCCCCAATGCCCCAAGAATGATGCTATAGCGGCTACATACACCTTCAAGGTAGAGGGGAACAGCCACCCCTCCAGCCTCTCCTGCAGGAGGGAAAGCACCGACCCGACCCGATGACTTCTGTCACTGCTGACTCCAGAGGAGGAGATGGCAGGCGAGTTGTACCTTGCGACACGAGCATAAGCCACCTTGGTGGTTTATTTACGCTACTGCAGCCGTTTTGTCCATTTGGACCAACAAGTGCTTGCCCTGGATCAACAGCTGAAGCCTCCGCAGGGCCAGCCATACCACTAGCAACTCGAGGCAGTTGATATACCAATGCAGTTGCTGCCCTGTCCAGGAGCCAGTGCCTGCTGCCCGTTGCACATGATGCTCCAGCCTAATTTGGAGGCGCCTGTCTTAATGACGACATGCCTTGACACTTGTTGTAAGGGGACCCTGCTCACGGCTCATCTCGACTGTTGGTGTGTGTGTGTGTGTGTGCCGGAAACCAAACTTTTTTTTTAAACAAAACAAAAGGGAACACAGGATTCTCCTCCTGACCCTCCACCAGGGGATGGAGTGGCCTGTATACCAGCTCCAGTGGGCCTCTTCCTCTCTGGCTCATCCTTCTCAGGGGTGCTTGGGGGCCTTCTAGGGGCTCTTAGTGCTGGACCGTGAGACGGTGGCGTCAGCTTCCTGTGGGGATCTTTACGCCATGACTGAGCATTTGGCTTGGCGGTGAGCAGATGAGGTGCAGGACCTTGAACCACACCGGTGCAGGATGCGTTGAATGGCATCCATCTGCTTCTTCACCACTGAGAACTGCTGGGAAAAGTCCTCAACTCTGTCGCCAAATAGGCTGATCTGGGAGATGGGCGATTCTACCAGGTGGCAGCAGTTTGCGGGCAGAAGTGCACCACAAACACCTAATCCACCTGAGGAATCTCCGTATACCCCCTGGCCGTCCCACCGTTGAGAGTAGTGAGAGCGGACGATCCCAGAAGTTGGGTGCAGGCAGTAAAAGGTGCCTGCCATGACTTCACAAGTTCTTCGTGCACCTCCGGGAAGAATAGGGCATGGCCGTGAGTGGCACTCCGAACCCAGGAACCAATCATCAAGACTCGAGGGCTCAGGGCAGGGTGGAGGGTTCCACTCCAGCCCAACACTTGCAGCAGCCCGGGCAAGCATAGCGGAAACAGCTCTGCATCAGCCTCAGACTGGGTGGCCACACCAGGAGGTGGATGCCCATTTGAGTCCTCAGCGTCTGACTGCACCAACCTGCTCTCCAATGCTGCGATAGAGAGCCCATCCGAAAGAGACATTAAACTTGCCCTTAGGCAAGTTGCCTATTTCATCCCAGAACTCGACCACGGCAAAAAAACGTACTGGGGAATGGAAGGTCCGTGGGGGATTACCAGACGGAAGCACTCCAATTGGGGTCCTCAAATCGACTCTAGCACTAGCCGACCGGCCTTGTACCCGTAGGTAGAAGGCCCGGGGCAGAGAGCGGCTGGAGTGGCTTACCCCGGAAGAAGGAAAGCCATGATCGCAATGTTGCCATGGTCATGTTCTCGTAATGAGAACATGAACCATCCACAAATGCTGCCTCAATGTGACTACGGCCCAGACACATGGGACAGCGCTCGTGGCCAACAGAGGCGGTGAGATAGCGGCTACATCCAGGAACTACACAGATGGAAATGCATCTTTAAAAAGACGCTCTCCGTCAGTGCGCACTCTTTTTGAAGGAAATAGTGCACGTATTAGTGACTCAAGATGGCGCCGAGTATGGCTGCTGCGTCGCGAGCTCCGTCAAAACACTGCAGTTTATTGTTTGTTTTGTTACAGTTCTGTGTTTTTTTGTCTTGGATGTTGTCTGCCTTATTGTGTACAACAGACAAACGCTTTTGGACATTGGTTCGGCAATCACACACCGAAAACCGGACTTCACATTCCTCAATGCCGACCCGCGGTTTACAAACACGCCAGCGGAGCCCTTTGTTTGGGCTGCCCGGCCGCGGAAACGCAGAAGGAAAAGAGGAAAAAGAGCCGGCGTTCTCATCAGATTAAGACGTCGCGCAAATCGCCCCCCGCTACCCAGTATACTACTGGCAAATGTTCAGTCTCTGGACAACAAGCTCTGCAAGCTGAGAGCGCGGATCTCCTTCCAAAGAGAGACGAGAGAATGCTGCGTTATCTGTCTTACGGAAACCTGGATGTCCGCGGAGATTCCAGACTCGGCCATCGAACCCGTGGGGTTCTCCGTGCACCGAGCGGACAGAGCGAAAGACCTCTCAGGTAAAAGCAGAGGTGGAGGTGTATGTTTTATGATCAACAAATCATGGTGTGATCAGAGGAATGTACATTTTATCAAGTCTTTCTGCTCTCCTGATTTGGAATTTCTCATGCTTCTGTGTCGACCATTCTGGCTACCGAGGGAATTCACAGCGGTCATTATCACTGCTGTGTACATCCCCCCACAAGCCGACACAGACCGGGCACTTAGGGAACTGTATGGCAGTATAAGTGAGCAGGAAACCGCGCACCCTGAGGCTGCGTTCATTGTTGCCGGGGACTTCAACAAAGCCAACTTCAAAACAATAGCACCAAAATACCACCAACACATCAGCTTCAACACACGAGGAGACCGGGTTTTGGATCATTGCTATTCTCCTTTCCGGGATGGCTACAAATCCCTCCCCCGCCCACCATTTGGCAAATCCGACCACTCCTCCGTTCTGCTTCTGCCCGCTTACAGGCAGAAACTGAAACGGGAATCACCCACCATTAGAATGATCCAGTGCTGGTCGGACCAATCAGACTCTGCGCTACAGGACTGTTTTGATCACGCGGACTGGGAGATGTTCCGGTCTGCCTCCGATGACGACATCGAGGTTTACGCTGATAGCGTAACGTGTTTCATCAGGAAGTGCGTAGAGGACGTTGTTCCGACGAAAACTATACGGATCTACCCCAACCAGAAACCCTGGGTTAACGGCGATGTTCACGCGGCACTTACTGCGCGGACCACCGCTTTTAATTCTGGGAACGCGGAGGAGCGTAAACAAGCCAGTTATGCCCTCCGTAACTCCATCAGCACAGCCAAACGCCAGTACAGGCCCAAATTTGAAGGACAGTTCAACACCACTGACTCCAGAAGTATGTGGCAGGGAATTAACACCATCACGGACTATAAACGGAATAAAAACTCCACCATGAACACTGCTGCCTCTCTCCCGGACGAGCTTAATACTTTTTATGCTCGTTTCGAGGACAACAACAACACCGCCCTCGCGGAGAGAGCACTCGCGGCCGACACTACAGATGATGGTTCACTCTCCGTCTCTGTTGCGGATGTAACCCGATCCTTTCGACGGGTGAACATTCGCAAAGCCGCGGGTCCAGACGGCATTCCGGGCCGCGTCATCAGAGCATGCGCGAACCAACTGGCTGGTGTTTTTACGGACATTTTCAACCTGTCCCTCTCCCTGTCTGTAGTCCCCACATGCTTCAAAACATCAACCATTGTGCCTGTACCGAAGCAAGCCAAAATCACTTGCTTAAATGACTGGCGTCCTGTTGCCCTCACCCCCATCATCAGCAAATGCTTTGAGAGGTTGATCAGAGATCACATCTGCTCTGTTCTGCCCACCTCTTTGAACCCATTGCAGTTTGCCTACCGTAACAACCGCTCCACTGATGATGCTATTGCATCTACAATACACACTGCTCTATCCCACCTGGAAAAAAGGAACACGTATGTGAGAATGCTGTTTGTAGACTACAGCTCAGCATTTAACACCATAGTGCCCTCCAAGCTCCGGGCTCTGGGCTTAAACAGCTCGCTGTGCAGCTGGATCCTGGATTTCCTGTCAGGCAGACGTCAGGTGGTTAGAATGGGCAGCAACATCTCCTCATCACTTACCCTCAACACTGGAGCCCCGCAGGGCTGTGTTCTCAGCCCACTCCTGTATTCCCTGTACACACATGACTGTGTGGCGACACATAGCTCCAATGCCATCATTAAGTTTGCTGACGATACGACGGTTGTAGGTCTGATCACTGACAATGATGAAACAGCCTACAGAGAGGAGGTGCACACTCTGACGCGCTGGTGTCAGGAGCACAACCTCTCCCTCAACGTCAGTAAAACCAAGGAGCTTGTGGTGGACTTCAGGAAGAAAGACAGAGAGCACAGCCCCATCACCATTAATGGAGCACCGGTGGAGAGAGTCAGCAGCTTCAAGTTCCTCGGTGTCCACATTACTGAGGAACTCGCATGGTCCGTCCACACTGAGGCCGTTGTGAAGAAGGCTCACCAGCGCCTCTTCTTCCTGAGACGGCTGAGGAAGTTTGGAATGAACCAACACATCCTCACACGGTTCTACACTAGTACTGTTGAGAGCATCCTGACTGGCTGCATCACCGCCTGGTACGGCAATAGCACCGCCCACAACCGCAAAGACCTGCAAAGGGTGGTGCGAACTGCCAGAAACATCATCGGAGGTGAGCTTCCCTCCCTCCAGGATATATATAACAGTGTGAATAAAGCTCGGAGGATTATCAAAGACTCCAGCCACCCGAGTCATGGGCTGCTCTCACTGCTTCCATCAGGCAGGCGGTATCGCAGCATCAGGACCCGCACCACCCGACTACATGACAGCTTCTTCCCACAAGCAATAAGACTTTTGAACACATGATCTCTCACGATCAACAATCAGCACTGCACTTTATTAATCTTCATTCTGTCAATATATTCTCGCTCCCAATTCAGTTAGTGTATATATATATATATATATATATATATATATATATATTTATACCCTTATCTAGTGTATGTGTATTCTACATTGTGTGTATTGTGTACATTTGATATGTAAATTGTTGTGTAGGTATGTGTACATTTGTTATGTAAATTGTGTTGTGTAAATGTTGTTATTGTAAAGTGGTTTATGTCTCGTCACTGTCATTACTGCAATGTTGCTCGGAACTGCACACAAGAATTTCACCTGCTGTTGCACTCGTGTACACAGTAGTGTGACAATAAAGTGATTTGATTTGATTTGAAATATACTAGTTTCTGCAAGAATATTTACTCTTTCAGCTGTCAAAGCATCCAGGGCCGTACTCTGCATCAATCGCACAAAGGGGGAGAAAGCTGCTGAAATTTGGCGTATATCCAACAGCATATGCTTTTTGCAATGATATGCATATCATTGTGAGGTGAATGGAACGGCAGTTGAACTCGCTGCTCAACACCACTAGGCTCCGTATAAACAAATCTGAATGAGTGGTTGCGAGCCAGCTTCTTTTATACCTGTATGTCCCGGGGAGTGGCATGCAAATACCACTCGCCAATTCCCATTGGCATTTTCTCAAATATCAGAGGTGTTTGGAGCTCCCAAGAGTGACCCCTAGTGTCACTACATCGACACAACTTCGAGTGAGTGACAGATAGGGAACATTCGGATGCCTTACGGCTTTTTCACACGGGGTTGAGAACAGGTGTAAATTTTGTTTATATCTAACTTTTTGAAAATACAAAAACTTTCATGGATCCAAAAATTTACATCAGATCGGTTTTATGAACGATTTACACAAAAATTGGTTCTGCTTATGTTTCATGAATGGTGTAAGTAAATGGTGACTGAGACCAACATACTGCCTAATGTCACCTTTTCTATTTTACTCCAAAATGACAAGAAACAAATAAGAATTTAGATTTTACATACAAAAAATGTTGCTTATATTTAGAGCCTATAAGATGTTACATTGTGACATTATTTTTATGACAGTTATACCCATGTTGTTCCCTAATTCTCACTACCGCAATGCAAGAAAAGATGGTCATTATGATATTCTTATTATCACAATGTGAAAAATATTCTATATTATGTTATATATAAAATATTATAGAGTATATATACATCATAGCTGTACTCCCTGCTTTTACTCTGTCTAATTTTAATTTACTAAAAATAATTGTACAACAGTAAATCAGTAACAATGAATGTGTTACTGTAATGAGATTCATCATCGAAAACAATGGGAATAGTAAAAGTAAAATATTACGGGAATGATTTGGGGGTTAAAATCTACTTAAATGTCTTGAAAATAATGTCACGATCCAAAAAATCTTAATGGTCCTAGTTGTAGGCTTCATTTTCTTTTTGAAAAAATATAATTTCATAATTTTTGTAATGATTTGGGGTTAAATATTGCCAGAACATTTTCTTGAGAGTTTTTATGAGAATCACACCATATGATTTTGGAACTATATAAAGGTAAGTAAATTATGATAGAATTTTCATTTCTTAGTGAACAATGGCTTTAAATATAAGGTACATATAGTATATATTACATAATTTGGCCAAGTATTGCACAAGTGGTCTAGTTTACATGCTAATTGCCATTGCATTGGCTGTGAAAATAAGGTGTTAGTCAATGAGTCAACATATTACAAAGCCATGAGAGTGAACTCTCTAAAAACATGTTGGTCAGAATGCCAGATATATGCATAGACTGAAAAATAGTTTGTGAGTTTTTGTGTGTGACCTTAAGTGAGCTGTGGTTTGGCTGTAGCGCCACCGTGGCTAAAGTCACGTTCCTCTGCAGAAGGACGATGGGAATGTGGTGAGTTTGGTCGAGACCAGCTCATAAAACTTCGCATCATGGCACTGTCCCACTTCTCCTGTAGACAGGGAACCAAGACTAAGAGGGAAGCCACACAAGCACATATCATTGGGAGGGGGGTTTTGAAACATTTTTCAGTGGCACACACACTGTGCAACTCAGCTGACCCAGAGGTCGCAACCCATCGCTGCTTCCTTCTGTGGTGAGCTTGTCTTTAACAAGTTTCAGTTCATCTACCACATGTTGAGACTCTGTGCCTTCACTTAACCCCTTGACTTTTCTCAACTGACATGATCACTCATGTTTACTGATTGTGAAATGTTATATCTTTTAAACAAACCAGACACACATATTTGAGAAATGTTATCTTGACCTTATTTTATATGATGTACGTATTGGTTGTTCTCACGAAACCTGTCAATAAAATCTAAATAAATAAATAAGTTATATTTAACATATAGAAAACAAACCCTATTTTTAGGGCCATTAAAATTCCCCCAATTCGCATTACTTGACCATTCCCATTGTGTTCGATGACAATTCATTTTATCATCTGTTACTTTCATGACAGTTACGCACATTTTACCCTACAACTGCCATTACTGTAATGCAAAAAAGATGGTCATTATGATATTCCTATTAACGCATTGGGAAAAAAGATGGACATTTTAAAGATTCTCATTACTGCAATGTGAACAAATTTTTTAATCAATGTACTACTCCCTTGAATCTGCCATTTAATATAGCTAATAAAACAAAAATGATAATTTTAGTATTGTATAAAATAAAAAAGACGGTAATCATAATCATCATTGAAAACAATGGGAATAGTAAAAAATACCTGCAAAGACACATAGTGGTCTTAATAAAGACTATTTTCTTTATGCTAAATATAATGTCCTGCTTTTGTGTTAAACGTTTTTCTGCAAACATAATTATTAAAAAAAATTAATAAATTGGTACATACAAAAGTCTTTAAGTGGATGATTTCTATAACTCTCACAAAGCAAACCTACACACCCATCTTTAGTAGTTTTAAATGCCTGTTTGCCAATTTGAACAAAAATTAACTGAAAATACACCAGCTGCCAACTGATGAAACTAGTGAACAGAGACAAGCACACAAACTGTCACCAGTTCTTTGTTCTTTTTGCTTCTGTTCGGTTCTGGATAAAATTAACCAAGATTTCTTTGCATTACAAAAGATATCTCATGCAAAGTGTATTGGGCTAAAAATGTTCAAGGAAGTACACTTTGTGCAGATATCAGTGTAGTCCAGACATTTGCACTGTTCAGTGTTTCAATTGTCTACAGTTCTCATTGCCACATTGAACTAAAACTTCTGGTTTAGAGGATTTTGTGTGAAATCTGTGGTTTGCCGTATTCTATGTTGAAATATCTCTATCCTCTCAGCGGACTCTTTAAAGCTGTGGGCAGAGCAAGGCATACGTCATGCTCAGTGTTTTAACAGTCACCATACCAACAGCAATAAACAGTGTCTTCAGATTCTGATCACCTGAATTAGTCATGCGGCATGAATGCAGGCGAGTCTCGCACTAAAGAAATTTCAGCCTATGTGTTTGTACGCTTTCTGTTTTATCACTTTAAGAAACTCTAAATGCAAGATCCTTTCAATAACAGATACTGTATTACCTATGAAACCAAACTCCATTTCTTCAGTCATCACTTAAAATCATCACATTAAATAATTATGAATTTTAGGTTTGCCTTGAGAAGGCAATTCGTATATTAATAATGGTCTCCTAGCAGATTGTTTTCTCTGTGTGGCCCTGTGTGTCAGGGTGAAAGTGAATAACATGCATGCTTCCATGACTGTGTACCAATTCCCACTCACACTCTTTACCATGCTCTCAAACATTTGGAAGGCATCCTTCCTGCAATAAATGTCACGGGTCTCTTTAAGAAGAAATATGAGCGTATGGAGCCAAATGATATGCTCCAAAATCAGCAGTGTTTCTCTTTTCATGTGTCCTATATCTGCTCTAGAGAGGCACTTTTGGGACCAGGTGCTGTGCTGATCATAACTTAAGAAAATATGTATCATATTTATATGTAATTAACTCTCTTTGTTTTTATCTGGGTGAATTGTGTCTCTTATTTAGAGTCAAAGAGAAATAATTGCAAGTTTACAAGAAAAAAAATGGCAGACCACTGAGAGGTAAAAAAAAAGCTGTTATTTAAAATATGGTTTTCATTGCATGCTAAATAATTAAATCTGCACAAATGTTTGTTATAATTAAACAATTGGTATTAAACACATTTAATCAACAAGTTAATACAAAAAAATGTCCACTGGAAAATAATTACAGCTATTTTTAGGTGATCTGAAACCATAATTGTTTTGTTTTTGTTTCTTGTGGCTTGTTTTAAAGTGCTTTTGAAACTTTAAAATTGCATCAAATGTTAAATCAAAGATGCCTTAAGTAAAACAAAAGTGCTTGATCTATAAACTTATTTGAAATAAATTGTCATATTAAAAACAAAATAATAGTAATAAATACACCTTTATTAGATTCAGTCTAGTTTCTGTAAGTTTTTCCTAGTCATGTGTAATTTAAAATGGTCAAAGGTAGCTATTGGTAGTGCTGGTGTGATATATATTGTGAAATACATTTCACAGTAAAGAATACGCCTTTTGTTATATCTAATAACATGTTTATGTTTTTTAGGTTACAAACTGGTAAATACAAGGGTATTATGCTATAAATGTGGTTTATGAGGACATTTCTAGTGTCCCCGTAATTTAAATAGCTTAAAAAACATTAAACGATGTTTTATTAAAAATGTAAAAATGCAGAAAGTTTTCTGTGAGGGTTAGGTTTAGGGGTTGTGTTGGGTTTAGGGGATAGAATCTATAGTTTGTACAATATAAAAATCATTATGTCTATGGAAAGTCCTCATAATGATAGGTAGACCAACATCAAAACAACAATACCCGTTACATTTTATGTACTAACGATATACTGTAGTGTAAGTATTTGGACATTTGAGGCACACTTAAAAATGTATAATTGGCATTGCATTAGATAACTAAATATCAATACAAAAAGTGTTTATTTCAAAGGAAGACAACACAAGCACTTTTTCAAGCAAAACATTTCACAAAAAGAAGTTTGCTAGGTTATGATAAAGATATACTGTTTAATATTAAGATAAAAAAAATATTTGGACACTTTTTGGTTTTCAAATGTTAGTGGAACATTTCCATATTAATGTGATTATCTTCACTTTGGTTTCTCTGCTAGAACACTTGTATGTAATTGAGGGGAACTGACTACATACATCCACTAAAATCACGTAGACACCAGTTGTTTAAAAGTAACAGGTCAGAAAAATGGCACTCTGAGAAAAGGTCTAAAAAGGCATGATATTTGTAATACTAATCATATCTCAATCACCAGTGCACATCATGTTCCGCTAACTGTTTCTTTATCAGAGCAAGTGAGAAGTGTGGTTGGGTGTTTTGTTGCCCCAATCAGGGTGAGTGGACTAATCTTCAGATGAGTGCTGATAACCCACGTTTGGCTATTAACCCTGACCTCACAAAGACCTCTGGGTACAGGCAACTGACGATATGTACTTGTACTGTTTATGTGTTGTGTATGCTTGTGCCTTTGAGGTGGTGGAGACTATAGGTTTGCTGAGTGGTTGGGTTCGTCTAAAGCAAGTTCTTGATTGTGTAAATTCAGATTATTTTAAGGATTACTTCTTTGGGAAATCATCACATTACTATTTACTTTAAGTTACTATAACACTATATCGTATTTCTGCTTAAATGAAAAATAATGTCTACAGTACATTTGCTCCTTATTCATTGTAGCACAACCTTCAGCTGTCACAGAATGTGAATAGAAACAGAATACATAAATAATATTTGATAAATATTCTTAATCCAAATAATGAACCTGAAAGTATTTACCAGGGATGTGCACGAGGTATCGAGTACTCATTCTGCTTCTCCTAGACAGCAAAAAGATTAAATGGAGGCTTCTGCTTTAGGTCCTGTTTTAAATAATTGTATTTTTTTAATGTAAAAAACAACCCAGTAATCATGCATGTTCATCTATTTGCACAAGAGATCTCAATAGTAATGTCTTAAATTGTGTTGAGGTTTTCCAGGATCCTACATTAACTTAAACACTTCTCATCAAATTCTTCCATAACCAAATTTGAGATGTGCAATCTGCATTAACAACGCTAAATACTTACCTATTTACTTTAACCCTTTCATACATACCGTC
The DNA here is from genome assembly GCA_032164185.1 of Moxostoma hubbsi. NCBI lineage: Eukaryota > Metazoa > Chordata > Actinopteri > Cypriniformes > Catostomidae > Moxostoma > Moxostoma hubbsi. Next base: position 23,205,058 of record JAVLUX010000030.1, on the reverse strand, counting down.
ACACATATTTGATAGTTAATAATTGGGCCATGCAGAGTAACGTCACACATGTGTGTTTCTGCAACTGTCAGTTACGTTACAAGCTACCAGGGTTTCACGTGACACATATTTGCTCAAACAGTTACTCATACAATCTTTTAAATCACAAAATAAGTTATTTTATATACATCCATCCAACGCGTCACCAAAGTACCACGATAAAAAGTTTATCAGTACATCAAACGCATTCTGCCTCTTATGCGTGCTGCCATTTATTTACATCAGTAGCGGCTGTCATTTCTCAAGCACATAATATGTTAATTTTATGTAACAATTTTATGCCATCATATCTAAATGCGATCTTCCCATACACACAGCCACTTCTGCTGATTAGGTGCAGATGCGGTTTTCATTCACACAAACAGCAACACAAACAGTCTTTTCAGGCATATAATATGTTTGTTAACTGAAACATACAGCCAAAATATCACAAAAGCAGAACGATAACAGTTTAAAACTCATATACTCAAAGGGAACACATACTGAGCGAGATTATCGGATGCATGCGGTCATGTCTGTTTACATTAGCGCTTGTCACACACACACATAATGTCTGAAATGTCAAACAGAGCATAGGTAAACTAGAGTGCTAATATTATTTTTTATAATTATATATAAGCGAATTAAATAAAACAAATACTGTACACTCGACATAACTCATTTTCTCACGTTTGATATATTCGTATTTGATTGGATTTTTTTAATGACAAGAAATCAAATATTAAAATAAAATAAAACAAATTACTTGTCTACACTCTGCCCCCCCTCTACTGGCTGTGCAGTGTCACATGAAAAAATAACTCACTCCAGGGGCACTGTAGTTGCTAGGTGTTACATTCCATATTGTCTTTTGTTTATGCACTTTTATTTTGAAATTATTCATAAGTTCCTGTTTCCTGGTCTTTGTCTTATGTCCTGTTTTCCCTCCATGTCTATGTGTCTGATTTTCATTGGTTCATTGTTTAATTACCTTGTTATCAGTTCTAGTTTATCATTGGTTTCAGTTTATTTCCTTGTCATCTTGTTTTGAGTTTTAGTTTTCCATTGGCTTTCGTTTCCCCTTGTTTTGTATTTAAGTCCCCATGATCCAGTGCTGGTCGGACCAATCAGACTCTGCGCTACAGGACTCTTTTGATCACGCGGACTGGGAGATGTTCCGGTCTGCCTCCGATGACGACATCGAGGTTTACGCTGATAGCGTAACGTGTTTCATCAGAAAGTGCGTAGAGGACGTTGTTCCGACAAAAAATATACGGATCTACCCCAACCAGAAACCCTGGGTTAACGGCGATGTTCGCGCGGCACTTACTGCGCGGACCACCGCTTTTAATTCCGGGAACGCGGAGGAGCGTAAACAAGCCAGTTATGCCCTCCGTAACTCCATCCGTGCAGCCAAACGCCAGTACAGGCACAAAATTGAAGAACAGTTTAACACCACTGACTCCAGAAGTATGTGGCAGGGAATTAACACCATCACGGACTATAAACGGAATAAAAACTCCGCCATGAACACCGTTGCCTCTCTCCCGGACGAACTTAATACTTTTTATGCTCGTTTCGAGGACAACAACACCGCCCTCACAGAGAGAGCACTCGCGGCCGATACTACAGATGATGGTTCACTCTCCGTCTCTGTTGCGGATGTAACCCGATCCTTTCGACGGGTGAACATCCGTAAAGCCGCGGGTCCAGACGGCATTCCGGGCCGCGTCATCAGAGCATGCGCGAACCAACTGGCTGGTGTTTTTACGGACATTTTCAACTTGTCCCTATCCCTGTCTGTAGTCCCCACATGCTTCAAAACATCAACCATTGTGCCTGTACCGAAGCAAGCCAAAATCACCTGCTTAAATGACTGGCGTCCTGTTGCCCTCACCCCCATCATCAGCAAATGCTTTGAGAGGTTGATCAGAGATCGCATCTGCTCTGTTCTGCCCACCTCTTTGGACCCATTGCAGTTTGCCTACCGTAACAACCGCTCCACTGATGACGCCATTGCATCTACAATACACACTGCTCTTTCCCACCTGGAAAAAAGGAACACATATGTGAGAATGCTGTTTGTAGACTACAGCTCAGCATTCAACACCATAGTGCCCACCAAGCTTGATGTGAAACTCCGGGCTCTGGGCTTAAACAGCTCGCTGTGCAGCTGGATCCTGGATTTCCTGTCAGGTAGACGTCAGGTGGTTAGAATGGGCAGCAACATCTCCTCATCACTGACCCTCAACACTGGAGCCCCGCAGGGCTGTGTTCTCAGCCCACTCCTGTATTCCCTTTACACACATGACTGTGTGGCAACACATAGCTCCAGTGCCATCATTAAGTTTGCTGACGATACGACGGTGGTAGGTCTGATCACTGACAATGATGAAACGGCCTACAGAGAGGAGGTGCACACTCTGACACGCTGGTGTCAGGAGCACAACCTCTTCCTCAACGTCAGTAAAACCAAGGAGCTTGTGGTGGACTTCAGGAAGAAAGACAGAGAGCACAGCCCCATCACCATTAATGGAGCACCGGTGGAGAGAGTCAGCAGCTTCAAGTTCCTCGGTGTCCACATCACTGAGGAACTCACATGGTCCGTCCACACTGAGGCCGTTGTGAAGAAGGCTCACCAGCGCCTCTTCTTCCTGAGACGGCTGAGGAAGTTCGGAATGAACCACCACATCCTCACATGGTTCTACACCAGTACTGTAGAGAGCATCCTGACTGGCTGCATCACCGCCTGGTACGGCAATAGCACCGCCCACAACCGCAAAGACCTGCAAAGGGTGGTGCGAACTGCCAGAAACATCATCGGAGGTGAGCTTCCCTCCCTCCAGGATATATATAACAGACGGTGTGTGAATAAAGCTCGGAGGATCATCAGAGACTCCAGTCACCCGAGTCATGGGCTGCTTTCACTGCTTCCATCAGGCAGGCGGTATCGCAGCATCAGGACCCGCACCACCCGACTACATGACAGCTTCTTCCCACAAGCAATAAGACTTTTGAACACATGATCTCTCACGATCAACAATCAGCACTGCACTTTATTAATCATCACTCTGTCAATATATTCTCCCAATTCAATTAGTGTTTATATATATTTATACCCTTATCTAGTGTATGTGTATTCTACATTGTGTGTATTGTGTACATTTGTTATGTAAATTGTTGTGTAATATGTGTACATTTGTTATGTACATTGTGTTGTGTAAATATGTTGTTTATTGTAAAGTGGTTTATGTCTCGTCACTGTCATTACTGCAATGTTGCTCGGAACTGCACACAAGAATTTCACCTGCTGTTGCACTCGTGTACACAGTAGTGTAACAATAAAGTGATTTGATTTGATTTGATTTTGATGTTTACCTTGTCCATTGTCGAGTATTGTTGTGATCCTGACCTCTGCCTGTCAATAGTTAGTTAGTTAGTTAGTTAGTTAGTTAGTTAGTTAGTTCCCTAGTTCCCGTTCATGTTCTTAGTCTCTAGTCTAGTTATCGTCTCCAGTTCCTATATCACCATCGTTTTGTTAATAAATCTGCACTTGGGTCCTTCATATCGTCTTCATCATTGCCTTGACTGCTTCAAATCGTAACACTAGGTGTCTGAGTGTTGCTATAGGTGGAGCAAGAGATAGTGCTAAAAAAAAAAAGGAATCGAAATGAGAAGTTTTAACCCTACCTCGCACCTTCCAGTGTGTTTCTTGTTTTTCTGTGGTGTCAATGTCTTTGTTTTCACACTGTGTTGGGGCCACCCCTGTTATTTTCCCACCAAAGTCTTCCCACAGCAAGGACCTGAAAATACACACACTAACACAAATAGAGATGTTCTCACCAACCTCAAATCACCACAATTCAGCAACAATCAGTGCAATTTTTATCTACATTAATACTTTCACAAAATCATGTGGATGTATTCCTGTACAATGTCAGATTACATCACTTTTTGTCACCTGATTTCTTAGTATATACACTCACTGACCACTTTATTATGTAGACCTGTACATCTTATTCATGCGATTATTAAATCAGCCAATCGTTTGGCAGCAATGCAATATATAATATCATGTAGATACAGGTCAGGAGCTTCAGTTAATGTTCACATTAACCATCAGAATGGGGAGAAAATTGATCTCAGTGATTTCAACTGTGACTTGATTGTTTGTGCCAGACAGGCTGGTTTGAGTATGTCGGTATCTGCTGATCCCCTGGGATTTTCACACACAGCAGTCTTTAGAGTGTATAGACAATGTTTCGAAAAACCAATAACATCAAGCGAGCGGCAGTTCTGTGTGCAGAAACGGCTTGAAAATGATCAAAGCTGACAGGAAGGTGACAGCAGCCGAAATAACCACACATAACAACAGTGCTATGCAGAAAAGAATTACTGAAAATACAACACATCAAACATTGAGATGGATGGGCTACAGCAGCAGAAGACCCCTCTTGGTACCGCTACTGTCAGCTAAGAACAGGAAACTGAGGCTGCAGTGTGCACAGGCTCACCAAATCTGGACGGAAAAACATCGCCTGGTGTGACGAATCTCAATCGCTGCGACATGCAGATGGGAGGGTCAGAATTTGATGTAAACAACATGAATTCATGGATGTATCCTGCCTTGTGTCAACGGTTAAGGCTTGAGGTGGTTGTTTAATGTTGTGGGAAACGTTTTCTTGGCACATATTAAACACCTTAATACCAATTGATCATCGTTTAAATGCCACAGCCTACCTGAGTATTGTTGCAGACCATGTGCATTCCTTTATGACCACTGTCTACCCATCTGCTAATGACTACTTCCTGCAGGATAACACGCCACAGCACAAAGCACACGTCATCTCATACTGGTCCCAGGAATGTGACACTGAGTTCACTGTTCTCCAAAGGCCTCCACAGTCACCAGAACTTAATCCAATGGAGCATCTTTGGGATGTGGTACACAGTATAAATGTGCAGCCAACAAATTTGCAGCAACTGCGTGATGATGTCATGTCAGTGTAACGGTGGCCAGCTGATATATAGCTGTGCAATGTGTATAAACCTCACTCTCCTGACCTCAAGAGGTGCACTAGCAACTGATGCTAGAGGCTGTAGCCTTTAGCCTCCTTGTTATCGCATCCACCTCCCATGCCGGAGACACTGATTCGAGTACCGTACGGAGTGGATAGAACAGGATCGTCACAATGGTGCTGTGACCTGGATGGGAGTGAGGTTTAGGAGGGTGAGTCCTCCCATGCCGGAGATGCCGGTTCGAGTCCCATACAGAGCGTGATGAACAGGAGCATCATATCAGTGTGGAGAAATGTTTCCAGCACCTTGTTGAATCATTGCCATGAAGAATTCAGGCCATTCAGGGGGCAAAAGTGGGTCCTACCCAGTATAAGAGAGGTGTACCTAATAAAGTGATTAATAAATGTATATACTCTATATTATATGACAGACGTGTTCACAACTCTCTAACATAAGAGTCCAGGTCATTGCCTACTGTAAGTGTTCAAGGCCATGCCTAAGTGAAATTTTCCAAGCCAAGTCTCAAATTTAAAAAACAAAACTCTGTATGCCTCGTTGCAGGACAATTATCATGTTTTTAAATGTTTTTTTTTTCAAGGGATTTCCTAGAAAAAACACTGCTGTGAAATATTGGAGTGAATTAAAGCAAATGTTCACTAGAAAAGTGACAGTGCACAAGAAACTCCCTTTTATCTGAAAAATGTTAATCAGAAGAAATATGTCTTCTTGAGTGTGTCATTTCCAAGGGGGTGTCTAAATCAGTTCCCTTTAGTGTTAATTTTGTCACCTATTTTTAATTTAGGCTTAGTCTTATGCCAAATGTCCTTGTTAGTTTTAGTCATATTTAGTCATTCACATATCTTTTTTTGTTAGTCAAGTTTTAGTCGACTAAAAGTCTCGTCATTTTAGTCTAGTTTTAGTCAAAAGAGAATTTAAAGTATCTTAGTCAAGTTTTAGTCAACTAAAAGTCTCGTCATTTTAGTCTAGTTTTAGTCAAAAGAAAACTCAATATAACTTAGTCAAGTTTCAAAACATTTTAGTCTTTTTTTAAATAAATTATTTCTGAGATTAATTCTAAGATAACCATTTCAGTCAAATAATGTTTCACACATCTCAAATATTGGTTAAATGTCATAATTACCTGACAAAATACACTTGTTGAATGATTTGTTGAATTCACTTTGTTAAACGTGTCTGGTTCTGATTTAAGAGACACATTCACAAATGATGAACTTGTTCTTGAAGAGTATTTTATTAAGCAAATAAGTTACATAAAATATATATAACCTGCATAATGTATGTGCCACAACACCATAGCTAACTGGTTAATTTACAGCGTAGATGCCTAAAATCAGCATTAGCTTATGAGACGTATATTTAAGTTAACTTCTCTGAATGTGTGGGTGGTTAGCCTTTAAATGTCGCTTAAGGTTGGTGGTGTTTTTCCCCGATATTTTTTGTCCACAGTGCTTCCTGTCAGTTATAATGACACATTCGGACTTTTTGTCAATATCATTGTACCTAAAATGCGACCAAATATCGAGCCTCTTCCTTCTACCTAGCATGTCGTCGGCGCTCGTCGCGTGTTCGCCACTGTCTATGATTGTTGTGTTCTTGCTCCATGTAGTTTTGTGCTGCAGCCAGAGGAGTATGAGACCTGTAACCGTTACTAGAGCAACAGCGCGAACTCATTCGGAATATTTTGAAGGCGTAACAGCTGAATATTCAATCTCATGATGAAAAAGTAGAGTCGATTGTATACGAAAATGAAGAGAGATTTTATCTTAGTTTTTATTTTATGCAAAACATTTTAGTCTCGTCTTTTTTCGTCAACAATAATGCATGTTAATTTAGTCTTAGTCAGCGTTTTTGGACATTGGTGCAGTCTCGTTATCGTCTCGTCTTAGTCATGGAAAAAAGGTCGTTGACGAACATATTTAGTCTCGTCTCGTCTGACGAAATTAACACTAGTTCCCTTGCTCCCTATGTCGTGAATCAGTATATCATGAACACGAATTCGGGCACTGGCAAGGATGTTCATCCATTGAACATTGGGACACTTATGACTCAGTCACCTGCGACACGATAACGAGCTCACACGTTCAAATGCAGCTGTTATAGTAATAGTGTTATTATGAAAGATAAATTACATAAATAAAGAAATAAAAATATAAGGGAGTGTATTTTAAACCAACTCTAATATTTAAAAGATTGTTTCCCCTTTCTTTGTAATTATGGATGAAAGACATTACAAACAACATCTATTTTAAAGAGAAAACAATGATTTGATATCATATATTTACACTTGTGCTCATCTTTAAATGACTTGAGAGACTTCAGAAGACATGACAACGTTTCCGATAAGGTGCTCCCTGAGCGATGTTTTTAGGGAGCGAAAGTTTCAGTGCCCTAAATATGATTTTGCGAATGAGACTGCCCTACAAATGGCAGACTCTCTGATCAGTGCCCTGACTACTGAACTAGGAAACTGATTGAGACGCACCCCACGTCAAGTCTCACCTGAATTAATTCACCTAAAAATGTTAATTCTGTCATAATTTCCTCACTCTCATGTTTTTCTAAACCTCACTAACCAACCTTTTCTGTGTAAAGTTATAGCCAATTTTGCAACTTGGTAGCCATGACGATATAATGTCAACAAACCCTAACAGCTCAAATAATACATGGGTTTTGACAGATATAATGTAAGTGCTTAAAAATTATAAGCTTCACATTTCTGCTTTTAAACCTCCCAAAAATGTACCCTATTCACTTCCATTGTAAGTGTATCCCTGTCACCTCGAATTGTCCTTCTTTTTTTTTTAAGAAAAGGAGGGACCAGTATAAATAATGTTAATCAAAATTGACACAAATGCTTTCGATTGAGCTTGACTTGTATTTAATATTCCCTTAACTATCCCTTTAAGTGCGACTCGAGTCCATCTCTTACTTTCCATATTTGCACTTTGAGAATCAGCCTCTCAAAGAAAGGTTCAAATGCATCACACTGAGCCACTTTTAGACACAACTGCTGCTCAAAATAAGACAGCGTTTCACCAGATTTAACAGACACAGTAGAAGTCTATAGGTCAGGGAGAGTTCTGTGCACAGGAAACAGTGAATGTATCAGCATGACTCACTCGAACTGCTGGAGGTGAAATCTAGAGAGCTGGGTGTCGGTGGGCAGGGAGACTTATCATCACTCTGTTGCCGTGGTTACCGCGGCTCGTCAGCACTCACAACATGCGCACGAGTGCACACACAGACACAGCCCCCGTGTGGGAACCGCTCTGAAAGAACAAAGCCAGCGTGCTTTTTGAGGTGTTTGTGTGGTGTCCACAGCTATGCTGAGTGATCTTTTCTCAGAATGGGAAGTGCGATAATGTGTGCGCGTCCGCCTGAGCCTCATTCAGAGAATTGAGGAACAATTCACAAAAGCGAGTGCGGCTGTCCAGTCCTTGCATCTGTAATAGAGTAGTTGATGCATAAAATGTCCAATTCACTTTATCTATTACAAAAATAAGTAAATAAGTAAACATAAAAAGTAAACAAGCAAAGTGCATATTGGGGGTCATGTATCTGGTCACTTAATTCTTTCAAGTTTCTTCCTTTAAATCACATTTTTATCATCCTAATTCATTTTAAACAGTCTTGTTGTGTGATTTTTTTTCTTCATTTGAAACTTTTTTTTTTTTTTTTTTTTAAAATCTATCCTAGCTTAACAGAGACAACTATAAATAAGTCGTAGGTTCACTTTGTAGGTTCATTGCCCCCAAAAGTTTAACTCTCTGATGCTATCAAAACATTGCTATTTGTTTGATTGTCCTGATGCAGCAACAGTGAGCATGTTTACATGCATGTTCTTGAATCAATAATGGTTAATAAGCCGACAACATGTTACATAAGATCATAAATGGTTTAAGCATAAACTGATTGACACAGGTAGTTCTTTTCCCATTATCCCCTTTACCAGCTTATCTGATGTGCGCAAGTGTTGTGCGCATGACTGTTAATGTTTTGATGTCAAAACCAGGGAATAATCAGATTATTTTGTAAACACAGGTTTCTTATGTTGTTGTTTTTTTTAATAAGCTGTTTTTATTTTCATCAGCGCATTACTGTGCAAACACAGATCAGCCACAATATTAAAATCACCTGCCTAATATTGTTTAGGTCCCCCTTGTGCCACCAAAACATTGCATTCTGATATGCTATTCTTCTCACCACAATTGTACAGGGTGGTTATCTGAGTTACCTTAGACTTTGTCAGTTCAAACCAGTCTGGCCATTCTCAGTTGACCTCTCTCTTCAACAAGCATTTCCATCCACAGATCTGCCCTGCACTGGATGTTTTTTGTTTTTGGCACCATTCAGAGTAAATTCTAAAAACTGTTGTGTGTGAAAATCACAGGAGATCAGCAGTTACAGAAATACTCAAACCAGCCTGTCTGGCACCAACTATCATGCGACGGTTCAAATCACTGAGATCACATTCTCCCCATTCTGATGTGAACATTAACTGAACACCTGACCTGTATATGTATGATTTTATGCACTGCACTGCTGTCACAAAATTAGCTGATTAGACAATTGCATGGATGATTGTTGGTGCCAGGTGGGCTGGTTTTAGTATTTCTACAACAATAGGCAGGTGGTTTTAGTGTTGTGACTGATCTGTGTATAAAAGCACAGAATGGCTCAACCAATAGCATGAGTTCCCCTTCTGTTACTCACTCGATGTTGTGTCGATGTATTGACAATAGGGGTCACTCTTGAGAGCCCCAAAACACCTCATATCTTTGAGAAAAGGCCAAAGAGAATTGACAATTGGAATTTTCATGCCCCTCCCCTGGACATACGGGTATAAAAGGGAGCTGGAATGCAGAGTTCATTTAGATTTTTTCTTCGGAGCCTAGCGGTTGTGTATCAGCGAGCTGAATTCCACTGCTGTTCCATTCACCTCTTCAAGAAGCGTCTCCATCTGCGAGCTCAGTGCAGAGTATGCCCCTGGGCGCTTTAACAGTGCTAAAAGAGTGTATTTCTCCTCTAAAGAGTAATATTTCTTCTATTAGAGCAAACACATTGACGCTGAACATCTTTTAAAGACTCGTCTTTTTAAAGATGCATTTCCGTCTCTGTGTAGTTCCTGGGTGTGGTCGTTATCTCTCCAACTCTGACAGTCACAATCACTGCTTCACGTGTCTGGGTCATGATCACATTGAGGAAGCATTCGTGGATGATTTATGTTCTCACTGTGGGGACATGACCATGGCAACTTCAGCTGCCCCCCCCCATTGGTCCTTCTACCTACGGTATGGGGCAGCCCCAGTTGACGCTGAAGGCGATTCAGGGGCTTCAATGTGTACGGTTCCACCGGGTAATCACCCAGAGACCGCTCATTCCCGACACACACGTTTTCTCCCATCCAGTTCTGGGATGAGACAGGCAGCTCACCTCAATGCCAGCTTAGTGTCACTTTCGGAGCTCGTGGGTTGGATGAGATGTCGCTGCATCGATGAGCGCCTTGGTGATGTCCGACGCAGAGGACTCGACTTGGCTGGTGCCTTCAGGTGTGTCGGCCCAGTCTGAGGTCAACGCGGAACTGACTGCCATACTTGCCCGGGCTGCCGCGAGTGTCGGGCTAGAGTGGAACCCTCCACCCACCCCTGAGCACTCGCGGCTTGAAGACTGGTCCTTGGGGTCGGCGCGCCCCCCACCAATCCTCTTCTTCCCGGAGGTGACCCCCTCTCACTACCCTCGACCGTGGAGTGACCGAGGGTTATGCCACGATATCCCTGTTGGATAAGGCGATCACGGCACATCTGTGCCCACTGACCACGCCCGGCACTCCCTTCTCGAGCCTGTAGGATTACGTTGTTTCTGGTGACCAAAGTCTACAGTGCTGCCGGTCAGGCCACTTCAACCCTGCATGCCATGGCCATCCTACAGGTCCATCAGGCCAAGGCTCTAAAAGAGCTGCATGAGGGAAGTTCTGATCCCGATGTGCTTTAAGATCTGCGCTCGCCAACCGATCTCGCCCTTCGTTTGACGAAGGTCACGGCACGTGCATTCAGGCAGACAATGTACACTCTCGTGGTCCAGGAGCGCCTCCTGTGGCTGAACCTGCTTGAGATGAGAGACAAGGCACAGTTTGAGATGAGAGACAAGGCACAGTTCCATAATGTGCCCATTTCCCAGGTTGGCCGTTTCTGCGACACTGTCGAGGACTTCACGCAATAGTTCTCGGCAGAGAAGCAACAGACCGAGGACATCCAGCACATTTAACCCCCTTTTAGGGATCAGGTGGTGAGCCTGCAAGCGCTGCCCCCGGAGGAGGCAGACACAGACTTAATGTTGCTATGTCCGGTGCATGCTTTTCGCATCTATTTACATCGCACGCAGAGCTTTAGACGCTCTGAGCAGCTCTTTGTCTGCTTTGGTGGACAGCGGAAAGGGAACGCTGTCTCCAAACAGAGGCTTGCCCACTGGATCGTGGATGCCATTTCATTGGCCTACCAGACCCAGGCCGTGCCCGCCCCTTGCGGGTTTGAGAACACTCTAAAAGGAATGTGGCATCCTCGTGGGCACTGGCCAATGGCACCTCTCTAGCTTACATCTGCAGAGCAGTGGGCTGGGCCACACCCAATAAATTAGCGAGATTCTACAATCTCCGAGTTGAGCATGTTTTGTCCCGTGTTATTTCATGTATGAACAGGTAAGTTTCATAATGCGGGGCAGCTGGCCGGGTGTACCACTTGCGTATAGCACCTTTCCCCTCCAGGAGGTGAAGTTGTGCGCTCTTTTCTCCCATGTGAGTTCACAAACCATGAACTCTGGATGTCCTTCCTCCTAGCCTTCTGGCTCACAAATTCAGCAGAGAAATTCATAGTCATACCCAGTATGTGTGCTAATGTACTGTGCTAAGTGCTCCACAGGTGTCGGTTACCACGGTAACCTCCTGTGAAAGTAAGTCTCCTTTTGGTAGTACCGCGTCTCCCTTGAGCAGAACTCTCTCTCTGCCCCGGTCGCTGTGTTTGTAGAGCTCCTCCCCTACAAAATGTCCGGCCTGGAGCCCATGTATTTGCCCCAGCCAAATCTAATACTCAGTGGAAAGAAAACTTAGAGAGAAAAGCTCTGCTCCTATACTAGATAAGTCTCAGAACAGAACATTAGTAGTGCAAAAATTACACACTTCAGCTTTAATATGAGTTTAGAAAAGCTGCATGTAGATTAATTTGAAAATAATTAGCAGGAAAAATGCTTTTTAAAATAGTATTAGAAGGAGTATGTCATGTCACAAAGCAATTACCCAAAAGTATTTGAAGTTAACTTCCCAGTGGCTCTCTGAGCTCTGCTGGGGAATGAGCAGGTGACTCATTTGACAAACAACCTGCAGCTTGGAACTAACAAAGTCTTTAAGTATACAGCCCACTTATGTGTATATAATATGGAGAAACACTGTTATCTCTTTGTTAGTAGTTTCAGTGATTTATGGCTGTTGAATAGGTGCTACTGTACCCAGCCAGAGCACTTACCACACTGTAATCATCTGTCCTGTGCCGCAGCCATTAAAAACCTGGGTGTACTGGTTGTATGAAGCTACATCCTGAATACCACTTTCACTGTGGCTGCCATTAGTCATTAATGGACTGCAGGGGCACTTGTCTCTGAAAGCTCTGCCGCTTTTGGCAAGAATGTAGTGCCCACTTCTTCTCCCGGGTTTATAAGGAAAGCCTGACACTGATGAGGAGCGTGAGGGTGGTCTGATCATTAAACAGAACTCAAACAGTGCTCAGAGTCTCTGCTTTTTTCCACAGGGCTAAGTACTACTGCAGGATCTTCTACAGAGAACCACACTTGTGATTTATTTCACATGTGGAACAGTGCTTATGTATGGGATTTTAACACGCAGTCAGGAATATGACCTCCATGCTCTTGTTTTTGAACTATTCTTTGTATTTTTGCATAATTACTTTTTGATAGGAGAAAATTAGAGAAGTCTCACAAATGACACTATACACTGTACATTTATACAGTATGTACTATGCACTTCTAGTGTATGTATTTTCCTGGAAAATGTGTGTATGAAGCATTTGCTGTTTTTTAGCTGACTGAAGTGATGTTTCAAATGTATGCAATGTGTTGCTGCTAGCTTTAGTGCGTTAGCTTATCTCAGTCCAACTGATACACTGGCGGCTAAAAGTTTGGAATAATGTACAGATTTTGCTCTTATGGAAAGAAATTGGTACTTTTATTCACCTAAGTGGCATTCAACTGATCACAATGTATTGTCAGGACATTGATAATGTGATTCCACAAAAGCTCCATGGGGTTAAGATCCATAACACTCTTTTCCAATTATTTGTTTTGTTTCTTTGCCCACTCTTTCTTTTTGCTTTTCTGTTTCAAAAGTGTCTTTTTCTTTGCAATTCTTCCTATAAGGCCTGCAACACTGAGTCTTCTCTTTACAGTTGTTCATGGTGTTGAGCGGGTAGAATTCAATGTAGCTGTCAGCTGAGGACTTCTATTTCTCAAACTAGAGACTCTGATGTACTTATACTCTTGTTTAGTTGTACATCTGACCTTCCACATCTCTTTCTGTCCTTTTTAGAGCCAGTTGTCCTTTGTCTTTGAAGATCGTAGTGTACAAATTTGTATGAAATCTTCATTTTTCAATTTCAAGCATTGTATAGTCTTCAGTCCTCAAAACAATGATTGACTGATGAGTTTCTAGAGAAAGTTGTTTCTTTTTTTTTCTTTCTTTTTTTTTTTGCCTTTTTTTTTTTATTTTTTTAACCTAATATTGACCTTAAGACATGCAGTCTATTGCATACTGTGGCAACTCAAAAACAAACACAAACACAATGTTAAGCTTCATTTAACGAACCAAATACTTTTCAGCAGTGATTGATATAATGGCAAGAGATTTTATAGTACCAAATTAGCAATTTATCATGATTACTCAAGGATAATATGTTTGAGTGATGGCTGCTGGAAATGGGGCCTGTCTAGATTTGATAAAGTGACATTTTTCAAATAGTGATGGTGCTGTTTTTTACATCAGTAATGTCCTGAATATACTTTGTGATCAGTTGAATGACTTTTGAATTCACTTTAGTGAATAAAAATACCAATTTCCTTCCAAAAGACCAAAATTTGTACATTATTCCAAACTTTTGGCCACCAGTGTATGTAAAATAATAATGTATATATTTACACAGTGTGGGGTGATGATAAAGCATTCAACTCACCTTCTGGTGCCATCTTCATAGAGTTTTCACTAGTTGCCACATTCAACATTACAAATGTTTTATAGTTATATAAAATTATATGATCTCTTATTTTACACTGTATTTACTGAAAATTCCTTGTAAAATATTTAATAGCTGAGAGTTTTTACTATTGATAAGGCTGTTGGTAGATCTTGGAACTGTCACAATGGAGAACTACAGCTTCAAGCTAAATCACTGCAGTATTTTTAACAAGGATTTATTTTTTTACATTTTATTGTATTTTTTTGCAGTTTTTCAGTAAAAATATGTGAACATTCTTAAAACAAGATAAATTTACTTGAGATGCAATATGGCATGTCTTGTTCTTAGATAAATCTAACCAAATTTAGTAACATTTAGTAAAAATGTTTGTAGATTAATTGGCCTGTCTTTGGGTTCGATATAATGCTCAATCTTCAATGCATCAATAAAGGAATTTAATAATCGATTGCAATGACTATACTAACACCACATTGTAACAGAGGTCTTCTCAGATTACGCGTGTGTTCTCGCAACAGGTGCGGAGCGTGAGACTGAGGAAAAAAGCACATACTTTAAATTAAGAAAGTTTATGCCACTGAGTTCGAATTTCTGCATCATTATTCATAATTGTATGTCCCAATATGAGAAAAATAAGTTAATTGTTGTTCTTTGCTTCCCCAATAATGATATATTATATATTTTATGGAATATTTGGAGAATAGACATGAAAAGATACAGTTACGTGCCTTTACTCGTGGTTTGTTCATAACACAAGTTATAGGCTTACATCATTAAGCTGTTAATCATATAACATATGACCCTGCTTAATGTAATATATATATTTTATTTATATTTCAATTATTAGTTAAATACAGTTCCTCTGAGATTAAGCTAAATTAAAGTTTATTAAGCATATTCAACAGTCTACTTACCGTCTGTTTATTAGTTTGTAAAGTCAGACATGATGTTATCATCCTTTTTGTAATGGCACAATAATTATTGTAAAATTAGTATTATTTTTTGGTTATCTACATTTGCAGTCACACATGTACCAAATATCCCTGCTCTCCGTAAAATTATATTGGAAAATATTTCTGAACCATTCCAAAATAATTAAATAGAATTTTATGACTAAACATAAATCCTGATATTTAGATGCATTAACAGGCTTACCTACTCCATTGATAAAATTACCATTCATTTGTTTAATTAAGACATCATAACGTAAAAAATTATTTAACTGAAAATATATTAAAATGCTTCATCTCTTGCACACTAAGTTTACCCTTGGCACACCCAAAGCCTTGTTTCTGGCTACGCCACTGCAGGCTATATTAGAGAAAAGTTATGTAAGATGCAAAAATATGGGAGGCTTCTGTGAATGCCTGAGTGAGACAAATTCACACAAAATTGATCTGTTATGGACCTCATGTACAGAAGTGCTACAGTTTTGTTCGCCACCAGCAGAGGGCAGAATCTTCCTTTAGCAGAACAGTGTAGTGCTGCATGTCTGGCTCCGCACCGGACCTCCATGCTTCACCGCTCTGCTGGTTGGAGAAGCCACTCGTGCATGAGTTTCTGACACATTCGTTTAACGCCGTTCAACTGACACTCAACATCTCTCTCTCTCTCTCTTTCTATCTGTGTCTCACTCTACCCCCCCTCTCTCTTCCTGTGTGTTTAATGTCTTTTTGGCTGCTGTCTGAATGTTGGTGACTGTGTCACTGAGCTCTACTGACCAATAGCACAGCTGTATTGAAGGCCAGTGTGAGCTGAGAGGCCATGAGAAAGACTCAACCCTCCTCACCCTCAAACTCAGCTGCCTTCTGCTACTCTCACTCTGAGCGCTGTTTGGACACACACACACACACACACTCACACACAGCAATAACATTTAAATTGTAGATTCTTGATATGAACCTTTTCCTCTCTGGCCCACCAGAGTGGTTGTGTTTGGTTTTCTTTCTTCTTACTTTTTCTTTTTAAATGCTTGCCGCTACACATACACATAAAAAAAGAGAAAGAAAATGTCCTCTTATCACTCTGTTTTAACTAACTGCTTCTGTAACATGTTCCAACTCAATTATGCTGGAAGTCTTTTTTCATTGAGCTCACTGCTCTGACTGTCTCTGTCAGCCCACAATTCAGTTTGAAATTAACGGTGTGTGTGTGTGTGTGTGTGTGTGTGTGTGTGTGTGTGTGTGTGTGTGTGTGTGTGTGTGTGTGTGTGTGTGAGCATATATGTATCACTTTGTGGGGACCAAATGTACCCATAAGGACAGTAAAACCCGAAATTTTTGACCTTGTGGGGACATTCTGTCAGTCCCCATGAGGAAAAAAGCTTATAAACCATACTAAATTATGTTTTTTGAAAATGTAAAGATGCAGAAAGTTTCCTGTAAGGGTTAGATTCAGGGGTAGGGTTAGGGGATGAATATATAGTTTGTACAGTATAAAACCATTATGTCTATGAAAAGTCCCCATAAAACATGGAAATATGTGTGTGTGTGTGTGTGTGTGTGTGTGTGTGTGTGTGTGTGTGTGTGTGTGTGTGTGTGTGTGTGTGTGTGTGTGTGTGTGTGTGTGTGTGTGTGTGTGTGTGTAAAGCTTTTGTTGTGAGTGGTAACAGTTTACAGTAAGGTTATATATGTAAACATTAGATAACACAATAGTTTACATGATCTAACATTAAACAATACCCTTATAGAGTTCATTAATCGATGTTAGTGTCTATATATTGGCTTCTGTATATAAGGGTTGGTTCTCCCAAATGAAAGTTATGTGACCATTTACACACTCTCTTGTTGTTCCAAACCCATATGAATTTCATTCTTCCTTACAAGACGTTAGACAGAATATTGCCTAGTCAACATTAACTTTTATCACATCTTTTACAATACAGTGCAGTGACTGATGACTGAGGCATCATGAACTAATATGAACTAACAATGAACAATCATATATTTCTTAATTAGCATTAACCAAATGATACCTGCTGGAAAAATTCATTCGCATTGCTAGTTTTTGATACCTATTAAGTAGTGCTAGAACATATAGAAAACTATATGTATGTCTTGTATTGTATATATTTACTTAATATCTGTTAGCTTTTGGTTTGAAAAAAGTTTCCTTTTGAGTGTTAGAGTTTCTAGCCATTTACAAGAGTGTGTGCTTGGTTGTGCCATGACCTCCATGTGAACTTTTCACCCAGTGTGTGCAGTGTGAACTTGCTGCCACAGCAGGCAGAAGTGAAACCTGTGTGTGGGTTTCTAAGCTGCCTGTTGTACCCACACTGCAGCGTGCGCCATACGCCGGATCC
Organism: Moxostoma hubbsi; assembly: GCA_032164185.1. Classification (NCBI taxonomy): domain Eukaryota; kingdom Metazoa; phylum Chordata; class Actinopteri; order Cypriniformes; family Catostomidae; genus Moxostoma; species Moxostoma hubbsi. Next base: position 23,187,448 of record JAVLUX010000030.1, on the reverse strand, counting down.
TGTGATGCAGCTTTCGCTCTTTGTCTCTATGTCTTTCTCTCTCTGTATTCTCTGATCTGCTGCAGTCTAATGCAAATCGGGCCAACCACACCAGCACACTTACAGACTAACACGGGCAGGTCGGCACGTACGCACCAGTCTTTAAACACGTACCAGCACCAAGTTACCTGCCTCTGGCCACTTGCATACACACATCTCACACACACACGTGCAAGCTTGCTTGTACTGTACACACTTATCTTAACCGTGAGAAAACTGCATTCTCAACACTTGTATTTATAGCATGGCATGAAAGGTGAGGTTTGTGCTGTTGTGCCCTTTGCAACATTTGGGCACTGTTGAACTTTTATCTGCGACCTAAATGCTTCACTGATACACTACATGGCCAAAAGAATGTGGACGCCCAATATTAATTAACAGGTTTGGTGATTTTAGCTTCACCCAATAGTAACAGGTGCATAAAATCAAGCATACAGTACAGTCTGCATGATCACCATAGACAAAACAACTTCAGTCCCTTTGGATGTTTTTTGTTTCATTGAACACCTTTGGGATGAGTTGGAATGCCAAATGTGAACCAGACCCCATCACCCAAAATCAATGATGCTCTTGTGTCTGAAAGGGAGAAAATTCCTGCAGTCGTGTTCAAACATCTAGTAGAAAGCTTTCCTTGAAGAGTGGAAGCAGTTATAGCATCAAAGGAAGGACCCACACCTGATAAAGACCCATTGTTTTGAAATTAAATGTTCATCAAGTGTACATAGTTGTGGTGTTTGGGTGTCCACATACTTTTGATTATGTAGTATATGAAATTTGTAATTTTTTCTGTTGTGGAATTTTTACTTATTTTTGTTTTGTTGTTACTTCTCATTATCTTAAATGTCATATTGCCATGTGACATTTTAGATGTGCTTTGCAGGTTCTTTCTTTCTTTCTTTCTTTCCCATGCATGCTGTATTGGTTCCCATCTTCAGAACTGTTTTCATTGTGTCAGCATTTAGCTTTCACCAGGCCTCTTCTTTCTGTTGAGAATATCAGAGTGTGAGAAAGTGAGAACTTGAGATTACTTGAGTGAGTAAGCAGGGTTTTTTTTGTTTTGTTTTTTAGTTTTGTTTTTTGTGGCATAATTTTTTTCCCTCCATAAGATTTTTGTTTTCTTTTTCTTTTTTTCTTCTTAGTACAAACTTTGATGCAGAGAACCCCAGACATGTGTGTGTGTGTGTGTGTGTGTGTGAGTGAGAGAGAGAGAGAGAGAGAGAGAGAGAGAGAGAGAGAGAGAGAGAGAGAGAGAGAAAGAGATAGGGAGGAAGTTTACTGCTATTCTTTCTCTCTAGTCGAGCTCTGCATGATTCACTGATGAAGTTTTCAGTGTGGGGCCATCACAGAGCTGTTGCCAACATCAACACACCCCCACCACCCCTTGTGGCTGTGGGAGTAGAACATCCCAGTGCCCAGGGCCCAGTTCCTGAGCAGGGTTCTTATAGTTTATGTTATCGTCAATGTAGTTTCATTTTTGTTTGTTTTGCATTCTATGAAGGGAGTTCACTAATGCACCTGGTCAAATTGGTGTTTATTTGCCTGCGCTGTATGTGCCAGTTTAGCGACTGATTCACTAAAGGTATTATGCCGATCAGGCAACAGTGCAAACTGTAAAGCGGAGGATGCCACAGACCACAGTGATCTTGTAACTCTATGACTTCCTCCTTCAACGAGAGAACCTATAAACCATTACAGAGGTGTCAAAACCCAGGATTTTTTGGAGGAAGATATGCCATCATGGAGTCCACGCCCTTCACCGAACTTCTCAAGATCCTCATCAGCATCCACCAATCTCAACATCAGTCTCTGCTTAAGCTGTGTAAGGAACAGTAGCAGCACTTCCAGGCCCTTCTTTTATGCTCAGGTGGACGTTCGACAGTTGCTACGGTCTAATGGCCTGTTTCTATTGGCTGGGCATTCACAGGGATGTTCGTAGGTTGCGTGCGGTATGCCGTGAATGTCAGCTGGTGAATCCACCGGCCACCCCAAGAGCGCCATTGTGCCTCCTTCCATCCTTCCATTAATCGGAGTCCCCTTCGAAAGAATTGGTATGGACCTCGTCGGGCCATTAGAGCAGATGGCATGTGGAAATCACTTTGTATTGATTCTGGTGGACTACGCAACGCGATATCCGGAAACAGTGCCTCTTTGCAACATTTCAGCGCAAAGTGTTGCAGTGGCACTCTTCAGAATAATCTCCAGAGTGGGGATTCCAAAAGAAATCCTTACTGATCAGGGTACTATATTAATGTTACGTACACTACACAAACTGTACAAATGATTGGGGATTAAATCAATTCAGACCAGTGTTTACCTCCCCCAAACAGACGGCTTGGTTGGATTATTTTATCAGATTCTAAAGAATATGATACTTGTGTTTGTGCACGAAGATGCTCAAAATTGGTTCAGGTTTTCCCCTTTTGAACTATTATTGGAAAGTTGTCAACCACGCAGCATGCTTGACGTCCTATGGGAAAATTGGGAGGAGGGACCTTCAAACAGCAAAAACTAAAGTCAATACATTCTTGAACTGAGGGCAACTTCCATAACCTCCGTTCCCCTTATGGAGGGAATGAGACTTTGTGTCGATATAGTGACAATAGGGATCGCTCTTGAGAGTCCAAGATGCCTCTGATCTTTGATAAAAGGCCATTGGGAATTGGCAAGTGGTATTTGCATGCCACTCCCCCGGACATACGTGTATAAAGGAGGGGATGTGCATACCGCTCATTCAGGTTTTGTGCTGAGGAGCCGAGAATAAGGTCCCGGCCATTTCAGCTGGTATTTCAGGCAGGAGGGACACATCCCATCAGGGAATGGAGGTTACGGAAGTAACCAGGACATTCCCTATCTGTCACTCACTCAACGTTGTGTCGATATAGTGACACTAGGGGTCCCCTACAAAAACAGAAAGGGGCCTCTGCCCAAGGAAGACGCAGTTTGCCTACAGGGAAACGTTTTTCAGCGGACATCACAATATACATCACAAAGGGTTACCTTCGGGGAACCACAGCATGCAGAGCACCTGTCCCTGTACGGGGCTTAGTTAGCACAAGTATGCTACCGAGGCTGTGTTCTCTATTTGAACCAGCACGTGCTCGCCCTGGATCAACGGCCGGAACCTCTGCAGGGTGAGCAGTATTGCCAACAACTCGAGGCAGTTGATGTGCCAAAGCAACCGTGGGTCCGTCCAGGGGCCGGGTACAGGGGAACCCCTGCCCGTAGAAATGCAAGGTCGTTCCAAGGGCTGAAAAGGCGGCAACAGATCGGCGTGATGGCCACGCTGTCTCCCGTGGCGCCATGCCCATCTTGGAACTCGAGTCCAGAGCCAGTTTTGAAGCGGTCTCATATGCATCAACGCGAGCAGTGTGGCCATTGCCGAGGAAGCCATATGCCCCAGGAGCCTCTGAAATAGTTTCAGTGGAACTGAACGACTTCAAACAGGTCAGCACCGATTGGGCGTGCTTGTTCTTGAGATACACTGTCATCGAGACTGAGTCTAACTCCAGGCCGAGAAAAGCGATGCTCTGAAACGGGAGGAGCTTGCTCTTTTCCCAGCTGACCTAAAGCCCTAGTCGGCTGAGGTGCAAAAGCACCAGGTCCCTGTGCACACACAAGAGTGAGCTATGATTAGCCAGTCGTTGAGGTAGTTGAGAATGTGAATGCCCACTTCTCTTAACGGGGTAAGGGCAGCCTCTGCGACCTTCGTGAAGATGCGAGGAGACAAGGACAGGCAGAAAGGGAAGACTTTGCACTGGTAGTGGCAAGTGGTGGTGGTGTAGTGGGCTAAAGCACTAAACTGTTAAGCAGAAGGTTGTCGGTTCGATCCCCACACCACCACCACCACTGTGTCCTTGAGCAAGGCACTTAACTCCAGGTTGCTCTGGGGGGATTGTCCCTGTAATAAGGGCTCTGTAAGTCGCTTTGGATAAAAGCGTCTGCCAAATGCATAAATGTAAATGTAAATGTATGCCCGGCCCTCGAATGCAAACAGCAGGAAGGGTCCAGGCTCGAAGAACGTCAAAGCCAGCTGTATAATAGGGGGTCTCAGCTACAGGAATTTACATAAAGGAGATAAAGACCTTGTATTGCTCCCCACATCAAGATCTAAATTACTCACCAAGTGGCAAGGTCCCTTTGAGTTCACACGGTGAGTTGGGGAAGTGTGGGTTTGGTGAGCAGCAACCTCCTAACAGCTTGCTCAGCCCTCTGCTTAGCGTGTCAAGAACTAACCATTGTGCAACATATGTAAATAAAAAAAAAAAAAACAGAGTTTTGATCCAGGCTGACAGAATACATGCTTCAGAGGAAGATACATGAGCGCTCTACAGGACGAAAACAATGCATTTGCACAAGAGAAATCTGCTTATTTGCAGATGGTATATGATAGAAGTTTTATTGATATTTGCCTATATCATTCTAATTAAAAGTTACAGGGAACTGTTGAGGAGAGAGAAAGAGAGAATGAAACATACAAGCTCTTTTAAAGCTTATAAAATATTTCATTTAAATGTATTTTTGAGATATTTATTTGAGATAGTAAAAAAGTTTTTGTTTAATTTTCATTAATGATACTAACACTGGTTCCGAGTGGGCTGTGGTGGTCTGTGCTTTGTGTACAAAGACAGAAGATCCTCTCTGACAGATGTCACAGTCCAGACCCTCATCACAGGAAGTCATTCATATTGCTATTTGCCTATCACAGGCCCTCTGTAGGCTTTTTAGGGCTCGAGTTAATGTCCTGCTTGACAGGACACAAGCAGCACTTCCTCTAATGTTCCAGCTGTACCTGCCTCTCATTTCTCAGAATCCTGAGCTCTGAACTCCTTATAACTCACCCACTCTAATTGGTTGTCAGTGTTGTCCCTTTAGCCAAAACCACCCCTCATGAACACTGTTCATGTTTAAAGGGATTTTACAGACTCTCTGTGTGTCACAGAGAAAGATATATTCTGAAATGAGAAGCACACATGTGGATGGGGAAAATAACAAGTGGCCAAATCGTGCCACACTAATTAAAATAAAATGAATATAAAAGTCATTTGATATTGTATTGATTGCTGTTACTGAGCCAAATCACTTGCTTTATGTGTGTGAGGCAGTGGCGATTGCTTTAAGACTACATGGGAAGCACAGCTTCCCTTAAATTGCATAAGAAATACTTCAATGACAAGTTTAATTTATGCACAAATACTGGATATAAATATTACGCTCGCTGTTCATTTAAATAACTCAATCCGCTTTTTTTGTACATTAATTAGTCCTTAGAAGACAGTGGACACAAGGCCTATAGAGCCTATGGCAGGTACCATTCAAATCATTGATGCAATTGGACGAGAGGCTCAATACACACCATTTTGGGTCCCGCCCAGACACTGTGCATCTCTGGGAGTCTGAGGGAACTTTATGAGCACTGTTCGCATCAGGGACTAAAAACACTTTTTTTTTTTCTTTTGGTTGGTTCGGAGCAATAGCGGTATTTTTCCGTTCCGGTTAGAAGTTCTGTAGCCTCCTTTCCAAATGGTTACCGGTTAGAACAAAATAAAAGTATGGTTAATAACGTTTTTTTTTTGTGTGTTTTTTTTTTTTTTTTTTTTTGCATAATATCTGACAATAATTCAGTGAAGACAGAAACAACTGAGAAATTAACTTTTTTATTAGCTGTTCATGTATATGTAGTTTTGATACATAGTTGTTCAAAAAGTCTTCATTCAGAGAATGCTTCATGCACACAACAATAAGGTAAATAAATGTGTGATGCAGTAGTTTACTTCAGGATCAAAGGACATGTTTATTTTGGGCAATGTGAAGTGGTGTAGTTCAAAAAAATAACTGTGATAAACCCTTTGGACTTGAGTTTTATGAAAAAATTATCAGGACTAAATTAACCGGTAATAACCGGTTACCAGCATTTAAGTTTTTACACCAGAACCTGAACCATTTTTAGTCCCTGGTATTGGATCTGCATCTGATCGCCTACTAGACATTGGGGTTTTAATCAGTGCATTTTTTTTTCCTCGCCTGGAAGCCTGCTTCTCTATATGATGATTGGTCGAGCTGTCAAATGGGAAGGAATTTGGAACAATTGGCAAAATGTTCAAAGGTGATAAACCTGATTGACAGTGTATGAAATGTAATAGCACCATTTCAGGTGTGTGTTTGGTGGCTTGGACATGTACGCACAGTTATTTCAGCTTTTTTAATTGGATATTCAGCCTATTTTGTTGCAGTATTGAGTATTGAGATTACTTCATTATTTCAGTTCAGAGATTTCATTGTTTGTGTAGTGGTTGAAGAAGCTTTTGGGAAAACAATACTATGAGCATCCCCACTATTGAAAATGACCTGCCACCACAGATGTTAGCGTGTCTTTGCCTTATGCCAAAGTTTTTTTTATTTGTTATTATTAATTGTTTGGTAAGACGAGTTGTGACGAGGAGGAGGGTGTGGCCTGGCCGTAACTATGGATCCCCGGCGCTGAATCAGCCCAATCTGTGGGAGAGGGATAAAGATGAGCTGGAAGCAGCAGTTAGAGAGAGAGAGAGAGACACGTATGTGTGTCTAAGGGTTTATATATGTTTAAATTGATTTTGGTCATTAAAAGTTTATGCTGACTGTTCTGCCTGTTCTCGCCTCCTCCTTGCCCATCCTTTTCCCTTTACATATATTCATTAGTTATAGTTGTACTGTAGTTGTAATTTTTTTCAATACCCCTAACCCAAAGTATTAAACTTTGACTCATATTGTAGTACGGACATGAATGATTCCTCAAATTGAGTGTTTTGTTGAAAAGTGATGTGCATTTACTTTTCTAAGAGACTTTTCACCAGGTTGGTGATAACTTTCACCTTCCTATACAATTATATTGAAGGAGGAACCCAAGCCATAGCTAAAGTGAAAATCAAAGCAACTGGGAGTGGGGTTTTCTGATGTGAGCCAGTATAAGCAAACTCCCATCAACCACATAGCACCATGTTAAAAACCACTCAGAATTGCTTAGCAACTGCCTAGCAACACCCTACCATCACCTACAATACACCAGCATCATGGCAGCATGTTACGGCATGTGCTTATCTAGTTATTTCAAAAGGTTGTACAATCCCATGTTCTGTACACCATCCTTCATTCACACATGAAGTCAGTCCCCTCTGAAGCCTATTTCCTCTTCACAGGGCATGGGAACCCTGGTCTTTGTCCTCCCACAGTTCCTCTCTTTTCCTCCCTCTTAATTCTCTCCCCTTTCCTCTGTCTCACCTCCTCCTCACCTTCTCGCACCTCCTCTTTATCCTGTTTTTCTCATTCTCTATCTTTCTCTCTTGCCCTCTGTCACATCCCTGCTCCATGGTACCCCATTGCCCTCTTTATATACGTATATGCACATCTTTGTTTCGCATTCTCTCTCTGTTTATTTCCTGCCTCCCGTTATCCATCTGTGCCCAATTTACCCTGAGCTGGGTCTTTTTTCTCTCGATAATTTGTTTTTGATTCCCTAGTATTAGAAAACCATTGTGTGCTCACTGCCTCATACACACAAACTCATGCACTCACACATGCACAGGGTGAACTTACATACACAAATACCATGTACACACACATTTTTATTGTATTATTCTATAAAAGTTCCTATAAATCACTGGTTATTAATCGGCCCCAGACGGCCCTCCCTCCCTCTCTCCCCCTCTCCTCTTGCACACAAATACAGACCAGATGCATAGGAAATGGGATGGCAAGAAGGGCACCCAGGAGACAAACCTTGCTTTTTCCCTGTTTTTTTTTTCTCTCCTCTCCTCTCTTTCTGTCGTTCTCTCTCCCCATCCTTTTTGCTGAAAAGCTTAATTTATATATTAATGCCCAAACCCAAGACTCACAGAGGGAATAGTAAAGTTTAAATTAAGGTTTTGGAAAAAAGAGATTAAATAATAAATATAAATCTTCCGCTCCAGTCAAAGATCCCGGTGTGTGGGATCAGGGTTAAATGTCCATCCTCTGTTGCTGGAAACATATGGGGGTCTGATTTCTGGTTGCCTTGAGCCCTGTTTAATGATCACACAAACAGACACAATACAAACACACTCACTTTTTTAAATTCACATAAACTCTCACACAGTGACTTACAGCGGCCCCGAAAAGTAATTGGACAATTCAGTCTCACATAAAATGTATGAATTTTATTGCATTAGATAAAAAAACATCAAAACAGGTCACATTTTGCAATTCATTCTATAAGGCTGGGTTAAAATATAGATTTTCTATTAATTGCAAATCTTCATTTAAACATTCCCAAGAACAATATTTTACTTTAAAGTTGAGTTTTGGTTGTGTTGATTATTATATTGGTTAAATAAATAGAATAAATAAATTTCAGATGCAGAAAGTACCAAATATTTAGATATATAACCCAGAAAATAAGGAGTAATATATACAGATGTACTCGAGGAATTTGCTAACTTTAAAGTCATGAGCCAGGACATTTGCATTTTTAGCAAAACTAACACAATGCAAAAAACCTAGCAAACTTTAACAGATCTAGCTATTATTTTTCATCTCTAGAAAATGTATAAAATATTTACAACCTGCTTTCTTGTAAATTAATGCTGCCTTCGTGTGCTATCGGAATAGTCCTACTTCCTACTTCTGAGGTGGTAATAATGAGTACATATTGTTCAAGTGCTTTGTTGTTGGAAAGAACTGGAAACATGGACAATGCCAGTTTCATTCATACATATTTCTTAAAGGAACTTTTATTTTGAAACCATAATACAAATCCCTCAGCTTGCTGACGATATAGGAATTTTGGTCAAATACAAGGTATTTTCATGGTGAAAAATCTACAACATGCATAGAATGGTTGCTGATATACATAAATGAATATGACCAAAATGGCAAGCGTGAAAAATGAGCTGCACTTAGAAAAATTAACAAAACCTGTCATTCAGTACAGAAACTGCAGTCTCCTCCACCATGTTGAAAAATTACCTCAGAGTTTCCCAGTCCTAATTACGACTTGAGGGTTTGTTCGTGTGCAACTTCTGAGTGGAAAACATATTTACAATAATTCCAATAGCACGTGAAGGCAGCATCTCTTAAGCACCTGCAACGAATCAGTGAAAACTGTATACAGACATACAGGTTTGGGGAGTAACGGAATATATGTAACGGGATTACGTATTTAAAATACAAAATATAAGTAACTGTATTCCACTACAGTTACAATTTAAATCATTGGTATTTAGAATACATTTACATTAAAACGTCTAGGTTACTATTTTAGCCCCTATTCCCTGATGGAGGGAACGAGACGTTGAGTCGAATGAAGCGACTCTAGGGGTCTTTCTTGAAGGTCTCGGTTACCTCTGAACTTGAGAAAAGGCCAATGAGAAATTGGCAGACAGTATTTGCATGTCCCTCCCCCGGACATACGGGTATAAAAGGAGGGAATCGTGTGTCTGTCCATTCAGGTTTTGCACTGAGGAGACGAGGTTGAGGTTCGGCCGTTACAGTGGCTAGGTACAGCGTTGTGACCGGGGGGAACAGGGAACAGGGAAATAGTAACCTAGACGTTCCCCGTCTGTCGCTCACTCGACATTTTGTCGAATGAAGCAACACTAGGGGTCCCTATTTAATCACGCCATGCACTGAACCGTATTCGTGAACTGCTGACACAGGTGCGGGCTGGCAGTTGCGTCAGACTTTAAACTTTTTAGGTTCCTGGCATCCCAGGAATGCCGGGGGGGGGGGGGGACTAGTGACGTGCCAAACATGGGAGCATGTTTCATGAGAGGAACAGGCATGGCCTGGACTGCGCATCTCTGCAGGTCTTCAGATCGGGAAGAACACCAATTTGCGAATAAGCGCCACTTCGGGTCGTAAAGCTGCCTGGTAGAGGGAGCTCTGTTTTGGTTATCGAGTCTATGACAGCAGGTGGTAGGTAACTTGGATCTTCCGCAGCCCATCTAAGGGCCAGATATGTAGGTTCCAGAGTTCTGGGCATGGATGCCAGAGGGTGCCCCGTCCCTGAGAAAGAAGCTCCCTTCTCAGGGGAATCTGCCAGGGAGGTGCTGTCGCGAGGAGCATAAGATCCGAGAACCAAGTCCCAGTGGGCCAACAGGGGGTGACTTGTTCCTCCTCCTCCCTGGCCTTGCACAGCACGTGTGCAAGTAGGCTCACTGGGGGAAATGCACACTTGCGCAGCCCCCAGGGCCAGCTGTGTACCATCGCATCTGTCCCGAGGGAAGCCTCCGTTAGGGAGTACCAGAGCAGGTAGTGGGAGGTCACTTGGGAAGCAAACAGGTCCACCTGTGCTTTGCTGAAGCACTCCCAAATCAGCTGGATCAGCTTCCACTCTCTGCTGAGCGTGCCCTGTCACAACATATAGACTGTGTCTGCTGCCGTGTTGAGGCTGCCTGGGATATGAGTGGCGTGCAGCGAAACGGAGTCGAAAGGAGAAGATGCCGGGTGAGTTGTGACATCTGACAAGCGCTATGTTGGGCCGTCGGACACGAGCCGTAGGAAGGGTCTGTGCCGAGGCAAAAGTGAGACGTGAAAGTATGCATCCTTCAGGTCCTCAAATCTAGATGCTAGACACACATTAGAAGCGTATCCAAGCTCTGAGCGGGGGGCACTAAAGGGACAATCACGTATGATGTAACTGGTAGGGGTTTGCAGTGGGAGGAGTAGGTAATATTATGTTGGGGAGCAAAGTTGTGTCTAAATCAGTTGTGCTGAGAAGAAAATTTAAAGCTCTTACCTTGCTCCGCATACCAGTCTGGGGGTGGGAAAGTGACAGAGGAGGAGGTCCAATGGAGACATCTTCTAGACTCATCAGAACCGGCCTGCCGGGAGTCTTCAGTCGAAGGCGTGGAGGTATGGGGGCCATGTCATGGGGCCATGACTGTAGGTGTTTGGCGCCAGACTTTCATGAGAATGGCGTGAGGGGGCACCGGTTAGGTGACCGAAGGAGTGAGGAAACCGCTCTCTTTTTCCTGGTAATGTGGGTACCGCGGCCTGGGGGGGAGGGGGTGCAGCAAGAGATTTCCCTCCCGACCCTACACCGGGGGATGGACTGGTCCAGATACCAACTCCGTAGCGGCCATCTCACTCCTTGGTTTAATCATCTCAAGAATGCTTGGGAGCCTTCTGGATCCTGGTGGTGGTTCGTGAGATGGGGGTGTCAGCTTCCTACGGTGAGCTCTACGCTGGGGCTGAAAGCTGGGCCCAGGCTGAATCGTTGCTGCCACAGGGGGATGCCCTCGGCAAGCAGACGGAGCACGGCTCATGCTGGAACGGTGGCGAGGCATGATGTGGGAGGTGGCCTATATCTGCTTCCTCACTGCCGAAGACTGCTGGGCAAAGTCTTCAATGGTGTCGCCAAATAAGCCGAACTGGGAGATGGGGTTTTGAGAAAGTGGGCTTTGTCGTGGTCCCGCATCTTGACCAGGTTCAGCCACAGATGTTGTTCCTGGACCATGAGTGTGGGTGTCGCCTATCCAACTGCCAGCGCTGTGACCATCGTGGCCCGAGGGGCGTGGTCGATTGTTGAGCGCAGTTCCTGTAGCATATCAGGATCAGGACTACCCAAGTGCAGATCGTTAAGTGCCTTGGCCTGGTGGACTTGCAGAGGGGCCATGGCATGCAGGGTGGAGACAGTGTGAAGGGCCACTCTGCCGTCGAGGGTAGTGAGAGTGGAGGAGTGAGGAAGCCGGTTTTGGGCAGTAAAAGGTGCCCTCTACAGCTTCGTCAACTCATCATGCACCTCCGGGATGAAAGGAACTGGGGGGGGGGGGGGGGGGGGGGCATGGCTGTGAGCAATCCTGTAGGAATGAGGCACGGGGGGTGGCTGAAGTGGCTTTCTCTCGGTGCAAAGAAAGTCAGGACCGCAACTTTGCCATTGTTATGTTCTTGCAATGAGAACATTAACCATTCATAAAACGCTGCCTGCGTGTGATCGCAGCCCAGACACACAAGGCAGCTCTTATGACATTCAGAAGCAGAGAGATATCTGCCATATCCAGGAACTACATAAAGGTGGAAAGACATCTTTAAAAAGATGTTCAACGTCAATGTGTATACTCTTTTAGAGGAAATACACTCTTTTACAGGTCTATTTGCTCTTTAAGGAAATGCTGTCGAAGCGCTCAGGGGCGTGGACCGCACTGGCATGCAGAGAAGGGAGAAAGCCGCTGGTAATGCGCCATAGGATCAAACGGCAATGCTCTTAGAGGCGAGTGGAACAGTAGTGGAACACCAGCTTGCTGAACACACAACCGCTCGGCTCCGAAGTAAATATCTGAATGAACAGATGCATGATTCCCTTCCTTTTATACACGTATGTCCAGGGGAGGGACATGCAAATTCTGTCTGCCAATTTCTCTTTGGCCTTTTCTCAAGTTCAGAGGTAACTGAGGCCTTCAAGAAAGACCCCTAGTCGAGTGAGCGACAGACGGGGAACAGTATTTTGATTAATGAAGAGATTACATTGCATTTGATTGTAATTTGCTTAATTTAATATTTAGTCCTTTCAGATGGAAAAAATATATCCATATAAATGATGCAATCCAAAGTACATTTGAACAGCTGTGATACATTTTCTTATGATGTGTTTCATTCATACGAGCAGACAGAGAAGTTTGTAGTAAGTTTGGAGCAGAAGAAATAGAAATAAACCTTGTGTAATTTGTCAGCTTTACTCAAAGCTAAAATGCTATTTCTTGGCATTTTACAAGCGCGTTACCAGGCACGATCATATTTCTTTCAAGAAAATTCACGTTGGATCATAATTTCTTTGATATTAGGGCAAAAATTGTATTCTTATTTTTTTATTATTTTCCTGTAATAATATCAAAAAATCCTTAAAACAAAGTCAATTTGATTTATCTTGTTTTAGTAACAACACTGCATGAGATATTTAGGTTTTTCAGAGAATGTATTTTTAAAATATTAAAAACAGAATTACAGAGTTTTTATAGTAAAAACAAGTGAAAAAAATCTACCACTGCTGAAGAAGTAATCCAAAGTATTTAGAATATGCATCTGACCTTGTGTAATCTAAAGAAATACGTTACAAATTACATTTTACAGCATGAATTCTGTAATCTGCAGTGGAATACATTTCAAAAGTAACCCTTGCAACTCTGAGACATACACAATGTGTGTCATACTACAGAAAGCTGAAAGAGACAAAATAGTGTTTTTTTTTTTTAACCTTTTAAACATCCTGCAATATTTTGCCAAAAACGCCTAAAAAAGGCCTACCCAAATTAAAATGCATGCTGTTCTTGAACCCTTTGGAGTATATGCATGCTTTTGGTCTCTTTTGAAAGGGGAGACTTTGAGGTTTGTTCCTGAATAGTCAGAATCACTGTAAGTCTTACTTGTATTGAGTAATAGAACTTTGAACACACTCAAAAAGGGGAAATAAACTCCGCCTACATTTTTTTTTTGTAAAAAGATGCCTGCAGATAACTACAGCTGGGAGGATTTAGCTGGAAAACACAATTAGATCACAGCATGAAACCTTACCAAACCCAATTTAAAATTTGATAACAATACATTAGAAAATGAGTGTTTTACACATGTTTATTCAAGTGTATGTATAGGCTTCAAGGATATTGATACCTGGCCACACCTCTATCATGCACCGACTGGCTCAAATGACCTGTCCATCTAAAGTCCAGGGGTCAGCGGACATTTTGACATAAAAATATCTGTAAAGTTTATATGTTCAAGGTAGCTTCATCAAAGAATGCAAAGTTGTGTCAGCTCTGTCGGTTAGCTCGAAATGCTACGTCTATACTTCGTGGGTGTTTATTGATATATAAATGTGTTATAGACCAAATACTTTGTTGAATTGGATTGTATGGACCCTTTACAGTGTAACTAAACCATTTTTGATGGAATGAAGTGGATCAGTAGAGTAAGATGAGCATTATAAGTGAGTTTCTACCATTATAGATTCGTTTATTTTGCTGTAAGTGGTCTGAGAAATACACCGATTGTACCCGCTGTGTTAAGTGTATATTAAAATGGTTTACATCATTCGAATCACAAGAGTCTCAGCTTTCCAACGATGTAAGATATGCTTATCTTTTAATTTTTGAGTTTTTGCATATTGCGAAGTTATTGCGCAATAGTCGACCGGGCCCGCACACGACCCGTCGGGCTGTTAAAATTAATCATGTTTTAAAGTATAGGTGTTTAAAGCATGCAATTTCTGATCTTTGAGCGTATCTAAGTCTGAAACAAATGTTAGTAAGACTTTTTTAGTTTATTATATAAATGAACCTCATAGATGCATTCAAAGTTTTGTTATAAACTGTATTATTTTCTGATATTTCATCAAGTATGGCCCCATATCCACAGAGGTCTGGGCTAAGCCCTGAATGTCCACTGACCCTATACACCCTGACACTGGTTAATTGGTTAACTGGTTATCCGTCTACATCCCTAACCAAAATGAATCAAAATCTAATCAAATTGACTACGTTCACATGGACAACAGAAAGTGATTTATTGCAAGAAAGTGGCATTCCTGTTTACATGCACTGTGTTTGCGGCTTTCTCCTATATACATACAGCTCAGTCAGAAAGTAGCTTTCTCCACAGCAATGTAATTTCCCCACAATGCTTGTGTAAATAACAAACATGGCATCCGAGTAGGTCTTCGCTATTTTATTCTCTGTTGCTTCGCTTTATTCCCAGATGTTCCAGAGGTGTGAGTGTGTTTTTTTCCTGAACTTTCCATCGTGACCTGCTGAACTGGGCTGCAAAAGTAGAATTTCCCTCTTACTTAAATATCCGATATTCCCCCAATGTACAAGCGTGAATACTCAAACAGTCAATACTTTACATTGGTGTAAATTAATGTGTATAGTTTGTAGTTACTGTATATGCTTTTCCCACTGTACTCCCAGAAATGTTGTATTCTTTCTGTGTTGACTTCTGAATTCTGAGCGTTTACATGGCCCGCTTAAGCCTCGTTCTGCAGAAACCCCCTTAAACTGAATATGGAAAATGGTATGGACTTTTGCAATGGACTTTTTCCTCTAACTTTTGACAATTAGCAAATCTCCAAATAGTTTGTCTTAATTTTGGACTGTATATATGTTTTTTTGTAATTTCAAATTTTTTATTGTGAAAGGTTTGGATAGAAAGGAGTTCTTGTGCTTTTTTTTAGAATAAACGCCACTTGGTTTGATATTTTGTTGTCTAATATAGTGATGTTCATGCATTTGCAATTGTGACTAAAGTAGTTTTTTCAAAACAATTTTTGGCCCACTGTATATTGCTATTAGATGAATTTAGCTGCTCTGTGTCAGTACAATAATATGCAGCTGCCAGGCAAATTGGTGCACTTCTTCTCAGTCTCTTTACCAGAGTGGCTGTGAGCTACAGGTTAGCTTAGAGACAACCACACAATTTCCTCTTCATCTGCTATTACTCTCTGATCACTCCCTGATTAAGATATCGAGAGGCACACCTGTTGGAATCTGTCAACTGTCAGTCAGAGATAAGTCAGTGAACAGCATCGGAAGGAAAAGATGCAAATGAACCGGACATGTCCATCTCATCCCCTGTTTGTCAGTCTGAAGCAGCTAGCGCACTCCCTGCGTATAGTTCACTGAGAGCACCAGAAAATGTGAGAAATGTGCGCCTTGGCCGAGGGGACGGTGGGGGTGTGTACTGGTTTTCAAGCATGCAGGGACAGCTTGCAGAGTTCTGCCAAGAGCAACATGGCACTGTGCTCATGGAACTGGAGGGGATGAGGGGAGGCTGGGCTGCTGGGCTTACCAGGGATTCTCAGGGCTCTACCTTAGGCCCTAGCCCAGAGATAAATGGGGTGTGGAAGAGCACTTTCCCATACAGCGCGATTCGGTTAACATCAGGAAGAGATCCTTTCACAAACACTCATAGTGTGACCCACAAGAGTGTGACCCACTCATAGTGTGACCCACACCACTGATGAAGGCAATGATCAACTGTCATGTGGATGTCTCGTAGTGAACGGTCACAATATTCGACTAGACATCCCACAATCAACTAGTCGATTAGTGAGGTAAAACTAGTTTATCTATATCTTATATATATATATATATATATATATATATATATATATATATATATATATATATATATATATACATACATTTTGTTTTTTGTTTTTTTTTTTTTAGCGGTGGTGGTGTAATTAGTGTGCTGACATTGTGCTGTGGCCGTTTCACCAGTTTGTACTGTAAAATCTTTTCAGAAAGGTTTGCATCTATAAATTCATCCTCTTTAATGCACCGCTGCTTCAGCCATACACATCTTTTCCACAAGCATTAGTGTGTCATTGTGTTAAGGTAAAAGCAGTCCAATGTTCAAAAACTGCATCTTGACAACCCTGCATTCTGTTTCATTTCATTGCAATCCATCTAGCTGATGTTGAACACAGGAATGTGTTTTATGTAAAGCCCACCTTAGAAATCAGCTTCTGATCTGGTCAGGTGAGCTCAAAACCAGCCTAGTTATACAGGGCTTCCTTTAGACAGATTAGTCAATTAGTCATTCAGGCAACCCACCGACTTGTCAATTTAAAACATATGTAGTTTGCACTTCTCTAGTTGTGTGACAAATGCTAATTGTTTTTTTTTTCCAAAAGAAATAAAAAATGTAATCTGAATCAGAGTTCATGTGGGAGCCACTTGTCCTTTTCTCATCTATTGTTATCTCCCTCTGAGAGGGTTGCGGGTAGAACTTGGTCAAGGGAGGCTGTGGTAGGTAGGGCCATTTGCAAGTTCAGAATGGCAAATGCATAATTGCATATGCATATCCAGTACATGGGCCCTTGCCAACAAATTGACCAGCAAAAATGTAAATAAGAGTACTTGGAAGGAGGAACAATCATCTTTTCACCTCAAAACATGCAATGCTTACTAGCACAAGAGATTAAAGGAGGAGCGAAAACAACTCCAAGAATTCCATATAAGGGCCTGTTTGGGCTCTGACACCATTCTGCTTGTCAGTTTCTTGTGCTAGGTCTGTCCCGTTTTAATCAGAGCAAGCTCACAGTGCACAGCCGACTTGTTTTACACCCATTTGCAATGAACGTTTACACCATCACTTTTACATATATAGAGATCTTGCCCAGGCTATAGACCTTGGATGGATGTAAGTAATAGGTGTACAGTCTCTTCAGTGTGTTGTACTTTAAATATTCAAGAACAAGACTAATTATCACAACCAATTAACTAATTATTAATAGTGGAATTTTTGTGTCATGACAGATTTTAATGTCTACTGAACGATCAGTATGGCAATATTAAACAGTACAACCTATTGAACAGACATCTATTTTAGTTTTGTCATCTATAAGTTATTTTTAGCAGTTGTGTGTTCTTTTTAACTTGTGTGGCAGAATGAGCAATAGACAAACACAGTGGGTGTGTCGTCAGGACTCGGAGAGGCGTTTATTTTAAATACAACATAAAAAAAACTTAAAAAACGAATGGGGGAAAGTATCCAACACAAAGGGGTAATCTGGGGTCCTCGCGGAGAAGTGGGCTCTGTGAAGATTGGGGGGTGTCTGAAGGGGTGGTCCAGTACATGGTCCTGGTCCGGCGTTGCATGCACTCCCCTCCTTGGTCCGGGATGCGAGGGGCAGCGGCGGCTTGTGGCTCGGTGATTTTCAGACTCCCATTTTTTCTTAATCTGAATGTAGTTGAGTTCAACCCATTTTTAATCCACAGGACAGATCCTAGTCAAAGTGTCCCAGTTTTTGTCAAAATCAGTGCATAGTTACCATGTTTTGATTTTGGACATCAATATACCCTTATCCTCTCTTGAACAAACACAAACCAACTCATACTAGCACATGCAAGAACTGAGGCTTGTGGTGCTTATCAGATGCAAGGCCGACCTGCTGACGCTCAGACCATTTAGCGCAATCATCACCTCTTGCGTGGCTTGCTCATATCTGCACTGGCCCATCTACTACCCTACAGTACCCCAGCTGAACTCAACATGCCGTCTTATGAGGTGATGATAAAAAGAGGGAAATGCTGCAGAAAAAGCAGAAACTTCACTACTTCTCATTTTCCATGGCGCTACCTCCCTCTTTGGTATGTGTGGTTGCTCGCATTCATTTTCTGTGTGTGTGTGTGGGGGGGGGGGGGGGGTGTTGTTCAATGATTATTAGTCCAGGGCTGCTTGGTTTGTGGGTACTGGTCTGTGGTTTCGCTTGGAGTTGAGACAGAGAGTAGAGATGGCTGCAGACTTCATAGCTGCCACACTGAGACATACTGGCACCAGTAGGGCAGAGTTTGTTCCTCTTGCCATGCAAAACAAGGAACCAAGAGTTTAAGTGTGTGTGTGTTGGTGTGGGTTAAATAAAGGGTCAAGGTTTGGGTGGTTTACATGGGCCCGTTAGCCCCTGCTGGTAAATGTCGTAGTTACACTGTCTTTCTCCATTGATATGCATTCAAAATGAACCATATCATTTGAAAAAATAAAAATGTTGCAAACAGATATGTCACTAATTTACACTAATTTCATTATAGTATCATAGATATTATTTACAAGTACCTGATTCTGATCGGATGGGCTCTTTAAAATATAAATGCACTTAAATCTGTCCTTATAATTCAGGATAGTCTCTAGTGAAAGGCTTGGGACTGTGCTTGTTCTTGTGGTGCCATCAGCCAATCAGCATTGTCATGACATCATTTTCCTGTGGCTATACAGTAATTAGTCCCATGTCATATTACAGCTTGGATGATTGGCTCAAAAAGAAAAGATACAGCAGATTTCAAATTGAATGAACTTGCCTTTAAGATGAATGGGAATGATGACAGATGGCTTGCTCCAGGTATTACAGATCTCCTTGGGTTTAAAGGCATAGTTCACCTAAGCATTTTATTAAAAAGTAATTTAATCAACTGCACACATTTCCAAACCCATACTAACCCAGGCAGTCTGAATGTTAGTCTCAGTTACCATTTACTCTAATTGCACTTTCTTCAGTTTTTCCATTGGTGGTCATTCTGCCTTACATCTCCTTCTGTGTTCCACTTATGAAAGAAAGTCAGGAGAGTTTGGAACAACATGAGGGTGACTAAATGATGACAGATTCCTCATTTTTGGGTGACATATCCCTTAAAACTTCTTTTGTCCTTTTTACCACTGCGTCTGCCTTAAAATTTGCTACAGTCGAAAGCTGTGCCTTTCATTAACTAGACTAAATCTTGAATGTTTAGATTCTTGCAGCCTATTGGCTTTCCATTATATTGCTGATTATGATGAATAGAAAGTGTGTAATAAAGATGAGTCTGTCTGCACATAAGGTTACTCTGATCTCAGTTCAGTATGTGGGCCAGTTAGACAAATATGTTGTCCTCCGTGCTGCCCACTGGCCCAGATGTGAGTAGGATGCCAGCCGGGTGAGCTGGCTAAAAGTTGGCTGCTTTGTCAACTTTCTGGTTCTTTAGGATGGGGGAGGAGGGTTCACTTCCTCCACCCTGCCTCCATGCAGCTGGTATTGTTCTCTGGGCACTTTGGCCTCCTGCTCCTCCAGTCTGTTCTCCATCTTCCATCCTTCCCTGGAGCTGGCAGCCGAGTCTGGGCACTCTCCATAGCATTGGCCTCAACCCCAACAGGATGTGGAGCTCAGTATTTGTGTGTGTGTGTTTGTGTGTGTGTGTGTGTGTGTGTGTGTGTGTGTGTGTGTGTGTGTGTGTGTGCGTGTGTGCATTTCTGTTCTTTTTTCCTTCTCATTTTTTTTCCTCTGATTTTGTGTCTTGGCTGACTTTTTTACCTCTCGAAGAATTTGGAAAGGCCATGAGATTTTTTTTCAGCATGACTTTCAGCACAGCTCTCTCACTCTGTGCCTGCTGCGGCTTTGCAGTAATAGATTTCATATGTTGCTGCAGTTGACATCAGTCTTAAACTATTTTACATGTGATCTGCAATATTTCCTGAGGAAATCTGTCAGATATTTATTAAGGGCTAATAAAATAAACCACTCTTGTTCTTTTTCTCTCTTTCTTTCTCTTGTCCTTTTCTTTCACTTTTTATCTCGCCCCTTCCTCTTGTAGCAGCTCTGGAAGGCGGGGTGATTGTATTATTGCTTTCAAATGGTGCTTTTTTAGGAAACTATTTCCTTCCATTCATAAGATGAGCTGTGGGTCAGGCCAAGGGTGAGTTTGTGTGTGTCTGGGCGAGGCCCTGTCAATGGAGGTCTCCAATCTCACTTCTCTTCCTCCTTCTCTGGTCATCTCTTCCGTATTCGTTTCTGTCACTCCAACTAGTGCTCTGTTGCTACTGTTGAGAGTGTCTGACACTCTAATGTTTGGTCCCACTGAACATGGCACGTTAATGAAGGTCTGTGACAGTAAATCATATAGCGTGATGCTTATGCACAGATGACTAGTGCTTTACCGTATAAAGACATTTTAAAAGAACAGCTATAAGTGCTTGTTGAAATATAGTTTGAAATTTTGTTTAGTGACACTGATGGAAATCCTGCGAATCCTCCATCATAGGATTTTATTGTGTTCAAAGGACTTATTTATTGTGCAAATGTTTTATCCGTCCTATTTAATTATTTAGTTTTTAACTCTCATTTTAACTTTATTAACTTTAAATTTATTTAATTTAATTTAAATTTATTGTATTTAAGAATAGGGAGGTGAGAGTTAATTAAATGGTTTATTCTAATTGACAAAGGCAGGAAAATTGTGTATTCAAACCAGCCGCCACCAGGGGAGAGAAAGAAAGTTTTTGAGGACATGGACAAGGTTAAGCCAGCACTGTTTGTGTGCAATGTACTCAGGCCTCCATAGTTTAGAGAGAGGAGCTGGTACTGTTCTTAGTACCAGAAACAGGTCTAGTTTTTTAGACTGTTTTTTTTTTTTTTTTTTAGACTGTTTTTATGTTTGCATGCTAACACTTTTTGCACCTCTGACGCAATAAACATATTTTTTGGAGCACCATTCCTTCTCTCCGGTGTGATTCACTTTGTGACCGCTATGGTCCCTATCACAGACACATTTTTTTTTGAATGAGGAGTAACCAATTTAATCACCCATTTTCAACTAAGTGGTGTTCTTTTTTATTTTATTTTTTTTAATAAAGCTTATTTATTTTATGGGGCAGCTGTGGCTTAGTTGGTAGAGCGGGTCGGCCACTAATCGCAGGATTGGTGGTTTGAATCCCTGCCCACACGACTCCACATGCCGAAGTGTCCTTGGGGCGAGTTGCTCCCAATGGCAGGCTAGCGTCTTGCATGGCAGCTCTGCCGCCATTGGTGTATGAATGTGTGTGTGACTGGGTGAATACTGTTAAGGTTAAAAAGGCGCTATATAAGTGCAGAACATTTACATGTGTGCTAAATTAAACTTTACATTTAAACTTGCAATTTAGTTTTTAGAGGTTTTGGACTATAGGGTTATGTGAGATTTAACTTTATTTATTTTTGTTTGTTTCTGTATTTCATATATTTTATGTATGAAAAAAAGGATTATTTTTAATAATAACTGTTATTATAGATTATTATTATTTTATTTATAATAATTATTAGTGATATTTTAACAAAGATTAATTATTTTAGTAATAAATACATCAGTATTATTTATTATTATTATTATTATTATTAATACAAATATTATATTTATTATTATTAATTACTAACATTGTAATTTTATTTGTAATTTTTTTGTCTACATTTTTTCTGTAATTTTGGATTTTTATAATTGTTTTGGATTTGGTCTCTTTTTTTCTGTAAACTTTAAATTGTTACTTTTGTTAATTTGTTGTTCACTTGAAAGAAAAAGGCACACTTACCAGCATTGTCATCCACATATTCACTTCCTCAAACAATGTGTTAAATATACTCACTAGTCATTATATATTACACATGAAAAATGTTAAAAACACTCTCTATACTGAACCACAGCCTAGAACTCTGCATTATCCTTAATATGTTTTCAATCACAATAGTAATCCTCCCAGTGGGCTGTTTGGTGATAATTCACCCATTTTCAGTGTCATTCATTGCCATTATTTTGCTCATGAACATTCAGTATGTCATATATCATATCTATTATTTGTTTCTTATGTTTTTTTTTTCTTCCCCCTCCTCATTCCCCGGAACAGCAGTGATGGAGAACAAACACATCAGCACTTGGCATTATGAACCTTTGAATTGCCCTCTCCCTTCTCCCCTCCCTCTCTCTTTCCCTTTTATCCTGCTTCCAGCTGCACACCCATTTCACTCGTTCTGGGGTCCCTTGGCTGCAGTACCCATAATTCACCCGAAAACACAACACCCACACCAAGCTCTCACTAAACTTTATAGCATGGTCAAGGCGCAGTATGAGTGGGACAGTGAAATAGAGATGGGGCAAATACTTTTTCTGCATCTCTCTGGGTCTCTGACCAAAGCCAGAGGCCCCTACTGAGAGGGTGAGAGAGACATTGAAAAAAAAACAGAGAGCAACGAAGAGAAGTTGACCATGATCTTGGAGAATGAAAAAGCCAGCTGAGGTCATAAAAGTGACTAGGAAGGACACAAGGAGATGGATGAGTGAAGAAGTAAATGTTTTTGAAAGAGCAGTGCCAGAGATGGCGAATCAGAAGGGGAGAGAGAGAAAGCGAGATATAGTGCAGTTAGGGCACAGGGGTGCCTGTTTGTCTGGCGGAGCGTCTGTATGTCAGTCTAAGAGGATTTATGTGTTTGTTTGTATCTGTGTCCTGACTCTGTCACTTCCGTAATGCGTTCCACATTTTCTGCTGTCATACAGGCTGGATCGCACAACACCCATAGGAAAGATTACCCGACCCCTCTACTCCTCTGCTCCTCCTCCTCCTCCTCTTCGCTCCTCTTCATTCCTTCTCACTAGATGTGGCCAAAGTGGATAGAGCCGCCCTGTAAATCTGCATGTGTCATTTGAGTTCAGGTGTAAGTTGATGGCCACCTTGCAGAGCTGAGGACAACAAAACTGTAACTGGCAGCTATAAAATGCTTGCTTTTGGCCACAACAGTACAGCACCAGTTTGATCTGGACCACAAAAGACACAGTCTATCTGTTGGATGATGGGATTATGAGTTTGGGATTTTTCCAAAGGTCTGAGACATGTCTGTATGTCTGTACACAGTGGCCCCAAAAAGGTTTTGGACACTTAAACCACATTTAAAAATGTATTGATGTGATTGTGCTTATTAAAAAATATCAAACCAAGTGGCATTTAAAAAGAAAAAAGTATAAGTATACTTTTTAAGCAAAATATTTAACAAAAAGAGGTAGAAAAAGCAGACGTCATTATTTCTAGGATCATACTACCCCTGGTTAACAGTCTATTTTGAGTCGAAGTGTCAGGCACGTCTGAGAGACACGTTATAATTGGTAACTTGTGTTGACAAGCACTGTGTGCATTTTATATTTTGTATATATTTTATATTATTTTTTCATTTGTCCATTTGAGATCCCCCAGGTGAAATATTTGAAATATTTTCACTCTAAGTCCAGTTGGTTATTGCCGACTTGCGCAAATGCAAATAGTACCGTTTGGACGTGTCAAGGTTTAATGAATGCAGCCTTGCGCTCTCCCAGCAGAGATAGTATTAGTGAGCATTCTTCATTGAGGAGCTCACAGACTGTGGGCTAAGTTTGGGGGGGGGGTCAACATAAGTGTCTCTAGGAATATGTTTGTGTTCATCTCTGCGATTGAGAGGAAGGGCATGTGATCTTATCAGAATGGATCTTGGCCCCGGTTCTCTTGCTTTGGGGATTGGGCACTGCTCTGTGCCTCTAAAGTCTTGAGAGTGCACCGTGTGGAGGATTAGAAGAATGAATTAAGTCATTTGGGCTTCGCTGTGAGTCACACCCTGGTTCAAGTAGAAGGCAATGCATGCTGCAATGTAACCCAGAGCCCCTTCCAAATCAATACCAAAAAAACACTGCCTAAATCAACCGCCTCTTCCTCCCCTTCTCCCTCTCTCATTATTTTCTCCCACCCCGGGGTATTCTGCTTTCTTGGCAGTGCGCAGGAATGAGCCACCTGCAGCCCGCCGCCACCCCTCCTCTCCACCTCCCAGTACTTGGTGTCTATATGTGTCTCTTTCACAGTAAGCAATAGCTTTCAGACACTAGCTGCGCACACACACTCACAGACTGCCCAAGTATTTCAGATAATATGTCCGTCGAGAGGTCATGAGTCTCCAACGTGGCTGCTCTTAACTTGCATTGTGCTTGCCTCTGGCTGCCACATGCAAACCTCTCTCTCTCTCCCTCTTATCTCTCTATCTCTGCTTCTCTCCCTTCCACTAGGACAGAAAGTCCCACAGATCTTCTCTGCCTGAGACAGAGAAATAAAGGGATTTTCCATCCTGAAAATCTGCCTCCTTCTACTTCTGAACTTCCACTCCTTTCCACTCCCTCATTCTCTCCCACTTCTACCTTCTTCTCACCCTTTCTAACATTGTGTCCTTTTCTCTCTTAAATAGACAATACAACTGAGTTTATTTTCAAAAGGCTGTGTGTATGAATCAACAAACAACATCATTTTGTAGATACTGCCTTCTCTGTTATCTGTTCTTGTTATCCACAAGTTTCTTGAACAACCATTGGACACTGCAATGACAGCTCACTTCTTCTGTTTGACTGGTTTCCCATAAAAAAACATCTTTCTACTTGATATTGTAGTATATTTTCAAAGTTTGTGAATTTTTGTAAGTTTTAAAAGTTTCAACCTGATTTTATTCCATTCAAGTGGTTGCAAATGTTCAATCATACTGGTTGTAACTTTGGCACAACTTTGATGATACTTAATATTTAAAGGCATCAGTTAAACTGAAGTTTTCAATTGACATTTTACATTGCATTGCATTCAATTAGCATGTTGACATTTTTATTGCTTTAATTGCACTTTGCCTGAGCCTGATGTGATGACACATGGACTGTGATAAAGGTCAATTGATTAGAGCTGTCCAGAAATTCTCACCACAATATATTGTGCCTTTAAGTTAAAGCAGATCAGCTTTAATTGCTTCGGGGTCATCAGAATTGGCTGACTCGATTAAGTTCAAACACCTCCAGATTGTTGTATGTGAGAGGACTGTCACAGCCCTTCACCTGTGCAGTGTTAATCTTTAACCGTTTTTTAGATGTCATTTTTGTCTTTTGACAAATATGTCCTTTAAATTTAGTCAATATTCAGTCACGTCATTAATTTTAGTTTTTTACTCTAACTAAAATGGCATATAACTTCAATCGACATAAAAATGTTTGGAAATGGCAAAATCTTTATTGTCAATAAATTCTATGTCGATTTTTTTTCTTCAAAAAACATAGTTTAATCATCCTTATGATGCTTCTTTTCTGTGTCATCTTTATTATCATTGATAATTAAAATACCCTTAATCAACGAGATCAACACTATGTGAGTGTATATACTGTAAAGTCTATCGAGCAGTAGATCATGAGACCCAAGACCAGTCTACAAAGTTTGACGGATTGTAAACCAATAGGACCTGGCTAGTTTCAGCGTGGCGCAGAGGCGTGCGTAGGCAGCGCGTTAGTGTGTTTTGATTGAGGATGGAGTCTCTCTCTGTCGCAGGACACACTCATACGTCAGTACGCCGACTCCTCCGTCTGAAGCCCTTCCAGTCCGAGCGATGTGTTTATAGTGCAGGGGAACACATTTATTGTATTTACATGGATTTATGCAAGGTGTGTCTTTATTTGAGTGACTTTTGTGTGAAAGTGTATAGTGTGTGTACGTCTGTATGTAAGTGTTACATGAATGCACATATCTTTAAAACTTTAAGTGTGCTTGACTAGCTGCTCATTTGTTGTACAATGTGACAGGTGTGTGTGCCTGGACAACTGAGTCTTAACCTGGAACGCAGCACTCCTTGTCCTCTCTCTCAGAGCGACTGCAGATGATATGTTCAAACTGTCAGCGACATTGAGACAATGCAGGAGGATTCTGGGTCTTTGTTTTTTGTAGGCACTGAAGGACCACAGACTCCAGAGAGAGCAGTCTATGGTAAAGAGGTGCCTCCCACCATCAGTGTCGGAGGCCAGATAAAGCAACTCAAATTGTTTTGAAAGATTGAGATCTAGAGTTCCTTTAGGTAGTAACTACACACTGCTGAAAAGATCAGCTTAAACATTTCTACCATCAGACCATTTATAGAACAAAAAGAAGGATCATGAGATATGTTTCAAACTTAGTATGTAACTTGACACAACGATGTACAAACACTGTGTTTATGACAACGCAACCAAAGAGACACTCCAAACGCATCCGTCTATGATGCATGTGTACTTTGACGCGTCCTTAGACAGACCTTTATAATAAAATTATCTCAGACAGATTGACAGATTTAATTGAAAAATGTATTGCTGTAGACTGTAAGCTAATGAAAGGCTGATGTTCAATAATATGGAAATAAACTATTTTTTTGCCTTCTAAATTTACTTTTGTATTCTCTTTGATTTGGTGGACAAAATATTTATAATATTAAAAAAAAAAAAGTCACTGCTTATTTTTAAAGAAATAATAGTGATGTTATTCAGAATTACTTACGGTATGCTAAACAAATATATTTTTAAGAATTTCAGATAAAGAAATAATGGTATAATTTAATTGTACTATCTGTACATTAAAATTTACTGTCTGGACAGTTACACCACTTAGACAGTTTTTACTTTAACCTCCTAAAAAATATCAATATGACTTAGAACTTTGTAATCGAAAACATAATAGTCCATAATAGCAGAGGTGTATCCAAGTAATTGCTTTGAGTGAATTGTATTTTTAATGTATTTGTGAATAACTTAAATGATTAACATGCAATACACCTAGCATCACTGACGTCATTGACCCAAATAAAGCAGATACAGTGATCACAGAAATACAGATGGGATACAGAGTGATTCATGTATTCCATCTCTTTGTCTGTGATCACTGTACAGATGTGTTTCTCTAGACAGTCATTACACCCTGCTGACTAGACCATTATAGTATAGCAGGGCCGGTGCTAGGGTCAGTGGACATTCTGAGCTTAGCCCAGACCTCTGTTGATATGGGGCCACACTTTGATGTAATATCGGAATATAATACACTTTATAATAAAATTTTGAATACATCTATGAGGTGCCATTCATATAGTAAACTAAAAAAGTCTCACTAACATATATCTCAGAAACTGCATGCTTTAAAAAATGTACTTTAAAATCCAATAATAAAAAAAAAATACTATTTTGTCCTGTAAGTCTGTATACCATTTTCATTGATTTGTCAGGTGCTTAAGTTAAAGTACAAGAAAACAAGTTGTAAACAGGCTAGATAGGTACAATAGATAGAAAATAATAGCTAGATCTGCTAAAGTTTGCTAGGTTTATTGCATCGTGTCTTAATAAAGAGTTTTTCTATAAATGCAAATGTACTGGCTCGTGACTTTAAAGTTAGCAAATTCCTTAAGTACATCTGAATATATTTCTCCTTGTTTTCAGGGTAATATACTGTATCTAGTATGTTCTTACTGCACCTGGATAGACCAACTCGACACAGTTTCCAAGACACACATCCGCAATCGAGTGCAACAAGCTCTCTTCTCGCATGCCCACACAAAGGCTGCATTAGAGCTGAAAAGCAGCTGCCGATACAACATCGTGTGGGTACTGAATTGAGTCTGTATTTTGTTATCAATACCATAGAAAGACTGGAATCATTAATTTATATATATTACCCTAATTTTAAAATATAATGTTAAAATTATAAAATTCAATATGTTTTTATATCAGCTTGATACCTAATCGCAGGTACTTCTGAAGTCACTTCAAAAAGATGATAGAAATATTTGGGGCTTTACGGAAAATGTCTAGGTTACTGTTGTAACCTCCGTTCTCCGATGGAGGGAACGAGATGTTGTGTCGAAGAAGCGACACTAGGGGTCTCTCTTGAGAGCCTTGCGCATTTCTGAACTTTAGAAAAAGCCAATGAGAAATTGGCAGACAGAATTTGCATGTCTCGCCCCCGGACATACGGGTATAAAGGGAGGAAAATGCGTCTGTTCATTCAGGATTTTGCCTGAGGAGCCGACAATGAGGTTCGGCCGTAACAGTGGCTTGGTTCTGCAACGTGGCCTGGAGGACAAAACGTCTCGTTCACTCCATCAGGGAATGTAGGTTACAACAGTAGCCTAGACGTTCCCTGTCTGTCGCTCACTTCGACGTTATGCCGAAGAAGCAACACTAGGGGTCCAATTTTAATCACGCCATATGCTGAACCATGTACGTGCGCTGCTGACACAGGTGCGGGGAGGCAGTTGCGTGCCAAAAACGACAGGCCGTGTCAGACTGCACGTACCCTTCCCCAAATCCCCATAAGATCGTCACAGCCTCCTAGTTCCCTACGCCCCAATATGGGGGGAGCAAGCCACGCTGACCTGAGGGTGGCAGCCCAGTCGAGTCTTTCGCGTCAGACGCCGTAACACTCTCCAATGCAGCGGCAAGCTCATCATCCAGCTCAGGGGGCTCAAGAGGTTAGGCAGACTGGCCGTGAGGTGAGCCGCTATCACCCTGAGCCCGGGCGGAAGTCAACGAGCGTGTCGGGGGGCGGGTGGTTCGTGGAGATGTACCCGGCGAAACCGAGCCCGCTGCTATCCCCAAATCGCCTCCATCGCCAGCCGGGTCGTCCTCAATCACGTGGGAAGAAGGAGCAATGCGGGGGGCGGCTGGAGTGGCGTTCCTTTTTAGGAAGGAAAGCCACGACTGCAAAGTTGCCATGGTAAGGTTTTTGCAGTGAGAACACAAACCATCCACAAACACTGCCTCGGTGTGATCACGGCCCAGACACACGAGGCACTGCCTGTGACCATCAGGAGTGGAGAACACTCGACAGCATCCAGGAACTCAACAGGGACAGAAGGGCATCTTTATAAAGATGTGTCCTAAAAAG
The DNA here is from genome assembly GCA_032164185.1 of Moxostoma hubbsi. Taxonomy (NCBI): domain Eukaryota; kingdom Metazoa; phylum Chordata; class Actinopteri; order Cypriniformes; family Catostomidae; genus Moxostoma; species Moxostoma hubbsi. The sequence continues at coordinate 23,158,471 of JAVLUX010000030.1, read as the reverse complement.
GACGTTCAACGCCGCTGTGTATTGCTCTTTTAGAGAATGAAACTCTTTTATAAAACTTATCTTTTAGAGTGCTGTCGAAGTGCCCAGTGGCAAAGCTGCACTACCGTGCAGAGAAAAAGTAAGCCACTGATATGCGCCGAAGAAAATTTCTGAATGAACAGATGCATTTTCCTCCCTTTATACCCGTATGTCCGGGGGCGGGACATGCAAATTCTGTCTGCCAATTTCTCATTGGCCTTTTCTCAAGTTCAGAGATGCGTGAGGCTCTCAAGAGAGACCCCTAGTGTCGCTTCTTTGACACAACGTCGAAGTGAGCAACAGACGGGGAACATTTGTGGCTTAAGGCCTGGTAGCCCAGCAGAAATGTGTAGGAAAGGCTGAGTGGAAGCAAAAATCAAAGAAAAGAAAGAGATATGGCACACAGTGTGGCTACAGTTACTGAATCATACCAGTGGACACATCTGCAAAGCCCATTCTTACAGAGTGTAAGGATCTCTATTCAGAATGTCCAAAAATGTTCCTGGAACAGGCCTGCTTTATGAGTGTTGTTATTAATCAGCACAAGCACATCAGCCACGGCCTGCTGTCATCCCCCAAAACCACTTTAGATGAGTTTGAAGTGTACATTTTTGAAGGTACAATTCTTACTTTAAATCTGCTGATAAGCCGAATAGCTTATTAGAGCTTGAGCTGGGGAACAGAGCTGTTCCCACAGTTGCACAGCATGAAACCACAGACAGTGATTTTTGCAAGCATACAGCACAGATAAAGTGTGTCAAAGAAAGAAACTATTGGTGTGTCCGGGAAATCTAAATCAAATTAGTTTTTTAGGGGAAATATACGCAACTGATCACCACACCAAGCAGAAATGCTGTTACAGTGCTGACTCTCATGTAGTGAGCCTGTGGCCTCATTTTGAAAGTGACGATTTTAATTAATTTGTATATATGAGAGTAATGATGTCTTTTTCCATGTAGGTGGGACGTCTGGTTTTGTGTCATCATCTACAGCAACACTTTATGTAATAATGATGAAAAGTGGGGAAAGTAATAGTGGAATAATTTGTTTATCTGTTATCCTGGGTGTGTTTGTGTGAGTCTCACCATTGGTGTGTGTATGGAGGAGAAATATGGAGCTGTTCAGATGCATCATGGTACTGTTCAAGGAAGCACTGAATGCAAAGTTTTACTAGCAAAGAGTTGTGTCATGGCCTGTGTGCTTGGGTCTGGGTTTGGGTGTGGATCCATTCCTTCTCCATATGGCCAGAATGTCAGTCAAGCCAGGGGTCTCAAAATCAAATAATCTGGGGGCCACTGGCCAGGTGGTGTTTTCTATGGGGACCAGTAAAACAATTGCAACAAATAAAAATCCTTTCACAAACATGCAAACATTTTTTATATATAATTGTTTTTTTTTACTATGTTACAGTTGTGTTATTTAAAGGTGCAGTAATGTAAGATACAGAAACCCTTGTTCTTAATGACAGCTGTGGCCGTTAAGTGAAATGCAGCCAGCTACCTTTTGCTCATGCACACACTCCAAAGGGACGCAAGCGAGCATCGACCAAAACAATGACGTAACGTACAAAGAGACTGAATGTGATTCACCGACATCATGCTGACAGATGTAAACACACACCGGTTATTATTACAGCGCTGTGAGAACCAATGAGAAGCAGGATGCGAGACACGGAAGCCATTTGAATTTGGCACTAAATTTTGTTTCACCACCCTTGAATTTACTATATTAACACTAACTGTACTTTAGGGAGAAATAGATTCTTAATAAATATTATTATATCACCACTACAGCTCTTTTACCTTTGTAATAGGCTACATTAGGGGAGTGAGGAAATATGAATAATTTTTATTACAAATAATTTTAAGATTTTGTATTTATTGTTTTTAATTGTATTTAGTGTAGGTTTACTGTTTATAATCACAAAACTGCCATAATTTGCTTTATATAAATCATGTAACATCTAACCATGGTAGTGATGAAGATCCATGGTCCATGTGCTTACTATGAAAATAGAGTTCCAACTCAGTTGCTCTGTCAGAATAATTTAGCCACATAAATTAGGTGCTAACTTTTTACTTTTTATAGATGTTATAGGTAATCTTACTGTTGTGAATACCAGACAATTTACATCTGCAGCCAACTCAGAATCAATGCCGTACTGCAAAATAAGCATTTAAGTGGGTCAAAATCAGCATTATTATAGGTCTTTTCACTTATATTTTATTATATATATACTTATATGTGTGTGTGTGTGTGTGTGTGTGTGTGTGTGTGTGTGTGTGTGTGTGTGTGTGTGAGTGTGTGTGTGTGTGTGTGTGTGCGTGCATTCGTTTGTGCGTGTGTGTGTGTTTTTTTAATGTCCTTTGTGTTGCTTTTTATTAAACCTTGCAGATTTAAACTTTTTCTGTTTCTTATACAGTATGAGGATCACATCAAATTGTCCTGGAAACTTTATGCCCTCCCCTCAACAAAATACACAAGTGGAGTTAATAGAAATGACAGTTTAGGGAAAAAAAATATGTATAAAAATCACAAAATTGTCCTGTGATGCATGTAAGTCCATTTATGGAAGTTTTTAGTAGTGAAATTACAGAAAGAGTGGCTGCCTAGAGAAATTCTGAAAAGTGTGTTTTAAGGATGATTTGGACCCACTTTATTTTAGGTGACTATATCTATGCATTTAAGCATTTGATACATATTATGTACATATGTGTTGTTGCATTGTACTTTCATTTAAAGTACCTGCATTAAATTACATCTGTAGTTACACTGTTAACTTTACCTCTAAATCTAACCCTATGCCAACCCTTACCCTAAAGTGGGACTGACGATTTTCTAAAAGGCCACATGGTCATACTGCTTTTCACCAAAATGACTTTGAGTACTCTCTAGCAAGAAGTCTGTCTGTCTGTCTGTCTGTCTCTCTCTAAGTGTCGTGTAATGGATTCTCTCCCAAAAGAGACGTTCAGTGACAGTCCTGCTCTTCACACACTTGCTGCACATGGGACTTATCACCGCTAGACAGACTAAACATGCACTGGCCTTTTTCCATCTTTACTCGAATTAGAGGTGCTTGCACATACAGGACTTCTGAGAGACAAATGGCAGAACACTACTGACCCTGTCATGGCCAGACACTCTGTGTTCTATAGGTAGCCTACCCTTTCTTCATAACTTGTGCTTTTTCTGCTAATATGTTTAGAACATGCAGGCTGAGCTTACAAGACCAGCATGGCTGCTTGCCAGAATGCAGTGGCCCCAAAATATATTCTCAAACCTAAGCCACACTTGAAAATGTATGATCAATACATCATTTGTCCAAGCTAATCTGTTCAGCTAGGGAATGTGATTCACTTATGAAATTTGAAGTTATTCAATCATTTCCCAGCTGTAGTGGGCAGTGCCTTTCTATTTTAAAGTATCATGCGGTGTAGCCGCCCTGCTGATACACTTATGTTGTGATTGTGAAATTCTCTGGAATCATATCTCCAGTTCTCCTCTTATTTAGCATCAAAATGACAAGTTTGAAGAGATGAACTGTGACCCGTGTGGGTGGGTGTGCGTGTGGGAGTGAGTGAGAGTGTGTGTGCATAAGTGTGTTTGTTTGTTAGTGAGATCACATCTTGATACGCTTATTACTTTTTGGCCTCTAGAGCCCAGCTTGGGGAGAGAGAGTGAGAGGGCGAGAGAGAGAGAGGGCGAGAGAGAGAGGAAATTGCTACAGAGCGGCAAGTCAGCTGTGTATATACTCCGCAAGGATTTGAAAGTGACCATGTACCCATCCTCTCTTTCTCTCTCTCTCTCTCTGTCTCTCTCTCTCCCTCTCTAAGGCGGCTGGGGGCAGGATTCTCCCACAGTTGTGAGTGCTGGGCTGTGTGGCTGCATGTTTATATTGGAGCCCGGACTTCCTAGTGGCAGCCTGCACCTATCTAAACATCTCTACGGCTGCTGCTCTGTGTTCCCGGCCTCGCACGGCCTCCCTCTTTCCTTCTTGCGACGCTTTCTGCTCTGTTCCGGGCTGGAATGTATTGGAGAAGTTTACTTGAGAAGAAATAGATGGAAAAATAGCGAGACTTTTTTCACATGCAGACATTCTGCTCTGCTCTTTTCCATTACATGTAGCGTCCCTCTGTTTCTGAATAGAGATTTCCTGAGATTCTCCAAATGACTCCAGCAAACTCATGTCGCACACACATGGATGACTATAGCTAAATGTTCACAATGGACAATAGACTTCACGATAGACTATATATAATATACTTCTATTGATGTCATATGAAGTAAAGCTAAATAAAATTACTACAGACTAACATTAACCCTACTTGAAAAAGAAAACATTCAGGATTTTAGGAGTTAAAAAAGGAAAATGAAAAATTTCTGGATGACCCCAAAAGGTGGGTTTTGCCAGATTTAGCTAACATCTTGGGACATGTACGTCTAAATAAACCAACCAACTCACACACAAATGCAAACAGAGGACCCAAGAGGTATTTTGGCACTTAAAGAAGTATTCAAAGAGTCAAAACAAGCTCAATCAACAGAATTTTTGGTATGTTAACTTCCACAAAAAATAATTGGACTTGTCCATCCTTTCTTTAAAACAAAAAAAGAGCAGAAATCAAGGTTACCGTGAGTCACTTACAGTACAATGGAAGTGAATGGGGCCACATTTCTGTGTTTAAAAGCAGAAATTTGATGCTTCTAATTTTATTAAAGCACTTACATTATTCTTCTTTTAAAATATGTGTATTATTTGAGCTGTAAACTTGTCATCATGGCAATAAAGTTGTAAAATTTGTTAAATAAATTTACACAGAAAAGGTCAGTCTGTGATTTGATAACACCAAAATAATGTTAGCATGCATATTTGCGCATATAGCATGGCTACACTTTTGAAACAGTGAGTATTTTAGCGTTTACCGATTGACACCATTTACTTGCATTGTTAGTGCATCACTGCAACCACAAACACTGTCGATTAAACTTGTCTGTATTGAACCTGGAATATTCCTTTAAGCCACACTTGAAAATGAATGTATATCATTGTATAAGATAACAAAAACAGAAAAAAAGTGACCTCTGCAAACAAATAGACAAATAGACTTTTTCTCAGAACTAATGTATCTTTTTCCCCCCTCATTTACAAGGTCAGTTTTAATGGATGTGTGAAATAAGTTCCCCTGAAGTTCACAGGTACCCTAGCAAAGTTACCACAGGTGTAGTTATGTACATTAACTATAGACATGTACATTTTGTCCTAATATTTTCTTTTCAAAACTAACTAGTTTCTTGTTAAATGTTTTGTTTGAAAAGTGTGCTAATGCTAACTTTCTTTAAAATTAATATAACTTGGTAATTATTTTGTTATCTAATGCAAAGACATTCATATACAATTTTAAGTATCCAAACATTTTGGGGCCACTGTATGTATATAACCCATACTTGTATCCACTCTTATGCTCCATTATTCACATGCATGTGTAAGTGTGCGCACACACATTTCTTTGTACTAAATCACAAACACACACACACACACACACACAAAATCAATTGTTTATTTGTTTAATATGATTGTCTAGAGTAGTGCAGTATCCTGAATGTAATGCAATAGCTTGGCATGCTGCTTGATGGGATGAGAGAGTGTTTTGTAATGGAAGCTCCACAGCCGACTCCAGAAAGCAAGAGAGAGAGAGTTGTAATGAAATCAGTGCATGATATTATGGAGTGAATTATTGCAGCTAACACATTCACTACTTTGGGTTCCAACAACATGGCGTTTGATTAAAATGCCATTGAAGCATTGTATGAATGAGAACACAATGCATGTGTGTGTGACAAGCAATACCTGTCAGAGTATATTTACCTCAAAATTAGTGTTCTGGAACAAGAGAAACAAAAAAACTGCACAAACACACCAAGCTGAATAAGCTTGCATGTACATGAGTAAGGATCGCAGTGGCTTTGTTCACAGTGCCGGAAAAATCTGATTTTTTTCTCAAATCAGATTTTTTTTAGACTGACTGTTCAAACTGCAGGTTAAATGTGGACAGTAGTCGCTTTTGCTAGCGAATCCACATTAGTCATCATAGTAACAATGCAAAGTTGTGTATGTTCACCATGCATGAGAGTTTAGCAATAGATGTTTTTCATGAGGACAGTATTCAAATTAAATTCGTCACAGACAGCAGCTTAAAAAATGGGAGAGGTGGCAAATGCAATGTTTATTGCTGCTAGGATTTACAATTTTGCTGTTTCATCTGATCTGTCCCATATTTTATCCCATACTTGATGTATTTTAGCGGATATCAAAACTTACCATATTGAAGCATAAAAGAGTCAGACAGCGAAACTCTTGAAGAAGACCCCATCCCGTATTGACGGGCTCAAAATTCTCAAGCATCCAGTATTCGATTGAGTCATTCAATACCTTATCACACTGTGGTAACTCGCAGCTGGTGTGTGTTACTGCATTTTAGCTCATCTCTTTGGGTGGTTAAAGCCAATTCCTGTATTATTATAGAAGTTTTCTCTACTTTGGCTGCCCTGTAATATAATTGACACAAGGTTGCGTTCCATTCAGAAGTGATCATCCAATGCACAATTCCCCTCATAGACTTCACCTTCCACTGTCAGAGGGATGAAAGGTTTAATAAAATGGTCATTTTGAATTCCTTTTTATGTACGGAATGCAGTACGTCTTCTCCTCAAAACAACCCATTGCGCAAAATTAATTATGAAAAGCAGTACCGCCGCTCCCTATATGCATACTATGCAGTCTGCATAGGGCACCAACTCCCTGAGGGGGGCACCTTCTTACCCAGGAGGGCACCAGAAAGTCCACCAGCTGCCCTTACTCACACGTTATGAGTTATTCAAGGACCCCGAAAGCAGTTGCGGAACACAGACGATCGCTTCACGCTCATATCACTTTCTCATTCTAGAGAGCATATGATTTGACAAAAATCTGTATAGTGCAGGAAGAGTCATCAATATTTCTTGTCAGTTTTTCCTAGAAGAAAAACTAGACTAAAGTGTAAAAGCCTATATTTGTTAAAAGTAAATTTATGAGTACACTAGATGGCTTCAAACTTAGTCCACAGGCATGGACTAAAAGCCAGAAAACCATTTTGATTACATTGGGAAAGTCTTGAAGGTAGTTGAAATTTGGCTTACTTGACAGTGCCACTAAGGACAAAGGGTTGCATGTGATGGTCGTAATTAGATTGCACCCAAATATTTTCTATAGAAATTCCTTTAGAAACTTTTATCCTCCTGAAAGTTGTATAATTTGCACAGTTATGTGGTTGTAACAGCAGCTGTGGCGTGTGTGGTCACAGTCTAGTGTCTGTGGTCAGTGTGTATGTGTTCAGGAGACAAGGGCAGCAAGTAAAAGCTGCAGTGAAAGCGTAGCCTCGCTGACAGATGAATTGCTCTAATTAGAAATCCATAACATCCTGCCACATGGCTGCCTTATCCCCAACACACTTCCTGCTGCAGCCTAGACCGCATTGTTGCCAGCCTGACACGTTCACATACACATGCAGATATATAGGGAGTACAGATGCTCAGACATCATGTATGTGTGTGTCACCTCAGCCCTTTGTGTCTGCTTCTCTCTGGCTCTGTCTATATGACTTCCTTTGTTTTCTCTACCCCACTCTCTCATCCTCCAGATAACTAGAATATTGTTTCACTCTCTCTCTCTCTCTCTCTCTCTCTCTCGCTCTCTTTCTCTCTCCCTTTCTCTCTCTCTATCTCTCTCTCTCTCTCTTTCTCTCTCTCTCCTATCTTCTTACACTCGTCCTCTCCTCTCCTCTTCCGCGATAGTGAAACCGATAAAAAGTCAACTGGTTTTCAAATCAAAGATTACTGTAAGAGACAGTGAAAGTCTGCTTTCTGTGATAGCATGAAAGGTACAAACAACAGCACCACCACAGAACATAAATGAAGATTTTTAAAAGAATATCTCAGCTCTGAAGGTCCATACAATGCAGGTGAATGGGTGCCAAACTTTGGAGCTCCAAAAATCACAAAAGTCAGTCTAAAAGTAATCCATATGACTCCAGTAGTTAAATCAATGTCTCCAGAAATGTAAGCGCAGCGTAGTTCTAGTGGGAAGACTAGCAGCAGCACCATTTGCTGGGTAATTTGCTGCTCACAATCTATAACATTGCTGTTTCAGTGTGCTAATACGGCAACCTCCACCACCAGTTGAGTCCCGTCCTGCACAGGGGTTATCTCCTCACCCCTGCCTCCTATCTCCGGCAGGATATGATGGTTCTGAGTACAACTTCTTCGGACCGCCAGACAGGGCCTACGCCAAAGAGAGACATTACTTTTCTGTTTTATATTCATCAAATAAATGTCATCTTAAATTTCACTCAAGTCTGCAAGTCTTCCTGGTAGAAGTGACTTGATTGGTGTGGGTGAGAAACAATTCAAGACAATATTTTACTATAAATTCTCCTACCTGCTCATTTATTTTCAGAAATCATTTTGTGTTCTCTTATTAAAAGTTTGGTGTTCCCTTGGAATTATTTTGGGTTCCCTCATTTTAACCATATTTGTGGTAAAACAATAATAATACTACAGGAAAAAACAAAACTATGGTAATAAAAATAAAAATAATTCTGGAAAAAAATATGGTTAGTTTGTGGTACATGTATCATGTATTATTATTTTTTTTTACATGGTTATTAAAAAATGTTTACATACTACAGGTTTACTATAGTGTAACTATGGATAATTTTGTAAGAGCATGTTTTAGGTGGAAACCATAGTTTTAACATATTTGTACTTCAAATGAACTATAGTGTTACTTCAGGGAAACTTACCATATAACTTACTATTACCATAGCTTTGGTTTTTCTGTATTATCATTATGGTTTTACCACAAATAAGGTTAACATATGGAGTAGAAAAAAACATGGTAATGCAAAACTATTTAAATTCCCTTCCTGTCCTCCTTGGCTCAGTAGATTTCCTTACTAAGCACAAACCCAAAAATGTAATACTCAAATTATGAATAATACTTGTGAATATTATATTGCTATTACAATCAAAGCACAAAAGAGTTTTTACTTACTGCTATACATTTAAGCACATTTTGACATTCGTTTCTATGGAATTCAGGATCAGATCTGATCATACATTATGTTAGTTTTATAAATAAGGACCCAGGTGTTAACAGATGTTACTAAATAATTAAACTGTAAAATTGTTTGTTTATACGAGTGATTTTTGTAGGTATTTCGGTGTAGTTTTTATTTTGTGTTAATTGTATACAGTGGTGCATAATGTTTTCTGAGTGTGTGCACAGCTCCAGTACATACAGTCCTGTCAATATTATGTGTGCATGAGAATTGTGAGTTATTATTATTTAATGTAATTAGTATTGTTTATTGTGTTTGTGGGTGTCCAGTTTTTCTCGATTATGAATGACAGTGATTATATAGAGCAGTGGAGGGCTTGAGTTAAAGAAGACCACTGATTTCTGTTTCTTTCTCTCTGTGTCTTTCCGTGCATAATATTTTAGGAGATGCCATCTGCCCTGCGTCACTTTACATGTCGAGTCACAGCACTCCTCTCTTAAAGTGCGATTAACGGTGCTGAGCTTTTTTAGAGGTCATGGCAACCAGGTTTACACATCAGCCACTGTCAACTCTTATGCACTGAGAGTTTGTTAATGATGAGTGATGGGTGCTATGGAACTGTGTGTGAGTGTTTTAATGTAAATGTAATTGACCCCAGTTGTCCAGCAGAGAGGTCACATCTGAGTAAATGCTTAGTCAGACAAAGTTTTATTGCGACACTGTAGAGGGGGTTTCTCTCACACACAAAACTCTGGGATTTCCCCAATGTGCAGCGCATTGGAGCATTGTTCCCCAACCACTGTGGGCAAACTAGTGTGCTGTGAAAGAATGTCATGTGTGCTGTGGAAAATTATCAAAATCCACAAAATAAATAAATGCATGTGAAAAAAATATATAATTTAAGGTATCCAAACTCACCTTTCAGAGAAATTCGCCATTTTTAAACAATATTCAGTCTCTTTTGTGATTGTTCAGCGCAATGATTAATGTGCAAAAGTGAGTAATATTTATATGCATTAAGGGTCTTTCACATGAATCGAGTCAGTGCTGCAGAATACATTGAAGTCTATGAAGTGACGACACACCAAAGTGTTTTTCACACCAATAATGTCTTTGAGAATACTAAGCAACAACAAATATTTTAAAATTGTCCAATTTGTGAAGAGACATTGAATGTCTCAAATTATCTTTTAATTAAATGTTACCATATCGTTTACGAACATCAGAGACCCCAGATATTGAACTAATTCATCAAGAAAACGTTTCGACCTAAATATAAGCGAGTCCTTTTATTACGTTCTGCTATCAAAGCAACTGCAAGCTTGTTTCTCTCTTCCAAATACATGTTTTCAATGTTTATTGTGCACACCTCCCGCTTTGTTACGTGGCAAACTTGTAAAACCCTCTGTGATGCTTTCTGCTACTCTTGTCATGTGGAGGGCGATGTGGCGCTTGATGCTGTGTTCAGACCCAGAACCAAATTAAAACTGCCACGAGAAACGTGCAACTAGCACTTAAAATGGTCTCGATAACCTCAGAAGAAAGCCATGTGTACCTCAGTTGGTACCCCTCATGGGGCCAAACATGAAAGGTTCCACAATTCGGGCCGGGGATGAAATAATGTCCCCTGTGCCTGAGAAAGAAGGTCCTTCCTGTCCGGAATTGCCCAAGGCGGGACGTCAAGGAGATATATTAACTCCGAGAACCATACCCTGTTCGGCCAGCATGGCGCTATTAGTAAGAGGCAAGACCCTTGCTGGCAAACTCTGGCCAAGACTCCCGGGAGCAGAGAAACTGGGGGAAACACATACAGGTGCATTCTGGGCCATGTATGCGCCATCGTGTCCAGAATCAGGGGGGGCTGGGTGACTCAGAGAGAAGGGGACATTTCACTGTCTGAGAAGAGGCGAAGAGGTCCACTTCTGTCCTGTAAAATCTCACCCAGATTTGTTCCACTACCTCGGGGTGGAGTTTCCACTCCCCCATAGGTATTTTCTGTCTGGGCAGTAAATCTGCTCCCACATACGGGCATCCATGGATGTAAACTGCCCTGAGTGACAGGAGCTTGCCCTGGGCCACAAGGAGAATCCGATGTGCCAGAGATTCAGCTGACGTGAACGTGGACCTCCTTGCTGGTTTATGTAAGAGGCTACCGCTGTATTACCCACCCGCACTAAAACATGGCAGCCTCTGGAGGAAGTATTTCAGGGCCAGAAATACAGCCATCAAGTCGAGACAGTTAATGTGACAATCGAGCTGATGACACTCCCATTCCCCTTAAGCTGGATGACCACTTAAGACCGCTACCCAGCCCGTCAGGGAGGCGTCTGTCGTTAGCAGCCTGCGACAATAAGACGCACCTAGAGTGGGACCCAAGGTAAGAAACCGGGGGTCTGAACCACATAGAAAGGGAATGAAGCCCACGGCGCGTAACCCTTATTTGCCTTAGGGGGCCGGCCCTTGGATGAAATCCCCTGGCTTTTAGCCATAGCTGGAATGGTCTCGTGTGCAGAAGGCCCAAAGGGTTCACCGCAGACACAGATGCCATGAGACCTAGTATTCGTTGATACTGACGAGCAGTGCAACCTTGACCTCGACTTTGCTCAGGGTGTTCTGAATGGAAATGATTAGAGTGGGAGACAATTGTGCCAGCATCGTGATCGAATTCCATATAACCCCCAGATAAGTAATTCCCTGGGTGGGAGAGAGAACACTCTTTTGACGTTGAGTCTCAGACCCGGAGAAACCAGTTGAGCTAAGACAATATCCCTGTGCTGAACTGCCAGTTCTTGGAACTGCGCTAGTATCAGCCAGTCGTCTATGTAATTCAGAATGCGATGCCCCGGAGTCGCAAAGGAGCCAGTGCTGCATCCAAGATTTCGTGAATGTGCGGGTTAATAGGGCTAGGCCGAATGGAAGAACCCGATACTGAAATGCTTCGCCCCCGAAAGTGAACCTCAGAAACTTCCTGTTCTGTGGCGGAATTTTTATATGAAGATATGCATCCATGAGATCGATCGTGACCAGCCAAACGTGATGTTGGGCTTGTGACACGATCATCTTGATAGTTATTATCTTGGACTTGAACACCCTGACTGGGCAGTTCAAGCCTTGAAGATCTAAGGTCGGACGCAACCCCCCACCCTTCTTGGGAACCAGGAAGTATTTGCTGTAATAACCTGTGTCTTTCTCTGGAAGGAGAACATGTTCCATGGCCCCTTAGACCGAGATATTTTGCAGTTTTTTCCACAGTAGACATGCCTACTCCAGTTTACGGTAGTGGGGACCACGGCATTGAAACACGGAGGGCGGCAAGCGAATTGAATTCTGTAGCCCTTTTCTACTGTTCTTAGGACCCACATAAAAATATCTGGCAGAAGTTTCCACGCTGCCAGGTTCTCTGAGATGGGTATTAATTTTAACACTTCCTGTTGAGGGGGTGTCGAGTGTTCCACATCCTGGATTAATGCAGGAAGCAGCGAAACACCCAACTTTTTGATGGAAGCCTCTAACTCCCGAAACACCGGAGGCGGGAATGGAGAGGAATGGAGCGAGGTGAGCGCGAAGCATTTTGCAGATCGAAAGCAGATCTTAATGCTCGCACCCGCCCCGCCCCAACCGGAGACAGGGGAACACACATTATTTGCCCTGACTTTCTGTCATGTTTTCTTTTTTTCCCCCCTTTTTTTCTTTTTTTGAAAGCAAGAAAGAGAAAAGAGAAAAGGTCTTCTGCGTATCCACATTGAAAAGGTCTTCAATTCTAACTCCTAACAGAGGAAAGAAAGTTCTGACAGGCTTGTGAAAGCACACACACACAGAATGATCTGAAGAAAAAAGATCTGACTATGCTCCTGTGACGCATCTATTTATAGCCCTGCCCCAAGTGCGTCCAATGATTACGCAATTACAATTTCAGTCAATGTTCTTTGATGTGTTGCACACATATTCACAGCTGATCACACCTAAAGATGTTCCCAAAGCACTTTTCTCAGCGTAGCATCATAAGTGAAGCTTTTTGTAAAGGGAACACTGCCTTAGGGAGTCATAGGGACCGCCGCTATTTTACATTTGTGTGTAAAAATGGTTATAGTTTATAGTACATGTGATTTTCCCTCTGTACTCCCAGAAATTTTTGAATACTTTCCACTGTGTTGACATGCTGTTGGGCTCTATCCTATGATGTTTGTTATCCCGGTCTTTTCCATGTATGTGCACTCTTCAAACACCCATCAGAACAGCGCTTATGTGTTTACATGGACACATTAAGTCACGTTTTCTGAGAGAAACCTATTTGTGTTACACTGCTTTCTCTTAATCCTTTAAATGGTGTAAGATAATCAGCATTTTTGTTTACATGTAGTTTCAGAATGCTGCTTTCTGATAAAATCCTGGAATAAACCATTTTCTTACATGCATGTAAACGTGGTCACTGTAAAGTTTGTTGCTACTCAGCTAATACATTTGTTCTTGCAACATTTTTCAAAAGTAACATTGTAGTTGTAGGAACAGTAAAAATGTTTTCTTGACGCAAGTAGAACATTGTTTAAAGATTCAATAGTATTCCTGAAAATTTTATTTTTACAAATTCATTATTTCTTTTCACTCTCAAAAAAGAATAAAAATGTTAGAAATCTGGTTTATAGGATGTGCGACCATTGTTGCACTAAGAATGTGTTCATCTAACATTGTGAGAACTTTTATTGAATACTTATAACATGATAAGGACGTTCCATAATTTTATTTTCAACTAGGTTTTTTCCTAACGTTAACGTTGTTTTCACAACATTAGCAAAAGTTATTGGAACATTAGGTGGGATGTAAACATTTCTGCTTTACTGCAGTATCCGACCGTATCTCCACTGGGATCACCATTGGTAGTAACTCCATTGCATTGCTGCATTTTGCATAGAGTTAAACACTGCTTTATTTGGTGCTCCTCTCTCACTCCTCCAACGATGTCACCTCAAATGGCCAACCCTCATTGAATATTTATGATTTCAGTTGTGACTGCAAATTGCTATCAGCATGAATGTTGCTCTCTGCAGTGTATATTCCACAAGCAAGAAATGTGACAACAAGAATGCTCCTGTTAAGGGGTGCATATAGCAATTTATTTTCGTTGGAGGTCGTCAAGTCGTTATATTGTTGGTTGTAAATATGTATTCCTGCTCGGCTGCAGTATCCTGTAAAACTGTATCAGGCCAAAGATCGTGAAAGCTTGTATGTCTTCATTCCCATTGGTCATCACTGTGTATTTGCATAAAGTTGAACTGCCTTTGTTGTGTTACCAGTGGTTTCATGTCACCTCAAATCTTTCATTAAAATGTCTGGATAGAAAAGGCCAGTGATAATTTGTGAGTGGAATTTGCATGCCACCCTCCTCCCTGGACATACGGGTATAAAAAGAGATGGCGTGCGTCACTCATTCAGATTTATGCTGAGGAGCCGATAGAGAGTTCTGGCCATGCCAGCGGCTGGTTCAGTGCTGCAGCAGGAGGGACACAACATCTCGTTCCCTCCATCAGTAAACAGGGGTTACACCAGTTACCCAGACGTTTCCTGTCTGCCGCTCACTCAACGTTGTCGATGTAGTAGCACTAGGGGTTCATATTCAAAACACTGCAGATGCTGAACTGTGTCACCAGGTACGGAAGAGTGGACATGGGCAAGCTGCTGCATGCCTCACTGCGAGCGCTCAACCACGTCGTGACCTTCCAGCAAGTTTAGGTAAGGCGTCTCCCCAGTCCCATTAAGGGGGGAGGCACTTACCCAAGGAGGCTACAGTGGTGGCCTTTCCTGCTATTTGCTCTTAAGAAATTTCCTGCCGAGCACCTTCAAGAATAACGTTGGGATGTGCCCTTCCCGCTCCAGGAGGTATTATGGAGACCACATCCTACCTGAGGGAGTTTAACATGTGGAGAATACCTCACATGTACTTACCAATGGGGAAGTTCACATATGGAAGATACCACCAGGAGGACCCTATGTAAAGAGAGGGTACACAACAACAGTGGCCGAAGCAGAGCAAGGCTCTGATCAGGGGAAACACAGGGTTCCTAAACCTAAACAGTGGAAATGCGTCACACGGAATTACCCAGAGGGGAATCACCACGTATGGAGCACTGAGCCCAAGTACACAGGCTCACCTGAAAAGGACCCGCTAGGTCTACCATGTCCCACCAAGGAGCCAGACGTGGAGATTCCAGACGTCTGGCTGTGGGTGCTGGAGTGTGCCCTGCCCCTGAGTGAGAAGGTCCCATCTTAGGGAAATGTTCCATGTAGGTGCTACTGCAAGGAGCATCAGATCCGATAACCAAGTCTGGTTGGGCAAGTACGGTACAACGAACTGGGCAAGCTGCTTGTCCTCTCTGACGTTGCACAGAGTCTGTGCAATGAGGCTCACAAGAGGAAATGCATACTTGTGTAGCCCTCGAGGCCAGCTGTGCGCCAAGGCATCCCTGCTGAGGGGGGCCTCGGACAGGGAGTACCAAAGGGGGCAGTGAGAGGACTCTTGGGAGGCGAACAGGTCTACCTGTGCCTCCCCCGAATCTCTCCCAAATCAGCTGGACTACATGGGGGTGGACATGCAACGTGAGCATAGGCTGCCTTGGCTGTTTATGTACGCTATTGTCGCTGTGTTATCGGTCTGGACCAACACATGCTTGCCCTGACTCAACGGCCGAAGCCTCCTCAGGGCCAGCATCACCGCCAGCAACTCTAAGCAGATGAAGTGCCATTGGAAATTGAATTGCCTGTCCAGAGCCCTGACACTACCTGCCCATTGCACATGGTGACCCAGCCCAAGTTCAATGCATCTGTCATGACCACAACGCACCTTGAGACCGGCTCTAGGGGAACACCTGCCCATAGAAATGCCAGGTCCGACCAAGGGCTGAAAGTCTGGAAGAAAGCCCGTGCGGGACATACTGCTCTGCAAGCCCGCAATGGTGGCCGGTGACTGGGCAGGGCAAAAGGCCCCAGAGACCAGCATACTTACCTGTTCACCGGCTGTCTCTCGATGGAGAACAAGGGAACAGGAGGTACTCGCAGTCACCTGATTGAACGGAAAGACTTCTAGTGCCTGGCCGTCATGAGTGCGCTGGCCCAGGGAATGAGAAAACTGCTCTTTTATTGACCATGTTGGTGCTGAGGCCCAGAGGGCACTCGGTGATGGAATACTCACCACGCGCTGGCCCAAGGGCGATGGAGGGGCTGGAAAGATCGGCCGGGCCAGACTGGTCAAAAGCAATTGCCTTATCTCTAGGCTGTCCATATCAGGACCGCCTCGATGCCTGTCTGGGGTTCTTGGGGGGCGGCTGACGGGCTGCTGGCGCCGACTTCCCGTAGGGGGATCTCTTTCTCCAAGGCCGGCATTCGGGCTCCGAATGTACAGGAGCCGGGGCCAGCACCGCAGGGGAACGGCTCTTGGGAGAAGCAGATGGGGCACAGGACTTTGGAGGCCTGAAGGTGGTCGAGTCGTGCCGTGGCAGGATGTGCTTAATCACCTTGGTCTGCTTCCTCACCGTCGAGAACTGATGGGTGAAATCCTCAACTGTGTCGCCAAAAAGCCCTCCTTGGGAGATGGATGCATCGAGAAAGCAGATTTTCTCTTCGTCACACATCTCCGCAAGGTTGAGCCACATGTGTCACTCTTGGACTACAAGAGTGGACATCATCTGGCCCAGGGTGCACGCGTAAGTCAAGATTGGTCACAGTACGCAATTTCTGTAACAGCCCTGGGTTAGTCCCACCCTTGTGTAGATCTTTCAGCACCTTGGCCTGACGGACCTGTAGGATGGCCATGGCATGCAGGGAGGAAGACTTTTAAGCCTTAATCTTTAAAGAGGAAGAGAACTAACAGGCCTTGGAAGGGGGTCTTAGAAGGGAGCCTTGGTTGGTCACGCCAGGTGGCTGCGCCCTGCGGGCATAAATGCACTGCTACAGTGTGCTCTACCTGGGGAAGCTTGACATATCCCTTAGCCACTCCATCATCAAGGGTTGTCAGAGTGGACAAGCCCGCGAAGCGTGTACGGGCAGAAAAAGGTGCCTTCCACATCTATGTTAGCTCGTGTACTTCAGGGAAGAAAGGCACTGGGACGGGGACAGCCATGAGTTATGCTTCTGATAGCAGAAGCCCACCATCCAATGCTGCGAACGAAAGATCATCCTCATTGTGAGCTGCAAACGACACATTAAACCCACCCTTAGGGTGGGTCATCTGCATCGTTCGACAGCTCTTCTGGATAGAACGAGCATGCTGGGGGGGATGGGAGGTCCGCAGGGGCCGAGCCGGAGAAACGTTCCCATATCCACATTCAGATCGCCTGCAGTGCTTGCCGATCCAGCCAGCTGAGCATCAGCCCAGGACGGACCAGTTTGTGGAGCAGCCGCAGTGGTGCTTCATGAAGAAGGAAGTGAGTCACGAATGCAACGTTCTCATGGGCATGTTCTCGCAACGAGAACATGACCCTTCCACGAAAGCTGCCTCGGCGTGCTGTTGCCCCAAGCACTCGATACTCATGGCTGTCTGGAGGGGAGAGATAACATCCACATCCAATAACTCAAATGTGGAAGAACATTTCAGCAGCGGGGGCATGGTCAAACATATGTCCGGAGAGAGAGAAATTGGTAAGGTCACTTGAGCTAAATTATGTCTAACAACTGTCTCTAATTCCAGTGAGCATAGGGAGAGCAGCATATAATTAGAGAGAGAGAGAGCCTGGCAAAAGGAAGTCCATAGTGTGTAAAGTTGATAAGTTTAGGAGTGTTCGTATCTGTGAAGCATCATCTATTGAGTGGGAACTTGCATTGTAAATGAATGACCTCTGGTCGCTTTGTCACTGCAAATTGTTGCCGGTTTGAACGCCCCTTTATAATGACATTGTGCGAGTTAACGTGCACATTCTTACACTGATTATAGCTTAAGTTTATGTCAAATCAAATCAAATCAAATCACTTTATTGTCACACTACTGTGTACACGCGTGCAACAGCAGGTGAAATTCTTGTGTGCAGTTCCGAGCAACATTGCAGTAATGACAGCGACGAGACATAAACCACTTTACAATAACAACATTTACACAACACAATTTACATAACAAATGTACACATACCTACACATCAATTTACATATAAAATGTACACAATACACACAATGTAGAATACACATACACTAGATAAGGGTATAAATATATATATATATATATATACACTAACTGAATTGGGAGCGAGAATATATTGACAGAATGAAGATTAATAAAGTGCAGTGCTGATTGTTGATCGTGAGAGATCATGTGTTCAAAAGTCTTATTGCTTGTGGGAAGAAGCTGTCATGTAGTCGGGTGGTGCGGGTCCTGATGCTGCGATACCGCCTGCCTGATGGAAGCAGTGAGAGCAGCCCATGACTCGGGTGGCTGGAGTCTTTGATAATCCTCCGAGCTTTATTCACACACCGTCTGTTATATATATCCTGGAGGGAGGGAAGCTCACCTCCGATGATGTTTCTGGCAGTTCGCACCACCCTTTGCAGGTCTTTGCGGTTGTGGGCGGTGCTATTGCCGTACCAGGCGGTGATGCAGCCAGTCAGGATGCTCTCAACAGTACTAGTGTAGAACCGTGTGAGGATGTGTTGGTTCATTCCAAACTTCCTCAGCCGTCTCAGGAAGAAGAGGCGCTGGTGAGCCTTCTTCACAACGGCCTCAGTGTGGACGGACCATGTGAGTTCCTCAGTAATGTGGACACCGAGGAACTTGAAGCTGCTGACTCTCTCCACCGGTGCTCCATTAATGGTGATGGGGCTGTGCTCTCTGTCTTTCTTCCTGAAGTCCACCACAAGCTCCTTGGTTTTACTGACGTTGAGGGAGAGGTTGTGCTCCTGACACCAGCGCGTCAGAGTGTGCACCTCCTCTCTGTAGGCTGTTTCATCATTGTCAGTGATCAGACCTACAACCGTCGTATCGTCAGCAAACTTAATGATGGCATTGGAGCTATGTGTCGCCACACAGTCATGTGTGTACAGGGAATACAGGAGTGGGCTGAGAACACAGCCCTGCGGGGCTCCAGTGTTGAGGGTAAGTGATGAGGAGATGTTGCTGCCCATTCTAACCACCTGACGTCTGCCTGACAGGAAATCCAGGATCCAGCTGCACAGCGAGCTGTTTAAGCCCAGAGCCCGGAGCTTGGAGGGCACTATGGTGTTAAATGCTGAGCTGTAGTCTACAAACAGCATTCTCACATATGTGTTCCTTTTTTCCCAGGTGGGATAGAGCAGTGTGTATTATAGATGCAATAGCATCATCAGTGGAGCGGTTGTTAAGGTAGGCAAACTGCAATGGGTCCAAAGAGGTGGGCAGAACAGAGCAGATGTGATCTCTGATCAACCTCTCAAAGCATTTGCTGATGATGGGGGTGAGGGCAACAGGACGCCAGTCATTTAAGCAAGTGATTTTGGCTTGCTTCGGTACAGGCACAATGGTTGATGTTTTGAAGCATGTGGGGACTACAGACAGGGAGAGGGACAGGTTGAAAATGTCCGTAAAAACACCAGCCAGTTGGTTCGCGCATGCTCTGATGACGCGGCCCGGAATGCCGTCTGGACCCGCGGCTTTGCGAATGTTCACCCGTCGAAAGGATCGGGTTACATCCGCAACAGAGACGGAGAGTGAACCATCATCTGTAGTATCGGCCGCGAGTGCTCTCTCCGCGAGGGCGGTGTTGTTGTTGTCCTCGAAACGAGCATAAAATGTATTAAGCTCGTCCGGGAGAGAGGCAGCAGTGTTCATGGTGGAGTTTTTATTCCGTTTATAGTCCGTGATGGTGTTAATTCCCTGCCACATACTTCTGGAGTCAGTGGTGTTGAACTGTCCTTCAATTTTGTGCCTGTACTGGCGTTTGGCTGTGCTGATGGAGTTACGGAGGGCATAACTGGCTTGTTAAAGCTCCTCCACGTTCCCGGAATTAAAAGCGGTGGTCCGTGCAGTAAGTGCCGCGCGAACATCGCCGTTAACCCAGGGTATCTGGTTGGGGTAGATCCGTATAGTTTTCGTCGGAACAACGTCCTGTACGCACTTCCTGATGAAACACGTTACGCTATCAGCGTAAACCTCGATGTCGTCATCGGAGGCAGACCGGAACATCTCCCAGTCCGCGTGATCAAAACAGTCCTGTAGCGCAGAGTCTGATTGGTCCGACCAGCACTGGATCATTCTAATGGTGGGTGATTCCCGTTTCAGTTTCTGCCTGTAAGCGGGCAGAAGCAGAACAGAAGAGTGGTCGGATTTGCCAAATGGTGGGCGGGGGAGGGATTTGTAGCCATCCCGGAAAGGAGAATAGCAATGATCCAAAACCCGGTCCCCTCGTGTGTTAAAGCTGATGTGTTGGTGGTATTTTGGTGCTATTGTTTTAAAGTTGGCTTTGTTGAAGTCCCCGGCAACAATGAACGCAGCCTCAGGGTGCGCGGTTTCCTGCTCACTTATACTGCCATACAGTTCCCTAAGTGCCCGGTCTGTGTCGGCTTGTGGGGGGATGTACACAGCAGTGATAATGACTGCTGTGAATTCCCTCGGTAGCCAGAATGGTCGACACAGAAGCATGAGAAATTCCAAATCAGGAGAGCAGAAAGACTTGATAAAATGTACTTTCCTCTGATCACACCATGATTTGTTGATCATAAAACATACACCTCCACCTCTGCTTTTACCTGAGAGGTCTTTCGCTCTGTCCGCTCGGTGCACGGAGAACCCCACGGGTTCAATGGCCGAGTCTGGAATCTCCGCGGACATCCAGGTTTCCGTAAGACAGATAACACAGCAATCTCTCGTCTCTCGTTGGAAGGAGATCCGCGCTCTCAGCTCGCAGAGCTTGTTGTCCAGAGACTGAACATTTGCCAGTAGTATACTGGGTAGCGGGGGGCGATTTGCGCGACGTCTTAATCTGATGAGAACGCCGGCTCTTTTTCCTCTTTTCCTTCTGCGTTTCCGCGGCCGGGCAGCCCAAACAAAGGGCTCCGCTGGCGTGTTTGTAAACCGCGGGTCGGCATTGAGGAATGTGAAGTCCGGTTTTCGGTGTGTGATTGCCGAACCAATGTCCAAAAGCGTTTGTCTGTCGTACACAATAAGGCAGACAACATCCAAGACAAAAAACACAGAACTGTAAACAAAACAAACAATAAACTGCAGTGTTTTGACGGAGCTCGCGACGCAGCAGCCATACTAGGCGCCATCTTGAGTCACATGTTAACACCTTAAATGGTTTTCTTTTATTTCTAGTAAAGTCATAAATGGTATTATCGACACATGTATCGACATATGTATCTATTTGCCCATTACCCCATTTTGCTCTGAATGTAAATACCTTTACCAGAGTTCTTCATGGTTTATCCAGTGTGCATAAATGTTGTGTGCATGCCTGCTTTGACGTCAAAAACAGAGAATAACCCAATGATTTCAAGTATCGTGTTTTTCCTTATGCTGTTTGATATTTTTTTGAATAAGCTTATTTTTGTTAGTCTGTAGCATATTGATGTGGATAATGTGCCCAATGCACATTGAGTATAATGGAAGCATTCTCATTTTTACAAAAAATCATTTGCTTTCAGTGTAGATGGGGTGTTTGCATTGTTTTGAGCCTCTGCTTTTCAATTCAGTCATCACATTCAACCAGACATACACGCTTTGATAATAAGATACACAGCAGTGCATGCTTTCTGCAGCCCAACAGAAAGTCATAAGAACACATTAATGTTATTACTGTCTGACACAGAGCACACAAACCCATCAAACATAATAATAGCTGGTCAGATATACACAGTGTACCATTCTCTGCAGTTTAGGCAGATTGTAGTGGTATTTTTGTTTTCCATTTTGTCTTTCCCCTGACCTCACACACACAAAGACAACCACTCACATCTACATATGCACACCGCTAGCTTCATGTTAAAAGAATGCTGTTTTTGCCTTTTGTGTCTGCTGAGTGAGAGAGGAAAAGGGGGGGGAAACAATCAAGAGTGATAGAGAGAAGGAGAGGAAAGGAAAGTGGGGGAAAGACAGAGAGTTGAGCCACAGAACAGCACCGCACAGAGCAGCTGTGGCACTCCCAGATTTCCCCCTGATTGCTTTCAGCTGGTACTTGAACCCTGGGCCTTTGGGTTTTGGAGGCCAGCCCAGACCCCACAATCCCCCCAGCGCCCCATCCAGCTGCCTGACCCCTCTCTGACCCCGCGCTGAGGATAGGAAAATACGAGCCATGCCAAGCCAGAGAGACTCTTTTATTTTGCCTGCTGGCATGCTGCCGGTGACCATGGCTTACATAATGGGAAACATAGCAGGACCCAGGAGAAACCAGTCACCCCTCCCCCCCCCCCCCCCAACAATCTCCTCTTTTTTCATCACCAATCTATCGTTCTCTGCCCTCCTCCCTCCCCACTGCACTTTCTCTGCTCTCCTCTGCCTGTGATATATCTTTTGGGCCCTCTCACTTGGGCACATTTATTACACGCCCTCGACACAATCTTGAAGCACGGCCACACATAAACACACACGCGTGCGTATGCAGGCTCTATCGCACACAGCCCATTTCACACATGCACTCGCATATGACAATGCAAGTGCACTTGAACAGATGCTCACACATCTCTCGCTCACATGCTGATGTGTATTGACCCTCTGCAGTGTGTTGTCACAGGGGTGAATTTGTACACATACAGGACTGCACATGCAACTCAAGTGTGAAACACACATTGTTATCTGCCAACAGTCCCCACAAGGATAACAGCTAAATAAAAATACTAAATAATGTCTTTATACATTTCTAAAATTGTAAAAGGTTTGTAAGTTTAGGAGATAGAGTGCATTATTAACTTACTTTAAAATCAATGGAAGTCAATGGAATCTTCCCACCATGACTGAAAAATTTGTCTTCACACATATAGTTACAATGATGTTTATATCTGTGCACACACAAAGTGGTGTCTACATAAACTCACTCATGATCACAGATGTGTGATCTCCCCACATCGACACACACTTTTGTAAATGCCAGATGCTCTCATCTAGATTGTAAATCTGAATTTCAGAGTATGTGTGTGTGTGTTTGAGTAGTTAAGCAGGCTCAGATGAAGGTAGTTACTGATCCCCAGTGCCACCCTGGCCTCCTCTGCATCCTTTCCCGTGTGTGTGTGTGTGTGTGTGTGTGTGTGTGTGTGTGTGCGTGTGTGTGTGTGTGTGTGTGAGAGAGACTCACTTCACCAGAAACCTGGGAAACAAAAGGGTATGTTGAGTGTTTATTTGGTCTCAATGTGAACCCTTTTGAAAATGCCAGCATTATTCTGCACCAGCATACATTGTGTTTTGTATGCTGATGTGCTGGTGTCTCCACCAGGCTTCTTAACTAGCCTAACAAACAAGACTTCCTTTGTTTAACCATCTTTATCAGAAAGAGCATGCTAGTTGACTATAATTTTTTGCTGGTGAAAAACATGGCTATGCAGGTTCACCAGATAGGCTAGCACCAAACCAGCACTATCCAGCATAAACCAGCTTGGACCGACTTGGACCGGCTTGGAAATGTTCATGCTGAAAAGACCAGCTTTAAGCTTTTCAGTAGGGAAGGCTGTTCAAGATATCTTGTTTTAGCCTAATTCTAAGGCAAAATCACATGGATCCTTCATGAAGAAGGCAGTGCCAGAATGCATTGCAACAAGCTCAAATGGCAAACAAGGCAATCAAAAGTAATGTGAATAAATTAACATGTATACACATATACAGAAAAGTGTCAATAAAAATTGTTCAGTGTAAGTAGAAATTCATTATTTTACCTAATATTTGTGAGTGCTCTGTATTTTTTTGCTCATTAGAGTATCACGCTGTTAACATGACTTGCTAATGTAAAACTCTATTAAATCCATTGCGAGTCTCCTACACAGATCGCTATTTGTGTGGTGTGTAGAGCTGCGCCTATGTTGCTTTTTTATAAGGCAGCTGTCTATATAAGTATTACAGTTGAAAAGACAAGTATGGCTGGTCACAGGTATATGTTGTGTTTTCAAAGCTGGTTTATTGATGTCTTCACTAGGCTTCTTAACTAACTCAGCCAGCAAGACTTCTGGCAGTGGATCTCTGTACATGAGGCAGTGCAATGCGCACAAACCCGCTCACCGAGTGCCAGCTCACTAGTCAATCACCTGTCCTCTCTATAATCTAGCTGTGCCCAACATTCAGCCTGCATGTTGGGACTCTCTGCCTATCATAAAACATTCTTGAGCTGTTTTTCCAGTGCTTTATTGCCTCGCTGCCAGGCTCTTTCTACCAGAAATGTGCAGTATTATTGTTTTGTGAAATACATTATTAAATAAGAGTTGGATACATTTCCCAAACTGACTGTAACAGGTTCACAAGATGGGCAAGTAGGAGGTGAGAACCAGTCGAGCAGGCAACATAAACTTTTAATAAAACAAAGGAATTTAAACATAACATAAAACTGACGTCTTTCTCTCTCTCTCTCTCTCTCTCTCTCTCTCTCTCTTGTACTGGCATCCCCAGCTCCTCTTTATCACTCTCCTCTCTGGCCGGGGAAATATCCATTGGTCGGCCTTCCCAGCCTCTTGGGAATCTGAGTACGACGAGGGGAGTGAGAGGGGAGAGGGAAAGACTGAGCAGGAGAGACAGAGACACACACCTCCCAGCAGACATCAGTGGCTCCTCCACCTCCTGGCAGATGGCAATTGCTCCTCCTCTCCCTGGCAGCCAGCAGTAGCTCCTCCACTTCCTGGTGGATGGCAGGGGCTCCTCCTTCTAGCGAACTGCTCCAGTACCACCGAGCCATGCGTCGCAACCCTCCATCAGCAGCGAAGTCTCTCAGACAGCGCATCCCTCCACCCTCCAGGGTTTAGGCACCAATGTAATGGATTCACACGATGGGCAAGGATGAGGCGGGAGCCGGCTGAGCATTCAAAGTAAACTTTTAATGACACAAATGATCAAAACACAAAATAAAACGGACGCACACAACCTTGTGCATATCTCTCTCTCTCTCTCTCTCTCTCTCTCTCTCTCTCTCTCTCTCTCTCTCGCGAACTGGCATCCCCTACTCCTCTTTATCCCTCTCCTGGCTGATTGGGCTGATTCAGCTCTGGGCGTCCATCATTAAGGCCCGGCCACGCCCTCCTCCTCGTCACACTCATTCAAAAATTATATTTTTTCATATGAATCTACCAAGAAGTTATTTAAATATATTTAAGTTTTGCTTGCAATACATTTAGTTAGTCAGGGATTTTAAATACTGAACAATTTAACAAATAGGCTACTGCAGCATCTACGTATGGGTTTGGTGAAACTGAAAGAGCCTGAAAGAGTTCAGGCTGTTCTAGCTCATGATGCCATATCTTTTCTAACTCATCTGAATGATGAGGTGCGTTCCATTTAGAAGTGATCATCCCTACACCCTATTATCTTCAAAGACTTTACACTCCACTGTGAGAGCTTTGAAGAGCTGAAAGGTGTGTGGCTCAAAAATAATGGTCTTTTGGTAATTTTATTGTAAATTCTGTTTGCACTGATCCTACAGTTTGGCTACCATTATTATTCTTCCATCATAAATGCCCTGTGAAGTCATCATTTATGTCAAAATCTCCTAGATTACATTACATGTTCATGATTTCATAATGCAACTGTCTAAACTTACATACAAGCCCTTTATCTGCTTTAAGATGCTCTCTTCTTTCTTTCTTTCTTTCTTTGTCTTACTGTAAGACCTGTAAAACTTTCTAACTTCAAGCATTTATAAGTGTTTTAATTTTTCAGACAATGTTTTGTCAAAACAACATTACAGTTTGTCTCAACAAACTTTATGTATCTAGTTTGATCAGTACTGTTGTAACCTACAAAATAAAATATCAATATTTTCTTTGAATAAGCCAAGCTATTTTTTGTAAATAGTTGTAGCAATGTATATGTAGCACAAACCAGCTTCAGGGAAGGGACGCGGAGACAGGGTGAAACTCAAAAGGTAAGGCTTTTTAATCTTTCCAAAATAATGACACATGAACAAACTGAAATGTCGGCTTCTAAGTTGCTTGCCACGACGAGACTGGCGCACACTCTCTCCCCTCCCAGGAGGCACTGGTGCTCACTTTATGCCGCTCTCCCCATACTCACTAAAATTAGAGACAGGTGTTAGACATCATTTAGCTCAGGTGCAAGCGCCCTTACCGCTTTCTCCCTTCGGACGGGCGCTTGACCACGCCCCCGCTGCCACATACCCCCACCGCCCGACTCAGGCCGGGGCGTCATCCGGCCTGTCTACCACTCCCCCCCCCCCATTTCTGGAGAGGAAGTCGGCGACAGCCATCCGCACCCCCGGTCTGTGGACCACCTCGAACTTAAAAGGCTGGAGAGCCAGATACCAACGGGTGATCCGGGCGTTAGTATCCTTCATGCGGTGGAGCCACTGCAGTGGGGCATGATCCGAGCAGAGAGTGAAGGCCCGCCCCAGCAGGTAGTAGCGGAGTGTGAGGACCGCCCACTTGATGGCTAGACACTCCTTCTCGACGGTGCTGTACTTCGTTTCCCTTAAGGAGAGTTTCCGACTGATGTACAGCACTGGGCGCTCCTCCCCCTCCACCACCTGCGAGAGTACGGCCCCCAGCCCTCTGTCTGAAGCGTCCGTCTGTAATAGAAAAGGGAGAGAGAAGTTAGGTGAATATAAGAGCGGCCCTCCACAGAGTGCAGCTTTAATTCGTGTAAACGCCTGTTGGCACTGCTCCGACCACTGGACCGGATCTGGAGCCCCCTTTTTAGTGAGGTCAGTCAGCGGGCTGGTGACATCCGAATAATTAGGCACAAATCTCCTATAATAGCCAGCCAGCCCCAGGAACTGCCTCACCCCCTTTTTGGTCTTAGGTCTAGGGCAAGTCGCAATCGCCGCGGTCTTATCAATTTGGGGACGCACCTGGCCATGACCCAAGTGGAACCCCAGATACCGTACCTCCACACGCCCAATCGCACACTTCTTGGGGTTTGCAGTGAGTCCCGCCCGCCGCAGCGACTTCAAGACCGCCCTCAGGTGTTGTATATGCCGCTGCCAGTCATTACTATAGATTATGATATCATCTAAATATGCAGCGGCGTAAGCGGAGTGTGGCCGGAGGATACGGTCCATCAGGCGCTGGAACGTGGCTGGGGCTCCGAACAAACCGAACGGAAGTGTCACAAATTGGTGTAATCCGAACGGCGTTGTGAAGGCTGTTTTTTCACGGGAAATTGGTGTCAAGGGGATCTGCCAATAACCCTTTGTTAAGTCCAGGGTCGAATAAAAGCGAGCCGTACCTAACCGATCGAGCAGTTCATCAACCCGGGGCATTGGATACGCGTCAAATTTAGACACCGCATTGACTTTTCGATAGTCGACACAGAACCGCACCGACCCGTCACTCTTGGGGACAAGAACGACCGGGCTGGACCAGTCGCTGTGGGACTCTTCTATTACCCCCATATCGAGCATCGCATTCAATTCGTCCCGAACAACTTTTTTCTTGTGCTCGGGGAGACGGTAAGGGCGGGTACGAACCACCACCCCCGGCTCGGTCTCGATGTGGTGCTCGATGAGGTTCGTGCGACCCGGTAGGGGAGAAAACACGTCTGCAAACTCCCTTTGCAACTCGGCAACCTCTGATCGCTGGCACGGGGAGAGGTGCTCTCCACAAGTGACCGGGGCATCGTGATCGGGTTTTGGACTAACCTCCGGTCCGAGCTCCGCCCTCTCTGGAATTACCGTAGCCAGCGACACAGGGACCGCCTCCCTCCACAATTTAAGGAGATTGAGGTGGTATATTTGACGCGCGCCCCCCCTATCGGTTCGCTTAACCTCATAATCGAGATCCCCCACTCGTCGTGTGACCTCAAAGGGCCCTTGCCACTTGGCGAGTAATTTGGAGCTCGATGTGGGGAGTAATACAAGGACTTTATCTCCCGGTGCAAATTCCCTCAGCCGCGTTCCCCTGTCGTACAGTCGGCGTTGACGTTCTTGGGCCCGGAGCAAATTTTTTTGTGTTAGTTTTCCCAAAGCGTGAAGTTTTGCTCTGAGGTCAAGAACGTATTGAATTTCGCTTTTGCTATTCGAAGGTCCTTCCTCCCAGCCCTCCCGGAAGACATCTAAAACGCTACGCGGGCGACGCCCATATAGCAGCTCAAACGGAGAAAAGCCGGTTGAGGCTTGCGGGACCTCTCGCACTGCAAACAACAGGGGATTGAGCCATCTGTCCCAATTTTTAGCATCCTCGTGTACGAACTTACGAATCATGTTTTTGAGGGTTTTGTTAAAACGTTCCACTAGGCCATCTGTCTGTGGATGATACACGCTAGTGCGAATCGATTTAATACCCAACAGATCGTAGAGTTCGCGAAGTGTGCGTGACATAAATGTTGTGCCTTGATCGGTGAGGATTTCCTTTGGAATCCCCACCCGGGAGATTATTTTGAAGAGTGCCGAAGCAACACTACGTGCTGAGATGTTGCTTAACGGCACCGCTTCCGGATATCGCGTAGCGTAATCCACCAGGACTAACACAAAGCGATGTCCGCGTGCTGTCCGTTCTAATGGCCCGACGAGGTCCATTCCAA
Source organism: Moxostoma hubbsi (assembly GCA_032164185.1). Classification (NCBI taxonomy): domain Eukaryota; kingdom Metazoa; phylum Chordata; class Actinopteri; order Cypriniformes; family Catostomidae; genus Moxostoma; species Moxostoma hubbsi. The sequence goes on along the minus strand of JAVLUX010000030.1, from coordinate 23,129,746 downwards.
TTCTTTCGAAGGGGACCTCGATCAAAGGAAGAGGGCGCAATGGCGCTTTTGGGGTGGCCGGTGGGTTTACCAGCTGGCATTCGCGGCACGCCGCACACCACCTGCGGACGTCACCGCCAATGCCCGGCCAATAAAAACGGGCTATTAGACGGAGAAGTGTTTTTCTTTCTCCTAGGTGACCTGCCATGGGATTATAATGAGCCGCCTGGAATAACATTTCCCGGCGGCTCCGTGGAATCAAAAGTTGTGTTACATTTTCTTTAGTCTGAGTGTCCTGCGTCACTCTATACAGCCGGTCATTTATAATTGCAAAATAGGGGTGTGCGAGAGCGATGTCTGGCTGAAGACGCTGACCATCGATCGTTTTCACCTGATCGAAGGCATGCTTAAGGGTTTCGTCCCGCGAATGCTCCAACGGGAAATCCTCGTCAGGGAATTCCCTGCGAAGAGGAGGGGCGGAAACCTCGCCCCCCTCCTCGTCATCCCCATTTGGAGCAGCCGAGGACGGCCCCGGCTCCGCCTCCCCTGCCAAAGAATCGCACATCGCACATCTCCCTATTTTAGTGCAGGACCCATCCTTACAAATACTCCCCAATAATTCCCTAAATGCAGGCCAATCGGTCCCCAAAATCAGAGGATGGGTGAGGCGGGAACTAACCGCTGCCTCTACTCTATGTTTTCTCCCTCGTAATTTAATTAACACAGTCACCATCGGATAGTTGTGAACATCCCCATGCACACACCTCACCCTTACCCGCTTAGCCGTGCTCAAAGCCCCGGGTTGAACCAAGCGTTGATGGATGGTGGTCTGATTACAACCAGTATCCAGCAAAGCTTGGTGTGTACCCCCCTGGATTCTTACCGGAATCCGGTACGCTCCAGCCCGATCGGGGGCGACATGCGGGGGATCGGAGACCCGAACCACCGTCCCCACCTCCATCATCGGACACTGATCCCGGAAGTGGCTCGGGTCACCGCATCTCCAGCAGGCCGGCCCAGGCGTGACACCAGCACCTGCCTCGGCGGACGCTCCCACCTGAGGGGGAGAGCGGCTGTAGGTTGTGGTGAAGGGCCGGGACGAGACTGACGGACGCGATGTTGGTCTCAGCCAGGCTCCTCGCCTGCGGGGGGCAGGAACGGGACCTGGAGAGAGGACAGAGGGAGAGGGTTGAGGGGCAAGGGGAAGAGCGGAAGAAAACACAGGGGGAGGGGGAAGAGAGAGAGAGAGAGAGCGCTCATCCGCCCTCGGGATCACTGCCATGTGGTCCTCCGCTAACTGGACGGCTTCCTCCAGCGACGCCGGGCGGTGGCACTGGACCCACTCCGCCGTTTTCGCTGGCAACCGATGAATGAACTGCTCCAGCACCACCTGATCGAGAAGTCCCTCGACGTCGCGGTCCCCCACTAACAGCCACCTTCGACAGGCATCACGGAGCCGCTGGGCAAAGGCGAACGGGCGGTCGGTCTTCTCCAGCCTCATAGCGCGGAATTGTTGTCGGCTTTCCTCAGGGCTCCGACCAACCCGTTGCAAGATGGTTTTTCTGAGGTCCCGATAAACCAGGAGGCTTGACGCCGGCAGTTGCTGAGCCGCAAGTTGGGCTTCCCCGGACAAAAGTGGAATTAGGCGAGCTGCCCACTGAGACTGCGGCCAACCCCATATCTCAGCAGACCGCTCAAAGAGATCGAGGAAGGCTTCTGCATCATCGCTCGCCCCCATCTTCTGTAACGTGATCGGGGGCGGCATGGCGTGAGTGTCCGGGGTTGCGGCTGTGGCTGGCGTGGCCTCCTGGCTGAGTAGGCTCCGGATGGCAAGTCGATCCTCCGCTTGAGCCCGCATGATTTCAAAAAATCGCCGATCTTGGTCCTGCCTGAGCTCAAGCAGAGACTGCTGGTGGCTCTGATGTAACGTAGCGAGGGACTGGAGAACTTCGGCCAGTTGGGAGGACTCTACGGGGTGACCCTTCTCCATGGACGGATATATTTTCTTCTAATTTAAATCCCGGGTTTCGGCACCAGTGTAGCACAAACCAGCTTCAGGGAAGGGACGCGGAGACAGGGTGAAACTCAAAAGGTAAGGCTTTTTAATCTTTCCAAAATAATGACACATGAACAAACTGAAATGTCGGCTTCTAAGTTGCTTGCCACGACGAGACTGGCGCACACTCTCCCCTCCCAGGAGGCACTGGTGCTCACTTTATGCCGCTCTCCCCATACTCACTAAAATTAGAGACAGGTGTTAGACATCATTTAGCTCAGGTGCAAGCGCCCTTACCGCTTTCTCCCTTCGGACGGGCGCTTGACCACGCCCCCGCTGCCACAGTATAGTATAATAAATGTTTTTATTCAACAGCACTTTTCATACAAAGCATAAAGCTTTTAAATTATTTTTTAAAACCTATTTAAACAAGTGTTTCTATACAATAATGACATTTTAAGTAAGCTCATGTTGCTTCAATTCAATAAATACTAATTTAATAAAATTACTAAATATCAGTAACAAAATAAACATTATTGTTAATTTTACTGTCAGAATCATCAAAAATTTCACATCAAAAAGATGAGTGCATCACAATGTGAAGGTAGCCATTTAGTAAATTATATTACAAGGTCTTCTACTTCCAAGAGCATGGAAACTTTCACCAGGAGGCAGTAGAAATCTACTGCATTGCATAGAACAGGGTTTTGATCATTATGTTGGTGATGTAGATGATTTAGAAAATCATGTATCAATTATTATATGCATCATAGGGTTATAGAGTGGCTCAATAACAGGGCTGGGGGCCCTCATAGAAAAGGGCCCTATTGAGGGGCCCACATATTCAAGCATATATTAAACATTTGTTTTCAAAGTTGATAGGCTGGCCCCTGGTAGCCAAGGCCTTTTTATATTCTCCCTTGTATCCTGATGCTCCTTCATCCTTGCCCTCATTTTTGCCCTCAAGCCTCATAGATTGTAATAATACGAACAATGATAATAACAGCGGCAATGGCCTCAGTGGTGATGTAAAGAAACAGAATATAAAAATAACAAACACACTCTGCAGCCAATGGCCAGTGACTGACCTCAGCACTGATAGTGTGTGTGTGTGTGTGTGTGTGTGTGTGTGTGTGTGTGTGTGTGTGTGTGTGTGTGTGTGTGTGTACGTACTTGAGGGGAGAGCGAGGTTGCTGGCATGCTGTATATATGGTCACTTCCTCCCCAGTTTAAACAGAGCAGGCTGTGCTGGCAGCCTTCTTTTTCTCCTCCAAATGGTTTGCATCATGTTTGAACCCCCTTGCCACCACGCCCCCTCTCTTCCTCCCTCTCGCTCTCTCTCTCTCTCTCTCTCTCTCTCTCTCTCTCTCTCTCTCTCTCTCCCCCCCCCCACCCCCCCATTTCTTTATTTTCTCTTCCTCTCGTCTTCTCACCATAAATCATCAAATATTTAAGACTTTATGTGAATCTGAAAAGGGTGAGAGAGAGAGAAGAGGGAGAGACCTTTTTCTCTCCATGCTGAAGGGGCATAAGAAAAAGTCATAAAGTTGCTTGCGGATAATTTTCCATCCGTCCTGTGTAAATGGGGGTCTCTGGTATCAATACTCTGGTCCTTTTCTCCCCTCGCCTCAGCTCACCACACATATGTGATGAAGACGTGATGAACCAGCAAAGTTTATTGAAAGCGCTTCGAGGCGTTAATAGTGGCTATGGCAATAAATGATGATTGATGTGCCAGTTGCAGTTGCAGATATTTATCTGTCTGAGAGAAGAACAGAGAGCTCAGCGATAGGATGAATTGTGTCTGTTGGCAGTGAGATTGTCATTTGCTGTGGGTGAACTGTCATTCTTTACCCCCTGCCTCCACAAGCCTCGCCTATTGTTTAGTCATAAAAGAGAATCACTATAAGTCCTAATAGGAGGTCCTAATAAATCAGACCACTGCTAACAGCTATTCTCAACCAGGCTTGCAGTGCATATGTGTGTGTGTGAGTGTGCAGCAACATGGGTGGGCATGCATTACTGTCAGCAAGTGTCTCTGATGAAATAGGTCTAGGTTAATGAACATAGAGTTAAAATAGAGAGAATGAGAGAGAGTAAAGGAGGGAGGTAAAGTAAGGACATCCCCACACCCAGCAGCCTTTGGCTTTTTTATTCCATTTAGATTGTATCAGTTCACCTCAAAGAAGCACTGAAATTCATTTAAAAGTGATATGAATGTTTTTGAGCAGCAAAAAGGTATGTGCAGATGTCTCTTTCAGAGCTTATCAGTTATGCATTTGCATTCATGCACATTAGAGAGCAGCACCTCCCACACTGATCGCTGGGTTCACAGAGAATATTAAACACTTTCCAGGGGGCTGGGGAACTGTTAGAAACTTTATAAGAGTAAAGCATGTTATAGTAATTACTGCCGCCATTTATAAGCATTTCCACTGATATGATTAATTGATTTTTCCTTCTGATAGGATTTAATTTTCTCTCTCCTTCTTGCTTTCTTGTGTTTTTTTATATCTCTCTCTTTCTCTCTATCTTTCTATGTTTCTCTTTGTAATTTGCATTGTTGTAAAGTAACTCAATAAAAGTTGCAACATTATTACCTTTACATTTTTCCATTAGCGAGACATTAGCTCTGCAGTTTTTAAAAAAAACTAGATGTTGTGTCGATGTAGTGACGCTATGGGTCAATCTTGAGAGCCCCGATCACCTTGGATCTTTGAGAAAAGTCCAATGAAAATTGGCGAGTGGAATTTGCATGCCACTCGCCTGGACGTATGGGTATAAAAGGCAGCTGGAATGCAGGATATATTCAGGTTTTGTGCTGAGGAGCCGAGACATGGCCCCGTCCATTTCAGCTGCTAGTACAGCATTGTGGCAAGAGGGACACAATGTCTCATTCCCTCCATCAGGAGATGTTCCCCTTCTGTCACTCACTCGACGTTGTGTCGGTGTAGTGAGACTAGGGTTCCCTATGGAAAAATTCCACAACAGCTGAACAGTGTTTCGTGAACTGCTGATGCATGTTCAAGCAAGATGCTGCGTGAGTAATAGCAGGTGCATCAGTCTGCATGTAACCTCCCCCAACACCCCAAAAGATGTCATGTAGTTCCCCACATCCCTGAGGGAGGAAAGTGACATAACTAGCATGGGAGCAGGCTGCGCCAGCCACTGCCATTTCCCTCTATGTTTTCTCTCCACAGAGGACATCTAACGCTATCATATGCACCATGGAAGGTGTTCTTTTCCTTTCCTATTCTTTCAGGTGTGAAAAGATCCTGTGGAGACCACATCCTGCCCAAAAGGGGAGGTCAACATGTGGCAATACGAAACATGGGCTTAGTAGCTGCACATGAAAGAGGCGCAGTGGTAGGTCCCACCATGAAAGGTGGGGGGGCGGGGGGCTCTACAAGCACAGCGACTGGGGGCAGAGAGAGTGCTGAAGACTCCTCCCCTAGTTCACAAACCATAGGGCCAGGGAGGAAGGACATCAAGGGTCCACGACTTCGTGAAATCGACTGAGGTAGAAGCATGCGTTTTCATCTCAGTGGAGGGGAAAGATGCTATACGCAAGCGATACACCCGGCCAGCTGTTCTGTATTATCAAACTCTACCTATTCATACCTGAAAGAACACGAGACGAAACTGGCTCAACCCGGAGATTGTAAAATCTTGCGAAGGTATTGGGTGTTGCCCAGCCCGCTGCTATGCAGATGTCTGCTAGAGAGGTGCCATTGGCCAGTGCCCACATATACGCCACACTCCTTGTAGAGTGAGCTCGAACCCACCCTGGCACGGCCTGGGTCTGGTAGGCCAATTCAAAGGCATCCACGGTCCAGTGGGAAAGCCTCTTTTTTGAGACGACATTGCATTTCCGCTGTCCACCAAAGCAGACAAAGAGCTGCTCAGAGCGTCTAAAGCTCTGCATGTGATCCAAGTAGGTGCGCAAAGCACGCACCGGACACAGCAATGACATGGCTGGGTCTGTCCCCTCCCGGGCAGCACTTGCAGGTTCACCACCTGATCCCTGAAGGGGGTCGTGGGAACCTTTGGCACATAGCCCGGCCGGGGTCTCAGGATCACGTGAGAATCTGCCGGACCGAACTCCAAGCAAGTGTCGCTGACAGAGAACGCTTGCAGTCCCCCACCCTCTTGATGGAGGTGAGTGCAATCAGCAGGGCCATCTTTAAGGAGAGAGCATTCAGCTCGACTGACACTAGCAGCACAAATGGTGCTCTCCAAAAGCTCAGGAGGACCATGGAGAGATCCCATGAGGGGAAGAGGCATGGCCTGGGAGGATTCAGCCTCTGGGTGCCTCTGAGAAAAGTGATGATCATGTCGTGTTTCCCTAGGGACTTAATGTCTACTGTGTCATGGTGTGCAGCTATAGAGGCTACGTTTACTTTCAAGGTGGAGGAGGACAGCCGCCCCTCCAACCTCTCCTGCAGGAAGGAAAGCACTAAACCGACTGCAGAGTTCTGGGGGTCTTCACCTAGGGAAGAACACCAGTTCGTGATCAGGCACCACTTCAGGGCATAAAGCTGCCTCGTAGAGGGAGCTCTGGCCTGAGTGATCGTGTCTACCACTGCTGGTGGTAGGCCACTTTGGGCTTCCCGTCCAAGGGCCAGACGTGGAGGTTCCAGAGGTTTGGGTGTGGGTGCCAGATTGTGACCCATACCTGAGAAAGAAGGTCCTTCCTCAAGAGGAATCTGCCAGGACGGTGCTGTCATGAGGAGCATGAGGTCCGTGAACCAAGTGGGCCAGTATGGGGCCACGAGGGTGACTTGTTCCTCACCCTCCCTGACCTTGCACAGGGTCTGTGCAAGAAGGCTCACTGGGGGAATGTGTATTTGCGCAGCCCCTGGGGCCAGCTGTGTGCCAGTGTGTCCGACACAAGGGGGCTCCCATCAGGGAATACCAGAGCGGGCAGTGGGAGGATTCCTGGGAAGCGAACAGGTCTACCTGTGCTTTGCCGAATCGACTCTAAATCAGCTGGACGACCTGGGGGTGGAGTCTCCACTCTCCGTTGAGCGTTGCTTGCCGCAACAGTGCGTCTGCTGTGGCGTTGAGGCTGCCCAGGATATGAGTCTCCCGCAGCGGCCTCAGCCTTTTCTAATAGATCCGAAGAGTTCCTCCTTTTCTTTAAAAAAAAAAAGAAGGCAAAACTCAAGGTTATAGTGAGGAACTTACAATGGAAGTGAATGAGGTCAGTTTTGAAGGGTTTAAAGGCAGAAATGTGAAGGTTATAATTTTATAAAAGCACTAACACTAATTATTTTGTTAAACCTGTTGCTTCTGTATTATTTGAGTTGTAAAGTTGTTTAAATAGTCATTTTTACATTTTAGGGTTTGTTAACATAACATCATTATGGCAATGAAGTTGTAAAAATGGCTATACTGCAACTTTAACAGAAAACGTTGCTTTGCGATTTTATCACACTAAATCATGTTAATGTGCATATAGGTTATGTCTTGTAGCTATACTTTTGAAATTTAGTATTTTAACGTTTACAGACCGGACCATTCACTTCTAAGTGCCCCACTGGAACCCAGTTTTTCTTTTTTTCTTCTTTTTTCTTTTATTTAAGAAGAGCAGGTCAAAAATTATTTTTGTGTCACAAATGCTGCTGATTAAGCTTAACTTGTATTGAACCCTGAATATTACTTTAATAGCTATTAGTGAAGCTACTGTATATTTTAAAATGGCTGGCTTGATTGTACTTTAACTGCTTTCAATTATCTGTAGTTTAGGAAGCTACAGTTTTAAAGTAGCTTTCTCAACACTTCTGATTTGTGTGTCAATGAATGCTTTTGTAACTAAAATGTAGCTTCAGGATACCTGCTTATTTGTATTTCAAAGTGAGTCTGCTGCCCCAAGCATACACTCGGCTGACTATGTTCCTCTCTGGAGATGGATCAGACAGGGGTTTTTATGATACCTAATAGGAGACACACAGATATCCACACACCTCAGGGTCTGGCTGAGGTGCTTCTAACTGGAATGAGAGAAAAGGAACATAAAGACGACAGATTCCCCTAAGGTTAGTGACTCAGAAATCTACTGATCAGAGGAAATGTGGGTTAACTCATTGCTATTGTTAGAACTCCACCTCCTTGTGTGAATCTTTATTAACTCTTTTTAGTTATTGCTCTTAATTTTCACCATATCATTGTTGTGAACATGCATAAATGTGCAAAATGTTATTTTCACTATTAACCCTCCTCTCTCATACAATCCTTTTCATTCTTATTTCTCTGTCTCCAAGAGAAGACGTCTCTTTTTCAGTCCCAGTCATACTCTCAATGGCTCTTGTGGTTACCACACTACTGTGTTCTGGTCATGAACAGCACCTCTGATGAGCTCCATGTCTCTGGGCTGCTGACTGTTAGTATGTTTGCCCTGTCCTCTCCTGTTACTGTCACACTTTGCTTTAATTGCCTCTGTCTGTTTTTGGTTATTGCGAAGCGGCATAACTGTGGTCAGTGGCTTTCTATGATGATTATGTGCTAGCTGAGATGGCAAGTCAATCAAAAGGGATGTTTTAATTAAGAAAGTAAAAATGGGAGTCAGTTTGAATAATTATGGAAAATTACTTTGAAAGTAATTAGATAAGATTGTGTTTAAAGATGGATGGATGGATGGATGGATATGGGTCATTGTACAATCAGTGTCCCAGCAATTTCACATTTCATAAATAAAAATTAAATGAATCATGAATGCACTTGGGACTGATAACCCATACTTTTTTTTTCTTTTTTTTTTTACATAAGTTTAAAATCCTGAAAACCTCATGTCATGTCATGTCATGTGATGTGCTATATAGTTCCTGTGGAGTTAATATTTTGCTTGAAAAATTAATGCTTTATATTTAAAACGAGTAGGTGTTAGTCAGTATTTTATGCTTAACAATTTAGTAAACTGACTATTTTTATGGTATTTTCATTTCTTTTGGCAACAAGTTATTTGATCTGAATTCATAAAAACTCTCTCCACACATTTATTGTTGCCACGCTATCACGGAGAGACATTTTAATGACAGTTACCTAGGTAACAACTACTCAGCTGACACGTACAATTGCAAATAAAAAATGTCATGACCAAACCACACTCAATCATCAACGCTCATTGACCAGCTGATTTCTCCTTGGTCAAGAATATCAGAGATGTGCGAGAAAAGGAGAAATATCACCAAACAAACACATTGGCAGAACAAAAACGTCACTGCATTTCGTCATCATTTGTAGGCCTATAAGCCTATTTGACAAGTCAGTATAAATCAGTCTTCAGTCACCTTACACTTCCATTGTCTTGAAAAATTTAGTAAAAAATGACTGGAGACTAACATACTGCCTAACAACTCCTTTTGTATTCCACATAAAAATGAAAGTCATATGGGTTTTGAACAATGTGAATATGAGGGAGTGAATTATGAATATTCATGACAGGGTGAAATATCCCTATAAGCTTTTTGTCAAAGATTTGTAAAAGATTAATGGTAAAATGCTACCACAGCACCACTAAACTTAAATTAAGCTAAACATTTGTGAGGGAACAAGGTGGGGTTTAACTGATGTACTGGTACTAACCTAACACCCAGTTAACCCTGTGGCTAATGGAAGGCTCATGACCTCAAAATCCAATCAAAAAGAGCTCTCACAGAGCCTATTAAACCACAGTTTTTATTGTAGGCAGAGTGCTGGGCATTACATGTGGCCTTAATATATGACACCGGTCCACCCACACAGCAAGATGAAAGGAATTCAACCCTCCAAGTGATGTACAATTCGTTGCACAAAGGCTGTGATATTTCACATGTTTTTATTTACTCATCTGCAAGTGTATTAAAACATGATTATAAAACATTTCGATTGCTGTTTCCTGCAAAGTCCAAAAATGCTCAGGAAATAACACATTGGCCAACAGCTTTACGAAGAGAAATAGCCCTGACTAAAACAATTATTGTGCCAAACACAGCCCTATAAATAATTATTATGTCTAGGTAGTTGGCATAACACCAGCTCAGCTGGTTTTGTTGCGGCTCTTTTAAATGCAGCTTGAAATCAAATGCAGGTTATCACAGTTAATGTTACGAATGTGCAAACAAGTCCATGGAGATATGTTGGATTCATATTGAGATGCTTATCAGCCATGATTTCCTGGTACTCTGCCCTTATCTTATTGGACATTTTCTGATGTGCAGTTTCTTTATCTAATAACAGATGAAGGTGATAGGAGGTTCTTAGGAAGGCAAGAGCAGGGCGGAGTTTGTGATGGGTGATAACTTCAGTGGTGTGTCTTCTCTGAGCTCCTTACACTCCAGCTCCCTTGTGACCGGCAGCACGGCACTCCCAGTCCTGTCACCAGTAAGTCATGAGTTTGGGTCATGTTCCCACACACCAGCTGTTTATTACTTTGTTTTGACACACTCTGGGTGGAATTCACAAAGAATGGATTGCTCCCACTCATTTATAGCATGCACTGTCTGCATTGTTTGACTGTAGAACAGAGTATGTGAAAATTATTTTTGACAGCAATTTACACGACACATTCCCCATTTTACAAGCAGGTTCTGAGTCCTAGTTGGTGGAGAATGCTGCAGAATGCCCCAGTCTCGCTGTGAAAACCACTCTGTTGGGAAAAACAAATGGCTTAAACAAGCCAAATATTGTTTGCTGGTCTTAGCTGGTTTGAGTTTAGCTGGTCTTCCAGGGTGACCAAGCATCAAGCAGCTTATTTAGCTGTTTGGTCAGTTATTTCTCCCTTTCCATGTATGTTATGCTAGTTTAAGATGTGTTTCATTAGGGCAAGCACTTGAATCTTTAAACCTCAAAAAATCAAAAGTGTCTTAATTTACACTGTACGTTTGGAGACAGTATATACCCAATAATAAATGGGCTTCCGTATGACTCGTGCTAGGATATCAACCAGTGCCAGAAATATACTTTTCAGTTGAGGGGCTACATTTTGCTCCTAAATAAAAAATAAAAAAACTAATTAAAATTTGCGAGGGCTATAAAATGTACAGCGGTTCATCCTTTAGTTTAAATACTTCATTGTAATCAATTATTATAAATTCTTAATATTAAATTCATTATATTAAATATTGCTAAGCCCCACTTAATTTCTTACCCTGGTGTCAACATACCAGTTTCAAGCCCCGCTTTTACCTCTAATTTAAATTAGCTGAAGAACTGAGATCTCTGAATGCTCTAAAACAAGGTAAATATTTATAAATAAAAATAAATTATGAAACATTCAACATTTCTTAACAAATTTTGACAGTTTTTAATTATTTCTTGTTGCTTTGTATTCTAAAAGACATTATTACTGAGTTTAAAACATGTGTAAAAATTGATAGTGTTCAGTTGGACCTGTCGTTGCAAAGAGACTTTGCATTTCTACAAATTACCCCGTAATCAGTGGCTGATCATTTGAGAGGTCAGCGGTAATGGGGTCGAAGTTGACATTGATTAAACTTTGAGCGCCATGTTACAACACTTGACGGATGCACAACACTCTTCTTTGTCATTTGATTAACATTTGATTCATTGCTGCTGCTATGATAGAAAACGACAAAAAATTGGTTTGCTGGGATAAGCTGGACTGACTGGTCTTACATGTCTGACCTGCTGAAAAATGTCTTAAATTCCTCAATAAAAAAAAAACAGCAAACCCAACCAGCCCATGATGGGAGACAAACTATGATCAGTAAAAAAAATCTCAGCAGGGATGTGGCAGCATGCAAGTATTCTGTCATTATAATTGTTAAAGGAATTGTTTTACTTCTGTAGGGTCTATAGCACATGTATGAATATGTTTGTCTCTGTGTCTGTTCCAAAACTTAGTGAGCTGCCTCACTGTTTCCTGCCTAGATAGGTAGCTCTCTTCTATGGCAGCATCCAAACTGAAATAAAGCCTCATAAGAGACCGATTTGGAACGATCTACATAGGCGGCAACTCTGCGCATCTTTCAAATAGCGCTCCACACACAGCACACCCTCAACGCAAGAGGATAGACGTGATACTCTGAGCATAAATACACAGAGCATACACACTCAGGGTAAAATAGTCAACAAAATATTTTTTAACAATATTATTCAGTATTGATTGGATTGTAAGTATATTTATTATCCAATTTTCTCTTGCTGTGTCCGCCATCTTGGATTTATTTTCCACTAATCTGCCATGGTTCTACAATGCTACCTTAAATCTTATGAGACTGTATAATTAAGATACCTACCTTTTGGAACAACCTTTGCATCAGTAGCGCACCTATGATGTCTTAAAATGCTATCTCTCAAAGAAGCTCACTAGGTTTTGGAGCAGACCCTCTGTGTTTGTGTACTTATGTGCGCATTTGTGTGTGTGTGTGTGTGTGTGTGTGTGTTTAAAGCAATGTGGGGTTCAGGTCACAGACAGACTACTGTAACACTGGTCTGGCTTGAGTGTGGTTAAAGGTGATTCACATTACTACCCGTAAAACTCAGTGAGAGAGAAAATTACTGCCACTATTTTTTTGGGAAGGAATGAGTTAGCAGGGATCTTGGGAGTTCTCTGTATATGGATAGAGTATTGACATTTTATTTCACGATCATTCTCTCTCTCTCTCTGTCTGTCTGTCTATTGAATGCTTTAGCCATGCATTCCAGTGTAGTGTTCATACTATTTTTGAATCAGATTTAGGTATAATTTAGGAAGAGGGAAGTGTGTGTTTGTGTGGGTGTGTTTTCTATGCCCACTGGACTCATGCCATTCTCAGAGTAAATGTCACAAGTCTGCAGGTCATGGAGAGGTGAGAGTGGAGAGAGGAAATAAGCTTAATCTGAAAGAGACTGGCAGTTTCCTGTCTGGAAAGCATGGCACAGAGAACTCTCTGTCCTGTCTGAGGGCCTTGCACTCTCCCTGCCTGCACTCCAAGCATAATTCAATAAGAAACTGACATCTCCCTCTGACCTCCATGAGTCAAACTTTAACTGCATCCATCGGCTAATCAGCAAAATAACACTGACTCACACCTTCACAACCAGGCCTGGTTGCATCAGAACCACTGAACCTCATTCAACTGCATGACTGTAAAGTCACTAAAATGAGCTAAAGATTTTAAAAGTCATCTAGCCACAGTCATTCATATCTATATCAGAAAGACTTTTAAAAAAAATATTTTTTTATTATTTTTTATCTTTGTCTTAGTTCTAGTCTCATCTCTGTCTCGGACACATTCTTGTCTTTTTCTCAATCTCAGTATCATCTTTGTTTTAGCCACAGTCTCATCTTTGTCTTAGTCCCAGTCTATCCTTTGTCTCAGTGTTAGTTCCAAGTCTGTTTCAGTCCCAGTCTCATCTCTGTCGCAGTCAATGTCTTGTCTTTCCCTCAGTCCCACGTCTGTCTCACACTCATCTCTTTTCCAGTCCCAGTCTCATCTCTGTCTCAGTCCCAGTCTCATCTCTGTCTCAGAGCCAGTCTCATCTTTGTCTTGGTTGTAGTCTAATCTCTGTGTCATCTTTTTCTCAGGCATTCCTGAGCCTGATCAGACAAAAGGGGGTTGCTGTGGTGGCCCCAGTGCCCACCTCAACCATCCAGCCGGCCACCCTTGTGAAAATGGGGCCGGCCAACGATCCAGAAGCCTACCTCGATATTTTTGAGAAGACGGCCGAGGTGTGGGAATGGCCGCCTGACCAGTGGATGGCATTCCCCAGGTGTAGGAGGGGGGCCTGTGCTGGTCTATTTTAGCTGCAGGGATCCAGGGTATTTCCAGGACCATTGCCCAGTAATGGAGGTGGGTACGCTGCTCCAGATTTCCGACTCCCCACAGGCCATCCCTGAATGAGCTGGGCCGTATCAGATACCCAGGGGGATACATATCAAGCTTTGGTGGATTTGGGCTGTTCTCAAACCTCCATCCCCCAATGTTTGGTACAAGATGGGGCATTGAGCACAAATGGGGATATTCATGCGTATCCAGTGGTTACCATTGAGATACTATTCAGAGGAAGAAAACATAGAGTTGAGGCTGGGGTTAATTCCCGCCTAACCATCCGCTAATTTTGGGGACGAATTGGTCTGATTTCAAGAATTTGTTAAGGGAAATATGTGCAGATGGGTCTTCTGAAATAATTCCTTGGTGTATGATGTGCGATGCTATGTCTGGGGAGGTGGTGCCAGAGCCATCTATGTCTGCTCTGCATCAAAAGGATGCAAGGATGGGTCCCCATGATCAGGGAGTTCCCTGAAGGGAAATTCCCATTAGAGCAGTCACTTGACGATTCACTCAAACACGCATTTGACAAAGTGAGAGTAATCAATGGTCAACAGTTCCAGCCTAACTTCGTGCTCATATACCCATATTTTTCAATTATCAAAGATAGATTGTGATGCAGAACACTCAAACAAAAGAAAATTCAACCCGGTTATTTGTCCTAAAAAGCTGACGGGAAGCTCTCTTGCAGGCAGCTCACCATAATCCAATGGCTGGCTATTTAGTACAGGAACGAACACTTAACCGAATAATGGACCGTATTTTTGGGCTGGGCATTCACGGGGACATTTGCAGGTGGTGTGCAACATTGGGAGGAGGGACCTTCAAACAATACAAATTTAATTCCATACGTTCTTGAACTTAGAGCAAAACTCCACACTTTGATTCAATTAACACAGGGGAATTTGCTCCATGCTCAGGAACGTGATAGCTGGCTCTATGACATGGGCACTCGACTTTGTGAATTTGCACCGGGAGATAAAGTTCTTGTATTGCTACACACCTCAAGCTCTAAATTGCTCTCCAAGTGGCAAGGGCCCTTTGAGGTCACACAGCAAGTCGGAGACCTCGATTTTGAGGTTTAGCGAACGGATGGGGTGGGGCACATAAATTTTACCACCTCAATCTCCTAAAAGCTTGGAGGTAAGCAGTCCCTGTGACTTTGTCGACGGTAGTCCCCAAGAGTGCGGAGCTCGGGCCAGAGGTGATGCTCAAACCTAATCAGTTCACCCCAGTTCCGTGTGGAGACCACCTCTCACCGATGCAGGTCACAGAGGTAGCCAAGTTGCAAGCAGAATCCGCGGACGTGTTCTCTCCTCTCCCCAGTTGCACAAACCTCATAGAGCACCACATTGAGACCACCCTGGGGGTGGTGGTTCGTAGCCGCCCCTATTGCCTTCCTGAACACAAAAAAAAAGATAGTTCAGTGAGAATTAGAGGCAATGCTCGAGATGGGTGTAATAGAAAAGTCACACAGCGATTGGGCCAACCCCGTGGTTCTGGTACCTAAGAGTGATGGGACAGTCCAATTCTGTGTGGACTATCGAAAAGTGAACATGGTGTCTAAATTTGACGCGTACCCAATGCCACAGATTGATGAATTGCTCTATCGGTTGGGCACTGCAATTTTATTTTACACTGGATTTAACAACGGGTTATTGGCAGATCCCCTTAACTCCAGTTTAAATTGTTTATTTGTGTCTATTGTCCTGTTCATTGTTAGTAATTTATTGTACTGTCCTGTAATTTTTGCACACGTTTGCACGTGCACTTTATATAGATATTTTACTTTTTCTGTGTAGTCTCATGTGGTTCTAGGTTTGTCCTATGTTGTTTTATGTAGCACCATGGTTCTGGAGGAACGTTGTCTCGTTTTGCTGTGTACTGTACTAACTGTATATGGTTGAAACGACAATAAAAACCACTTGACATGACATGAAACCAATTCGTGACCCTTCTGTTGTGTTTGTTACAGAGCTCTCGCAGGAGGTGGTGGAAGAGGAGCGACCGGTGCTGTACATTAGTCGTAAACTCTTGCTGAGGAATTTAAACCATTGCACCATTGAAAAGGAGTGTTTGGTGATCAGTTGGGCTGTCCTCATCCTCCGCTACTACCTGCTGGGGCAGGCCTTCACCCTCTGTTCAGATCACGCCCCACTCCAGCGGCTCCACCGCATGAAGGATACCAATGCATGGATCGACTGTTGGTGCCTAGCACTTCAATTGTTCAAATTTGAGGTGATCCACAGACCGGGGGCACAGATAACTGTGACAGATGAACAAGCGTGCGAAAGAGTTACCATTTGACAAGACAAGAGATGCGCACTGCTATCTCTGCTTGATTTTTTCGGTGGTGGCATGGATGTCGCTCTTTTCAGTCAGCTGTTGGATCTACCAATGATGGTTTTGCAGTCCAACCAAGTGCATCGTGTTAAGGAATGTCTTTGAGCTAATATTGGCTCCATTTGGTATTTCCCTCTTTTTTCCCCCATGGCTCATGCTGGGGAACAAGTTGGTCAAGGCAATGCTTTTGTTCACAATGGTGTTTTATGCTATCTGGGTACTATGTGTTGTTATCCCAGTATATGTTGGGACCTGTTTAGTTCTAACGTCTCGGTTACATATGTAACCTCCGTTCCCTGATGGAGGGAACGAGACGTTGTGTCGAAGAAGCGACACTAGGGGTCTCTCTTGAGCGCCGAAAGATACCTCTGATCTATGAAAATAGGCCAATGAGAGTTGGCGAACAGTATTTGCATACTCCGCCTCCGGATACGGATATAAAGGCGAGAGAAATACGCTCGTTCATTCAGGATTTTTCTGAGGAGCCGGGAGTGTACCGGGCACCTCAGCGGCTCGGCTCAGCGACGTGGCCGGGAAGACACAATGTCTCGTTCCCTCCATCAGGGAACGGAGGTTACATACATAACCGAGACGTTCCCCGTCTGTCGCTCACTTCGACGTCGTGTCGAAGAAGCGACACTAGGGGTCCACTTCAAAACTCGCCATGCGCTGAGCCGTGTACGTGTACTGCTGACACAGAAGCGGGCAGGTATTTGCACGTGCACAAGCGACTAACTGTGTTCAGTGCACGTACTCTTCCCAATGCCCCGAAAAAGTGTCAGCATCCTTTTGGTTAACCTAGGGGGGAACAAGGTGACACTCCCAACTAGGGAACGGGCCAAGCCTGGCTGGGCCTCTTTTCTCTCTATGTTTTCTCGGCATAGAGCAAGAGCAGCCGGGGCCCTTACCGCATCGAGGGAAGGGGGTCTTATTCCCGAATTCCTATTCTTTTAGGGGGAAAAGACCCTGCGGAGGCCACACCCGCCCAGCAGGGGAGGTAAAGGTGGCAAAATACATCACATGGCCACTTTGGGCATGTGGGAGGAAATGGCGCGGTGGTAGATCCAACCTCGAGGAGGGGGGAGTTGCTACAACACGGTGACCGGAGGGCAGCGAAGGACTGCCTAAGGGAGACGCGGGTCAGCTCGTAAAGTGACCGTACCGCGGAAATACACACAGGAGGAGTCCCGTAGGAGGCCTGATCTGTGGATCACCTATTCCAGTAGGGGTAGCCGGAGGTACCCGTCGTGGATTGGACCAGCACGTTCCTCTGCTGAACTGCTGCGGGCCCGAAGGGCTAGGGAGGAATCAACCAGGGACCTAGGTCCTCTGGGACAAAAGCGCACTGTTTTGCCTTGGCAGAGGGAAAAGGCGCTGGAACAAGCGGTTCACCCGGTCAGATCGTCGACGTGTACCGAGTTCTACGGGCTCGGACCTGAGAGAACACGGGACGAGACTGACTCAACCCTGAGATTGTAGAATCTCGTAAAGGTGTTAGGTGCTGCCCAGCCCGCAGCTCTGCAAATGTCTGCTAGGGAGGTGCCCCTCGCCAGTGCCCATGAGGATGCCACACTCCTAGTGGAGTGGGTCCGAACCCGTAAGGGGGGTGGCACGGCCTGGGTGTGGTAGGCCAATTGAATGGCCTCCACCACCCAGTGAGACAACCTCTGTTTGGAGACAGCGTTCCCTTTCTGCTGTCCTCCAAAGCAGACAAAGAGCTGCTCAGAGCGCCTAAAGCTCTGGGTGCGTTCCAGGTAGGCACGCAAGGCACGTACCGGACACAATAGTGAGAGGGCTGGGTCTGCCTCCTCCCGGGGCAGCGCTTGTAGGTTCACTACCTGATCTCTAAAGGGCGTGGTAGGAACCTTGGGCACATAGCCCGGTCGAGGTCTTAGGATCACATGAGTGTCTGCCGGACCGAACTCCAGGCAAGTGTTGTTAGTAGAGAACACTTGCAGGTCACCGACCCTCTTGATGGAGGCGAGCGCGATCAGCAGGGCCGTCTTTAGAGAGAGGGCCCTGAGTCCAGCTGATTCTAGCAGCTCGAAAGGGGATCTCTGAAGACCGGCGAGGACCACCGAGAGATCCCAGGAGGGGAACAGGTTTGGCCGGGAGGGGTTTAACCTCCGGGCGCCTCTTAGGAACCTGACGATTAAGTCGTGCTTGCCCAGAGACTTGCCGTCTACTGGGTCATGGTGAGCTGCGATAGCGGCAACATACACCTTCAAGGTGGATGGGGACAGCCTCCCCTCCAACCTCTCCTGTAGGAACAGGAGCACCGACCTAACTGCGCACCTCTGTGGGTCTTCTGCCCGGGAAGAACACCAATTGACGAACAGACGCCACTTCAGGGCGTAGAGTTGCCTGGAAGAAGGGGCTCTGGCTTGGTTGATCGTGGCTACGACCGTGGGTGGTAGACCAGCTAGATCTTCCGCGTCCCGTCCAGGGACCAGACGTGGAGGTTCCAGAGGTCTGGGTGCGGATGCCAGAGCGTGGCCCGTCACTGAGAAAGAAAGTCCTTCCTCAGGGGAATTCGCCAGGGAGGGGCTGTTGCGAGGAGCACGAGGTCCGAGAACCAGGCCCGGGTGGGCCAGTAAGGAGCCACGAGAGTGACTTGCTCCTCGTCCTCCCTGACCTTGCACAGCACCTGTGCAAGAAGGTTCACTGGGGGAAATGCGTACTTGCGCAGCCCCACCGGCCAGCTGTGTGCCAGTGCATCTGCCCCTAGGGGAGCCTCTGAGCGGGTGTACCAGAGCAGGCAGTGGGAGGTCTCTCGGGAGGCAAACAGGTCTACCTGGGCCTTGCCGAACCGTTCCCAAATCAGCTGAACCGAGTGGGGGTGAAGCCTCCACTCTCCGCCAGGCAAGCATTGTCGTGACAGCGCATCCGCCATCACATTGAGGTTGCCAGGGATGTGAGTGGCACGTAGCGACCTGAGTCGGTGCTGGCTCCAAAGGAGGAGAAGACGGGCAAGTTGCGACATGTGGCGGGAGCGTACGCCGCCTTGGCGATTTATGTACGCGACCGCAGTGGTGCTGTCCGACCTGACCAGGACATGTTTGTCGCAAATTAACGGGAGAAACTGCCTCAGGGCTAGAAGGACGGTCAACAACTCGAGGCAGTTGATGTGCCAACGCAGCTGGGCCCTTTTCCAACGGCCTGAGGCTGCGTGCCCGTTGCAAACGGCGCCCCAACCCAATCTGGAGGCGTCGGTCGTGACCAGGACGCGTCTGGACACCTGCTGTAGGGGTACTCCAGCCCGTAAGAAACAGAGGTCTGTCCAGGGGTTGAATGTTTGTTGGCAGGCGGGGGTGATTGTTACCCGGTGCGTGCCGTGGCGCCATGCTCGTCTCGGGACTCGGGTCTGGAGCCAGTGTTGGAGCGGTCTCATATGCATCAACCCCAGCGGCGCGACCGCCGCGGAGGACGCCATATGCCCCAGGAGCCTCTGGAAAAGTTTTAAGGGGACCGCTGTGCCTGGCCTGAAGGCAGCGAGGCAGTTCAACACTGACTGGGCACGCTCGTTGGTGAGACGTGCGGACATTGAGACCGAGTCTAACTCCATCCCGAGAAAAGAGATGCTCTGAACTGGAGCGAGCTTGCTCTTTTCCCAGTTGACCTGAAGCCCCAGACGGCTGAGGTGCCTGAGCACCTGGTCTCTGTGGGCACATAGTAACTCTCTCGAGTGGGCCAGAATGAGCCAGTCATCGAGGTAGTTGAGTATGCGGATGCCGGCTTCTCGGAGCGGAGCAAGAGCTGCCTCTGCGACTTTCGTGAAGACATGAGGGGACAGAGACAGGCCGAAGGGGAGGACTGGTACAGTACGCCTGGCCCTCGAACGCAAACCGCAGGTAGGGGCGGTGTCGGGGCAGGATGGAGACGTGGAAGTACGCGTCCTTCAGGTCTATCGCTGCGAACCAATCTAGATGCCGGACGCAGGTTAAGATGTGTTTCTGCGTGAGCATCTTGAACGGGAGTTTGTGCAACGCTCGGTTGAGAACTCGAAGGTCCAAGATTGGTCGTAAGCCGCCGCTTTTCTTGGGTACGATGAAGTAGGGGCTGTAGAAACCCTTCTTCATCTCGGTTGGAGGGACAGGCTCTATCGCGTCTTTGGCCAGAAGAGTCGCGATTTCCGCGCGCAGGGAGTGGGCGTGTGTGGCAGCGGGGGCGTGGTCAAGTGCCCGTCCGAAGGGAGAAAGCGGTAAGGGCGCTTGCACCTGAGCTAAATTATGTCTAACACCTGTCTCTAATTTCAGTGAGTATGGGGAGAGCGGCATAATGAGAGCACCAGTGCCTCCAGAGAAGAAGAGAGAGCGCCAGTCTAGTGTTGGGGAGCCAAAGTTTAGAAAGTCTGCGGTCATTATAAATACCCTTTTTGTTCAGTTCTGTAATTTTACTTTGGAAAGATTAAAAAGCCTTACCTTTGTGTTCCACCCTGTTTCCGCGTCCTTCCTCCTCTGAAGAAGTTAAATCTTGTTACACTGGTGCCGAAACCCGGGAACAAAAAAAAAAGAAAATATATATTCGTCCATGGAGAAGGGTAACACCGTAGAGTCCTCCCAGCTGGCCGAAGTTTTCCAGTCCCTCGCTACTTTACATCAGAGCCACCAGCAGTCTCTGCTTGAGCTTAGGCAGGACCAAGATCGGCGTTTTTTTGAAATCATGCGGGCTCAAGCGGAGGATCGACTCGTCATCCGGAGCCTACTCAGCCAGGAGGCCGCACCAGCCACAGCCGCGACCCCGGACACCCACGCCATGCCGCCCCCGATCACGTTACAGAAGATGGGGGCGAGTGATGATGCAGAAGCGTTCCTCGATCTGTTTGAACGAACCGCTGAGATTTGGGGCTGGCCGCAGAGTCAGTGGGCAGCTCGCCTGGTTCCCCTTCTGTCCGGGGAAGCCCAACTTGCGGCTCAACAATTGCCGGCATCAAGCCTCCTGGTCTATGGGGACCTCAGAAAAGCCATCCTGCAACGGGTTGGTCAGAGCCCCGAGGAAAGCCGTCAACATTTCCGGGCTATGAAGCTGGAGAAGTCCGACCTCCCGTTCGCCTTTGCCCAGCAGCTCTGTGATGCCTGTCGAAGGTGGCTGCTAGTGGGGGACCGCGACGTCGAGGGACTTGTCGATCAGGTGGTGCTGGAGCAGTTCATTCATCGGTTGCCAAGGAAAACGGCGGAGTGGGTCCAGTGCCACCGCCCGGCGTCGCTGGAGGAAGCCGTCCAGTTAGCGGAGGACCACATGGCAGCGATCCCAAGGGCGGATGAGCCCTCTCTCTCTCTCTCTCTCTCTCTCTCTCTCTCTCTCTTCCCCCTCCCCCTGTGTTTTCTTCCGCTCTTCCCCATCCCCCTCAACCCTCTCCCTCTGTCCTC
This sequence comes from Moxostoma hubbsi, assembly GCA_032164185.1. NCBI lineage: Eukaryota > Metazoa > Chordata > Actinopteri > Cypriniformes > Catostomidae > Moxostoma > Moxostoma hubbsi. Next base: position 23,108,306 of record JAVLUX010000030.1, on the reverse strand, counting down.
TCTCCAGGTCCCGTTCCTGCCCCCCGCAGGCAAGGAGCCTGGCTGAGACCAACATCCCAAACATCAGTCTCATCCCGTCCCTTCCCCACAACCTACAGCCGCTCTCCCCCTCAGGTGGGAGCGTCCGCCGAAGCAGGTACGGGTGTCGCGCCTGGGCCGGCCTGCTGGAGATGCGGCGACCCGAGCCACTTCCGTGATCAGAGTCCGATGATGGAGGTGGGGACGGTGGTTTGGGTTTCCGATCCCCCGCATGTCGCCCCCGATCGGGCTGGAGCGTACCGGATTCCGGTAACAATCCAGGGGGGTACACACCAAGCTTTGCTGGATACCGGTTGTAATCAGACCACCATCCATCAACGCTTGGTTCAACCCGGGGCTTTGAGCATGGCTAAGCGGGTAAGGGTGAGGTGTGTGCATGGGAATATTCACAACTATCCGATGGTGACTGTGCTAATTAAATTACGAGGGAAAAAACGTAGAGTGGAGGCAGCGGTTAGTTCCCGCCTCACCCATCCTCTGATTCTGGGAACCGATTGGCCTGCATTTAGGGAACTATTAAGGAGTATTTGTAAGGATGGGTCCTGCACTAAAATAGGGAGATGTGCGATGTGCGATGCTTTGGCAGGGGAGGCGGAGCCGGGGCCATCCTCGACCATTACGGATCGGGATGACGAGGGAAGGGGCGGGCCTTCCGCCCCTCCTCTCCGCAGGGAATTCCCTGACGTGGATTTCCCTTTGGAACAGTCACGGGATGAATCCCTTAAGCACGCCTTCGACCAGGTGAAGACGATTGATGGTCAGCGTCTTGAGCCGGACATCGCTCTCGCTTATCCCTATTTTGCAATTATAAATGACCGGTTATATAGAGTGACGCAGGACACTCAGTCAAAGGAAAATATTACTCAGTTATTGATTCCACGGAGCCGCCGGGAAATGTTATTCCAAGCGGCTCATTATAATCCCATGGCAGGTCACCTAGGAGAAAGAAAAACACTTCTCCGTCTAATAGCCTGTTTTTATTGGCCGGGCATTAGCGGTGACGTCCGCAGGTGGTGTGCGGCGTGCCGCGAGTGCCAGCTGGTAAACCCACCGGCCACCCCAAAAGCGCCATTGCGCCCTCTTCCGTTAATCGAGGTTCCCTTTGAAAGAATTGGAATGGACCTCGTCGGGCCATTAGAGCGGACAGCACGAGGACATCGCTTTGTGTTAGTCCTAGTGGATTACGCAACACGATATCCGGAAGCAGTGCCTCTAAGCAACATCTCAGCACGTAGTGTTGCTGGGGCACTCTTCAAAATAATCTCCCGGGTGGGGGTTCCAAAAGAAATCCTCACCAATCAAGGCACAACATTTATGTCACGCACACTTCGCGAACTTTACGATCTGTTGGGCATTAAATCGATTCGCACTAGCGTGTATCATCCACAGACAGATGGCCTAGTGGAACGTTTTCACAAAACCCTCAAGAACATGATTCGTAAGTTCGTACACGAGGATGCTAAAAATTGGGACAGATGGCTCGATCCCCTGTTGTTTGCAGTGCGAGAGGTCCCGCAAGCCTCAACCAGCTTCTCTCCGTTTGAGCTACTGTATGGTCGACGGCCACACAGTGTCTTGGATATCATACGTGAAGACTGGGAGGAGGGACCTTCGAATAGTAAGAATGAAATTCAGTACGTCCTTGATCTCAGAGCAAAACTCCACACTTTGGGGAAATTAACACAGGAGAATTTGCTCAGGGCTCAAGAACGCCAACGCCGACTGTACGACAGGGGAACGCAGCTAAGGGAATTTGCACCGGGAGATAAAGTTCTTGTATTGCTTCCCACATCGAGCTCCAAATTACTCGCAAAGTGGCAAGGGCCCTTCGAGGTCACACGACGAGTGGGGGATCTTGATTATGAGGTTAAGCGAACCGATAGAGGAGATGCACGTCAAATATACCACCTCAATCTCCTTAAATTATGGAGGGAGGCGGTCCCTGTGTCGCTGGCTACGGTAATTCCAGAGAGGGCGGAGCTCGGACCGGAGGTTAATCCAAAGCCCGATCACAATGCCCCGGTCACTTGTGGAGAGCACCTCTCCCCGTGCCAACGATCAGAGGTTGCCAAGTTGCAAAGAGAGTTTGCGGACGTGTTTTCTCCTCTACCAGGTCGTACGAACCTCATCGAGCACCACATCGAGACCGAGCCGGGGGTGGTGGTTCGTAGCCGCCCTTATCGCCTCCCCGAGCATAAGAAAAAAGTTGTTCGGGACGAATTGAATGTGATGCTCGATATGGGGGTAATAGAAGAGTCCCACAGCGACTGGTCCAGCCCGGTCGTTCTTGTCCCCAAGAGTGACGGGTCGGTGCGGTTCTGTGTCGACTACCGAAAAGTCAATGCGGTGTCTAAATTTGACGCGTACCCAATGCCCCGGGTTGATGAACTGCTCGATCGCTTAGGTACGGCTCGCTTTTATTCGACCCTGGACTTAACAAAGGGTTATTGGCAGATCCCCTTGACACCAATTTCCCGTGAAAAAACAGCCTTCACTACGCCGTTCGGATTACACCAATTTGTGACACTTCCGTTCGGTTTGTTCGGAGACCCAGCCACGTTCTAGCGTCTGATGGACCGTGTCCTTCGCCCGCACTCCGCTTACGCCGCTGCCTATTTAGATGACATCATTATCTATAGTAATGATTGGCAGCGGCATATACAACATTTGAGGGCGGTCTTGAAGTCGCTGCGGCGGGACTCACAGCAAACCCCAAGAAGTGCGCGATTGGGCGTGTGGAGGTACGGTATCTGGGGTTCCACTTGGGTCATGGCCAGGTGCGTCCCCAAATTGATAAGACCGCGGCGATTGCGACTTGCCCTAGACCTAAGACCAAAAAGGGGGTGAGGCAGTTCCTGGGGCTGGCTGGCTATTATAGAAGATTTGTGCCTAATTATTCGGATGTCACCAGCCCGCTGACTGACCTCACTAAAAAGGGGGCTCCAGATCCGGTCCAATGGTCGGAGCAGTGCCAACAGGCGTTTACACGAGTTAAAGCCGCACTCTGTGGAGGGCCGCTCTTGTATTCACCTAACTTCTCTCTCCCTTTCTTATTACAGACGGACACTTCAGACAGAGGGCTGGGGGCCGTACTCTCGCAGGTGGTGGAGGGGGAGGAGCGCCCGGTGCTGTACATCAGTCGGAAGCTCTCCTTAAGGGAAACAAAGTACAGCACTGTAGAGAAGGAGTGTCTGGCCATCAAGTGGGCGGTGCTCACACTCCGCTACTACCTGCTGGGGCGGGCCTTCACTCTCTGCTCGGATCACGCCCCACTGCAGTGGCTCCACCGCATGAAGGATACTAACGCCCGGATCACCCGTTGGTATCTGGCTCTCCAGCCTTTTAAGTTCTAGGTGGTCCACAGACCGGGGGTGCAGATGGCTGTCGCCGACTTCCTCTCCAGAAATGGGGGGGAGTGGTAGGCAGGCCGGATGACGCCCCGGCCTGAGTCGGGCGGTGGGGGTATGTGGCAGCGGGGGCGTGGTCAAGTGCCCGTCCGAAGGGAGAAAACGGTAAGGGCGCTTGCACCTGAGCTAAATTATGTCTAACACCTGTCTCTAATTTCAGTGAGTATGGGGAGAACGGCATAAAGAGAGCACCAGTGCCTCCAGAGAAGAAGAGAGAGCGCCAGTCTAGTGTTGGGGAGCCAAAGTTTAGAAAGTCTGCGTTCATTATAAATACCCTTTTTGTTCAGTTCTGTAATTTTACTTTGGAAAGATTAAAAAGCCTTACCTTTGTGTTCCACCCTGTTTCCGCGTCCTTCCTCCTCTGAAGAAGTTAAATCTTGTTACAGCGTGTTCACCGTGTACTGCGGAAAAGCGGACGCCCATGAAGGGGGGCGGGGGCCTGGCAAACTGAATTGCGTAACCGAGTCGGATGGTCCGGGCCAGCCAGCGAGACGGGTTGGGAAGTGAAAGCCACGCGTCCAACCTCTGCGCTGGGGCACCACAGGGACGGTTAATTTGGACGTACCCAGCGGGGCTTCGCAGCAGGGCGGAGCAGGTAGGGCAGCGTTGGGCGGCAACGGGGCGACCCGCGGCTGAAGTGCTGAGAAAAGACTCAAAGCACTTACCTTGCTCCGCACACCCGGCTGGGGGCGGGTTAGCGACTGAGGAGGAGGTCCTGGGTAGGCGTCCTCTAGACTCATCGGAACCGGCCGGCCGGGGGACAGTCGAGGGCTGAAGACGGGTGGTCCGTGTCCAGGAAGCCAGGACTGTTGAGATCTAAGGGCAAAGTGCCGTGAGAACGGCATTTGTGGGCCAGGTGACCCAGAGACATAGGAAATAGCTCTTTTATTGAGAATGTGGGTACCGCAACCCCGTCTAAGGGGGAGCGGCAAATTAAATTGTTTGAAAACAAAAGATTCTCCTCCCGGCCCTCCACTGGGGGACGGAGTGGTCTTACCACCTCCGGAGCTAACGTCTGTGTCGCTGGGTCGTCCGTCTCAGGACCGCCTAGGAGCCTTCCGGGTCCTCGGTGGAGACCGGGAGACGGGGGGCGTCTGCTTCCTGCGGTGTGCTCGACGCGGGGGCCGAGAGCTGGGCCCGGGTTGAGGCGGAGCAGGTTTCTTAGCCACAGGGGGACGCCCTCGGCGAGCAGACGGGGCAGTGGCCTTGGCGGCAGGTTTGCGGTGAGGCTAAGTTTATTTCTAGGATGTGTGAAATAGCCTCAGTCTGTCTTCTCACCGTGGAGAACTGCTGGGCGAAGTCCTCGACGGTGTCGCCGAAGAGGCCAAGCTGGGAGACAGGGGCGTCGAGGAAGCGGACTTTGTCGGCCTCACGCATCTCGACCAGGTTGAGCCAAAGATGACGTTCCTGGACCACAAGGGTGGCCATCGCCTGCCCGAGTGCCTGCGCGGTGACCTTCGTGGCTCTGAGGGCGAGGTCGGTCGCTGAGCGCAGTTCCTGCAGCACATCAGGGTCAGGGCTACCCTCGTGCAGATCTCTGAGCGCCTTGGCCTGGTGGACTTGCAGGATGGCCATGGCGTGCAAGGCGGAGGCGGCCTGTCCCTGTCCGCTGTAGGCTTTGTTGTTCAAGGAGGATGAAGTCCTACAGGCCTTGGAAGGGGGTACAGGGCGTCCGCGCCAGGTGGTAGGGTTACCGGGACAAAGATGGAGCACAACTGCCCTATCCACCTGGGGAATCGCCGTGTACCCGTGGGCCTCTCCGCCGTCGAGGGTAGCGAGAGCGGACGAGCAGGGCTTTTGACGAATGGAGAGCGGCGCTCTCCATGAAGACGTCAGCTCGTCATGCACCTCCAGGAAAAACGGGACCGGGGGGGTGTGGCTGTGAGCGGCGCCCAGACCCCAGGAACCAGTCATCCAACCGTGACGGGTGTGGGGAGGATGGAGGTTTCCAGTCCAACCCCACCCCGACGGCAGCCCGGGCAAGCATGTCGGACATCTGCGCGTCCGCCTCAGCCTGGGCCTGCTGGCCTGAAGGCGGCAGTCCAGGGGAGGAGTCAGCGTCAGATGCCGCGCTCTCCAACGGAGCGGCGAGCTCATCGGCTTCAGGCTCCAGAGGATAGGCAGACCGGCCCGGAGGTGAGTCGCCGTTACCTCGAGGCTGGACGGAGGTAAACAAGCGTGTCGGGGGGCGGGTGGTCCGCGGGGACGTGCCCGGCGGAAGCGCACCCTCTGCCCTCCCCAAATCGCCTCCAGCGCCAACCGCATCGTCCTCAATCCCGTGGGAAGAAGGAGCGATATGGGGGGCGGCTGGAGTGGCGTGCTTTCTATTGAAAGCAAGCCGTGACCGCAACGTTACCATGGTCATGTTCTCGCAATGAAAACATGAACCATCCACAAATGCTGCCTTGGTGTGATCGGCGCCCAGACACACGAGACAGCGCCTGTGGCCGTCAGAAGCGGAGAGCACTCTACCGCATCCAGGAACTACACAGGGGTTGAATGGCATCTTTATAAAGACGCGCCCTGAAAAGGGCGTTCAACACCGCTGTGTATTGCTCTTTTAGAGAAATAAACTCTTTATGAAGAAATATAACTCTTTGGAAAGGGAACTCTTTCAACTCTGCGCTGTCGAATCACCCAGGTGCAAACTGCACGCCGGCAGAGAAGAGAAAACAGCCGCTGAAGTGCGCCGTAAATCCAACAGCAGCAGAGCGTGAGAGGATCAGAAGCAAGATCAGTTGTGTGTAGCACAGCAGACAGCATTCACACGACCATCGGCTCCGAAGAAAATTACTGAATGAACGAGCGTATTTCTCTCGCCTTTATATCCGTATCCGGAGGCAGAGTATGCAAATACTGTTCGGCAACTCTCATTGGCCTTTTTTTCATAGATCAGAGGTATCTTTCGGCACTCAAGAGAGACCCGTAGTGTCGCTTCTTCGACACGACGTCGAAGTGAGCGACAGACGGGGAACCCATTTTTTCAGTACACCAATTTAGCTCAGTCTAATTTACATTGGCAAGTGAGCATTTAATTTTTTCAGCATGAGATTTGCCTCTTCCTCCATGACCAAGGGTCTCATGTAATGTAATATGAAGTGCAGTTGTTTTCGCATATCCCCACTAAGTTGGGGTCAGAGCACAGGTCAGCCATGAAACAGCGCCCCTGGAGCAGAGAGGTCAAGGGCCTTGCTCAAGGGCCCAACAGTGGTATCTTGGCAGTGCTGGGGCTTGAACCCCCAACCTTTCAGTCAGTAACCCACAGCCTTAACCGCTTAGCCACCACTGGCTTTCTCAACGAGAATTGCATGTTCTGGAATGGTTGAATTGCTGTCCAGACAGGGCTTTATGCCTGGTGAGTGGATATTACATCCTCAGATTATGGAACAAATCTGAAGAAGGGTTAAGCAGTGGAAGTGATTCTGTTCACTTTGAGCGAAATGTCACACTGTCCCCTCTCGCCCCCGGCACCACTGGGCATCGATGCATTGGCGCATCAGTGGCCGACAACGCATCTTGAAATGTTTCCACTGATCAGTCTGCTGCACTTAGTTCTGCAGAGAGATCAGGAGGATCAGGTTTGGCTTCTGTTAGAGGCACTGTTTTGGCCATCTCAAGTATGGTTTTCGATTCTGGTCTCTCTACTGGAGAAAGTGCCTTGAGAGATTCCAGTCAGAACACACAACAGCCAGACTTGTGGAAGTTATGAGTATAGCCACTCAACGGGGCACACTTTTGAATGATGGGTTATCCCCAGCTGTGGTTCACTACTGAATACTAGAGCTCCATCAACTAGGAAGCTTTATACGTTCAAGTGGCATATTTTTGCTTCTTAGTGTGCAACGCGAGGTGAAGATAGTTCACTTCCCTGTCGGTACAGTGCTGGATTTTTTACAAGAGCATTTTGGGGCCAGGGTTGCCCCTGCAATATTTAATGTCTATGTTCCCGCTATAGCATCTGAGCATGCTCTTATCAATGGAGTCTTTGTCGGTAGACATTCTCTTGTCTCTCGTTTTATGCACGGGGTACGCTTTTTCATTCTGTCCGCATTCATTTATGTGATTTAACTGTTGTTTTATAGGCACTCTTGAGTGCTCCATTTGAGCCCTTGCCAGCAGTCGCTGATAAGTTTCTGACTCTTTAAACGGCTCTGCTGGTGGCATTGGTGGCATTTAAAAGGGTTGGTGATTTGTATGCCCTGTCAATTAATCCCTTATGTATGGATTTTGCACCAGGGTGTTCAATGGTGGTTTTAAGACCTCGCTTGGGCTATTTTCCCAAGGTCATTTTTACATCATGTCACTCACAGACCAATAATTTTCAGGCTTTCTATCATCCCTTATTTGACTTGGAGGAGCATGAAATATTGCATATGCTTTACCCAGTTCATGGGCAGATTTGAGTTAAGTTTTAGATTACATATATTTGATGAATATAATAAAGGAATGTAATGTCTCTCTTTGGCGTAAGCCTATCTGGCAGTCTGAAGTTGTTGTACTCAGAACCATCAGATCCTGCCGGAGATAGGAGGCAGGGGTGAGGAGCCTACCCCCATGCAGGACGGGACTCAACTAGTGGCAGTGGGGTGGTGGAGGTTGCAGTGTTACACTGAAAGCACACTGAAACAGCAATTTAATGGATAATGAGATGACTTATAAAGCAATGGCTTACACGTGATTGGCTAGAAGTTACCTAGCTAATGGTGCGATGATGTACAGCTGCTAGTCTTCCTGCTAGAACAACACTGTGCTTACATTTCCCTGAGTGGAAGTGAGATGCTGCTTATGCTGGCCATACTGTCTAGCAGCTGCATGCAGAAAATCTGACTCGATGGCACAAAGTCAGCACCTTTATCGACCCCATGAAGTAGCTCCCTAGGGACATCGCTTAAGCCCATCAGCCAATAAATGAAAGTGATTATATAAGGGCTTCAGACCATGTTACACTCAGGGCGTGTCACAATGTGATTATCCAACATCTCGTTCCCACTCAGGGAACCAGAGTTACGCTTCACGTAACTGAGATGATTTATGTTGTCATGAATAAAAAGTACAATGTTAAATAATGTGGACATGCTTCTAGAATTAAGAGTGGGCTTCAAAAGTAATTGCTATGGTGGTTTGGATGTAACATCACACCTTGAATGGTTAAAAATGTTGAAAGACTGTGCAAGACACCATGCATCAGGCACATTGTAAAACAATCAAAGTCTAGGGTAGGTTATCTCTCCTAAAGATGTGTGTGTGTGTGTGTGTGTGTGTGTGTGTGTGTGGCTAGGTTTATGCGAATTAGTTAATGAAACCCAATCCTGCATCAGCATGTGTTTGTACAGTATGAGTGCCCTGTGTCTGTGTGAGAAAGTGTCACTGAGTGTGTGTTTGGGTAAGTCCAGTGGCCAGCAGGGGACAGGTTGGGTTCAGGGCAAGGGAAGAATGAAGAGAGGGATATCAGGGTGTTCAGTTTCCAAGAGAGGCGTCCTGCTGTCCTCTGTGTAGGTGGGGGGTATAGACCCCTTTACCCCTCTTTTTTGCATTGGCTCTCTCTGTTAAATAGACACACAGACAGATAAACACACCATTTTTCCCTTAGAACTTTCTCCTCCCACCTCTTTCAGAAGAACAGATTGAATGGTTTTTGGAGTGAATTATGTGTGGCTAAGAGCTGATGGTGAATGAATGGGTTTTGGGAGTGCGAGAGCTGAACGAGGAGCTGGAAATCATATATGAGTTTAACATCACATCAGGGGACAGCTGTTTCAAATGAACCTCTCCTAGTTATTTTGACACAGTGTGTTGAACAATTATGAGGTGAGGAATTCAAGACAGGAACAAGTGTGGTCAATAGTTTTTATGGTCTCTCTGTTTGGCTGTAGGTTTAAGAGAGTGAGTTGTTTATAAATAAAAAAGTTGACAAGTCAGAAAATGCAGTGATGGAATTTGGATTGGAATATTGGGATTTGGATATGACAGAAGGTAAGAGAGAATGGAGACAGTCCTGTATCTTACCTCCCAGTATCTCCCTGCACTCTAACAGTCTGCCAAATCTCCTTATTTCCCTTCAAATTTCATCACTGAATCGCAAGTGCCAGTCTTATTTTTCTCTTAAGTCCTTGTCTTATTTCTGTCTTATATAAGTATCAGTCCCATTTCTGTCTTATATTTGTCTCAGTGCCAGTTCCATCTCGATTTCAATGCATGTCTCATCTCTGCCTCAGTCCCAGTTTCCTCTTTGTCTCAGTGCCAGTCCAATAGATGTCTCAGTCCTAGTCTCATCATTGTCTCAGCAATCGACTCATCTCTGTCTCAGCTCCAGTCTCATCTTTGTCTCAGTCTCATCTCAGTTCCAGTCTCACCTCTGTTTTAGTCATAATCATTTTGTGTCAGTTGCATTTGAGTGCAGTCTTAACTCTGTCTTAGCCCCAGAATTTCTGTCTCAGTTCAAGACTAATTTCTGTCTAAGTTCAAGTCTCATCTCTGTCTCAGACCAAGTCTCATCTCTGTCTCAGTCCAAGTCTCATCTCCATCTCAGTTCCATATCTGTTTTAGTCCAAGTCCCATCTCTTAGTCCAAGTCTCATCTCTGTCTTAGTCCAAGTCCCATCTCTGTCTTAGTCCAAGTCTCATCTCTGTCTTAGTCCAAGTCCCATCTCTGTCTTAGTCCAAGACTCATCTCTGTCTTAGTCCAAGTCCCATCTCTGTCTTAGTCCAAGTCTAATTTCTTTCTTAGTCCAAGTCTCATCTCTGTCTCAGACCAAGTCTCATATCTGTCTCAGTCCAAGTCTCGTCTCCATCTCAGTTCCATATCTGTCTTAGTCCAAGTAACATCTCTGTCTTAGTCCAAGTCTCATCTCTGTCTTATTCCCAATCTTATCTCTGTCACAGTCCCAGTCTTATCTTTGTCTCAGTCCCAGTCTCATCTTTGTCTCAGTGCAAATTTCATATCCGTCTTAGCCACAGTCTTATCTCTGTTTTATTCCAACTCTCATCTCTCTGTCCCAATCTCATCTCTGTCTCAGTAACAGTCTTATCTCTGTTCCAGTCTAACCTCTGTCTGAAACCAAGTCTCATCTGTTTCAGTCCCATCTCTGTTTTAGCCAAAACCCATCTCTGTCTCTCATATCAGTCTAAGTCCGAGTCTCATCTTTATCTCAGTCCAAGTCTCATCTGTCTCAGTCCAAGTCTCATCTCTGTCTCAGACCAAGTCTAATCTCTGTCTCAGTTCAAGTCTCATCTTTGTTACATTCTTAGTCTCATTTCTGTCTCAGTCCAAGTCATATCTCTGTCTCAGTCCAAGTCTCAAATCTATCACAGTCCCAGACCCATAGCTGCCTCAGTCCGTCTTAACTCTGTATCTGTCTTAGTATTATCTCTTTCTCAGTGTCACCTCAATTTCTGTCTCACTCTCATTTCCGTCTCTTCTTAGTCTCACTCTACCACTTATAGTCCTGTCTCATTCCCAGCTGTAAGGAATTCACAGTCACTTACCCTGAATGAGCAAAGCAAACATGCCACTTCTGATAAAACATTAAGGAGAGAGACAGACTCAAGTTCTTTATGTGTAATGTGTCATCCACTCTGCTAGAACTGAAGGACCATTTTAAAGCATTTAAAATTAACCTCATAATGTGATACTAAGAAACAGTATGTACAGTAAGAACAGACAGGCTATTGTCAACCCCTGCACAGATGTTTTTTCTGGTCAGGTTGCCATAGTCATAGAATGGACTGAACATCAGAAAAATGCATTTTCTGAGATAATGTTTATGAGATAAAATTATTAAATTTATTTATTAGCATTTTTATAAAGAATTCAATGTAACTGCTACCAAAACTCAGTGAATCAGTTAATTGTTAATTGCTTATACAGTATAAGTAGATAGGTACTGTATGTGTGTTTGAGAGTAAGTTCATGCAGTGGCCCAAAAAGTGTTTGGACACTTAAGGCACTCTTAAAACTGTATGAATTTCATAGCATGTTTTTCAAAATTAAGACATTAATGTGATTGAACACTTTCCGTCAAACATGTTCACAGTAACTTGAACCACCCCAGTGGTTACTCTGCTAGGACACCTGTGTGAACTTCCACTGAAAAATGGCATTTGGACAAGTTGGTTAAAGGTCCCCTGACATGCTTCTTTTTGTAGGCTTTGATATAGGCCTTAGTGGTCCCTAGTACTGTATCTGAAATCTCTTTTCCAAAATTCAGCCTTGGTACAGAATTATAGCCATTACAAGCCAACCCACAATGAGCTTTCCTTCAGACGTGCCGTTTCGGTGTCTGTAGCTTTAAATGCTAATGAGGAGGAGAAAGGTGGGGCAAGGTGTAGGGTGGGTGTGGCCTTGACCATCTTGCGGCAACGGTACCATGCATGTTTACATTGGATATATTGCAATGGCACGCAGACACACAGTCGTTCAAGCATTTCAGTTTGACCCAGAGTCTGATCCGGATGGAGAAGCAACGGATGAAAAAGTTGCAACTCAGCGGCTCCAGCAGGATGTCTCCGAATGGTTAGTTTAAAATATTACGTCTGGATAATGTACTATATTCGGATGTTTTGCGTATGCGGTTACAGTTAGTATCATGTAGCTAACGCTAGTATATACAGCTAATGCTGTATTAGCATCTATATCAGTAATATTTCTAGTTTAGAGAAGACTGTAATGTAGCTTATTTTTTAATGACAAAGTATGTCCCCGTATACTGAAGTCATGTTACACATAACCAATGATTTACTCCTCAAGAGTTAACTCTACTCAACACCTGCATATATATAGATATATCTATATATCTATATATATGTATTATTACAATTACATCAAGCTCTGCGATATTGAACTGTGGATATCGTGCGTGCCATATCACCAATAGGAGAACGGTTATCCAAATAACAAAGAAGTGTACAACATTCGCATTACAGTGTGTGTATTCACACACAGATACCTGATGCTATCTACCTTTACATTAGCGACAGTAACTCAGCTGTTAGCTGCATAGCTAATGTTACAGCCACATTCTACGTGTAACAAGCTAGGTAACCATAAATAGTAAAGCAACACAATTATATATCATTAGTTGACTTACTTGTCCGAGGTTTGTAGCTGAGCCAAAGAGAGTTGGTACTGATCCAGACTTTAGTTTCAGCATGCCCAGCTCTGAATTGACCCATGTTGTGGAAACAGTCGTCTGTGAAATGTTTGGCGCAGACATGCAAAACTTTGGTGTGTTGTGTCGGTGCATTTCCAGAGTAAATGAAATTAATCCATTGATCCTTCTGGGGATTGGATGAAAGAAGTAAAAAAAATACTTCGGTGATCATTTGTGCATCCAATTATTGAGCAACTGTTGTGCTTCGCTCATTCACACGCCATGATATTTCTCTAGGAAAAACTAAAATCGCGCGCATGCGCGCGTTCGTACTTCCTAGCTCGTTTTCTCATGGGCGGGCCAAATTCTCTGGGCAGGCAAAGCAGAGAAAGGGGAGGTAACCTTTCCTCCGTATGACGTCATACGGAGGAGATTCAAGATCAGCCCGTCTGAGCTTCATTTTCTCACAGGCAGAGAAAGATAGCCAAAGCTCGGTTGACACCGATTGAAATTTCTAGACACGAGGGGACCAAATACAGGCTATTAACTAATATTAATGTTAAAAAACCTCAGAAAGTGAAAATTTCATGTCAGGGGACCTTTAATAATAATTGCACAATGGGTCCAAAAAATCAGTTCTGAAAACCTGTAGCATATTTTGTTTTTTGATGTCAATGAAATGGAATCCATACCTTTTTGAATGTGGTTTAAGTGTCCAAATACTTTTGGGGCCACTGTATTTTTCCAAAAGGGTACTGCATGTATGTTTTTTTACTCAATGTGAGTGTTTGTTTGTGGTACGTGCTTCTGTAACAGTCCCTGGTCTCAGAGGGATTAAACTGATTGAAGAATGGAAGAAAGACAGAGAGAGCGAGGGCGCTGGGGAGGCCGGGCAAGTGGACGTGACATCCCCAGCTGTCCTGTGACATCACTGCTCTGGGGACAGGAAGTGCGGGAGTTATTGGGCAGGCTGAGAAAACATGGGGTGACATCAGAGTGTTGTCTAGGTCTCATTGCTATCATAGCTGGGTAAACCGGAGAGAGGAGACCCCTTCTACTATTGTCTGTATCTCTTTCGCCCTCCCTCCAGTCCCTGTCATTTTTTCTCTTTCCATCTTTTTAATAATCTTATGTAATTAGAGATATACAGTAGTACTCTACATGCCACGTGTATCTACTCTCGGCTCATTCTCTCAACAGTGTTATTATCGTTAATGTCAACTAAATGATAACATTTTCATTAACTGAAACAATAACAAAACTAAATACCTTTTGTTTGAAACACAATGATTTTGCAGTATTTTATTCATCCACACTAAAAAGGCATTTGAAAACATTCTCCATTACTTTAGGAAACTGAAAACAGTTTTTCCAACAAAAACGGATTAGTGTGCATGTGACCTAAAAAAAACTTTTTAACTTAAACAAACATTACAAACAAAAATTTTAGGTTTCATTTTTGATATAGTAGATTAAAAAATGTCAAACCTTCACAACCCTCATTAAGCATAAAAATGTCACTACATAGTGTTAACACTAGACAGACCTGAGAAATTTAACAGCATTAGACATTTGGGCTGGATATCACCAAGCACCTAACAGTATGATTCTTATTGTGATACGTATGTCAGAATATCTTAATGGATCATGATTGAGAATGACCCTGCGTGTCCGCATTCAAGTTTCAGTTTCAATCACCCTTTTGCACTTCTTTAGCATCCTGCTTCTTCAAAAATAAACTGTTAGACACTTATAGATCAATACAAATATTAAAACAAGGATCTAAAGAATCCAAACAATATGGTGAGAATCACAATATTAATATATGATTGCATCGGCACAGAGCGATTAGACATATTTAGATAATATCAGCATTAACTTTACTATATTTATTTTATACTTAAACATAAATAAAAACGAAATATACTGAAAAAGAATACTAATCAAAATCGAGCACAAATTATAAGGACAAATTGAAATAAAATTATACATAAAAAATCTAAACTATAATAACCCTCTGTCTCCCTCAGGAGTTCACACACACTGCTGTCCACTTTCCACACACACACCACAGAAACTTCACACTGCCTGTCAAACTGCTTGTCATGCATTATGTACTGCACACACAGGGCAACAGCCTCTCATTTACCTTGACATGTGACTTCATTCTCAGGCAGACACATGTTTGTAACTGACCACACAAACACACACACATGCACACAGATACGTAAACACACATTTACACTCCCTATTTCCAATAACATTAGAGAATTTGCACGTCCAGTGTCTGAGTGTTGGAGAAATGTATGACGGAGTTGCTTTAGGTCTGGGATGTTTTTTGGCTGACACTGGCCGTAAAACTTTTAGAGGATGATGAAGGTGTTGATGTAAGACACCATGACAGGCACCAAACTAGGAACCTCAATTACTGAGTTACTTAGTCCCTTCCTCTATTCAGCCTTAATGGATGAAATCCAGTATAAATGGCCAATCTAATCATGAAAAAATATTAAGAAACATTGTTTGGTCATTGACATAACCCGGCAGCTCCATGTGCTTCGAGATGTTGGTTTGGTGCTTAGGTTGTTCCCTATCTCCACTGTCACTATTACTTAAAAAAAAAATACAGCAAAAATACCAAAAAAAGATACACTGATAGTCCTTTTTGTTAATAATATTAATGGAAATATCAGTCATGATCAGTCAGAGAAGTAGTCTAGTGGTTAGTGCTTATGCTTAGGCACATTATGTGTGCTAATGGGGGTGAAAGGAGTTCAAATGTAACTCGTGAGTGATTTTATCAAATTATAATCTTCCCATTTTTGCCTTTAAACCTACCAAAAGTTGGCCACATTTACTTCCTTTGTAAGTGCTTCATTGTAACCTAAATTTTTGCTTGATTTGTTAAGGAAAAGGAGATATGAGTCAAAATAAATTTTTATGGTAATCAATATTATGCTACAAATGTTGTCAATTTAGCTTAATTTGTATTGAACTTGAAATATTGCTTTAAAATGGCAAAAAGGCCAAAAAACAGAGACTAATAAATTATGAGTGGCAAAAATTGATAAATGGCTTGACTGCAGTGTACGAGATGATTATTACACTGTTCTGCTTTACCTCTCTCTCACCGGATTGACCTGTTTAGATTTATGTTAGTCTTTGTTGGTGTTATATTCTGTCATTACAGTAGTTATGTGCTAGTTACATGTCCATACAGTTGTGTGTGGCAAATGTTCATCTCTGAGGTAAAGACCAGCGCTCCTCCTTTATGGCCGATTGAAAAACATCTCATCTGATCTAAGAGCCCAGCCTTTTATTAACATACATTGTTCTGAGTAGGTGTGTGTGAGAAGGATAGTGGTGGAGTTCTGGAGATTTCCACATGGCCTATCTGAATGTGAAACATGTGTTAATGTGTGTGGGATTGTGAGGAGAATATTTGAGGGTATTCATGTCTTTGTGTGTCAGAACAACCCGCTCTAACATCTGCAGGAGCAATAACGTGTGTAACAGACCTTTTCTCCATCTCCATCTTTTCCATTTCAACATCTTCTCACACCATTTTGATCCTCATCCGGATATTCTCCATGCAAATGGTGTTCAGCACCTCATCTATGGGGTTCAGCACCACATATGGGCTATAATGCAATGGGGTTTGTGTATTTGAGCCTCAAGCTTTTGTTCTGAGGGTTGAAAAGTGTGAAGTGTGTGCAGAGAGTGTGTGCAGAGAGTTTCTGCATTTTACCTTTGTATGTTGTTGTTTGTTTCTGGTCATTTCTGAGTAGGGAATACAGGGTATTTGTGGGAATGTGAGGTATGCTTTTGTAGAGAGAGTGTAACGTGTATTATTGCATATGTGTGTGTGTGTGTGTGTGTGTGTGTGTGTGTGTGTGTGTGTGTGTGTGTGTGTGTGTGTGTGTGTTTGTGTGTGTGTGTGCACTATGTGATTGTATGCGTGAGTTTATGGGGTCTGGCAGGCAGTGGTGGTGCTGCAGATGGCAGGCGGAGGTAAGAAGAGGTGTGTGGCTGCATTAATATGGCCTGCAATTCTCGTTAGCACTAATCAAGGGCTTCCTGTACAGAGAGAAGCCTGGGTTCACCTTCCTAAGCCCTGCGAACAGCACACTCTCTGCCTCTCCCCTATACACAAACACTCACCCACACACACTTGCTCTTACTCACACGCTTTCACTCTCCCTGGGTTTCACAGAAACATATGCTGTGTTTGAAATGGCATACTACCATACTACCCTTATTGTTCCTGTTATATTTAGGATGAATCCTTTGCACAGTATGCATAGAATACCCGGATGACTTAAAACATTAGCAAAAATATACAGTATACAATACTGTAGCTCACAATGCAATGCGCATTATTTGAACTTCCATTGTCAGTCAAATTAATAAACTGTAAGTACTGCCACAATTTTTAACTCCTCTAATTGATTCATTATTTGATCAGACTGCTGTTTGTCTGCCCAATGATAAGTTCAGTTTTGTTTACAAATGTCTTAAAGCATCATGAAATCCCCCTAGATCAGATGGTCACACCTCAAGACTTCAAATACAAATAAAATGGGTGTCAAAAGACGTAGAAAGGTGGGGGGAGATGCACAGCAACTTACTCTTCCACAACACACTCACAATAGAGATGGTTGAACATCAACATGAGAGGAGCCAAAAACTGAAGAGTTTTGGGATATTTTGCTGTACATCAATCATGGGACAAAAGTGTGAACTTGTGGAGTCACTTGACACCATGCAAGGAGCAGACGTGTAAATGGCAAGCTCTGCACTTTGCTAGTTTTGAATAATTTTTATGTCATAAACCAGTGAAATTCAATATACCCTGCTATATATCTGTTCTTTGAAGTCGACATGTCAAAGAATTCAAAATCCTCAGGCTCTGGATATATTAAAAGACACTTACGTGCTCAAGCCGAAACCTTGAACCAGGGACTTGGTTTGGACGGTGTAGCGGGAGAAATCCAAAGGCAACTGGTGAGCATGTCTGTGATGTTTGCGAAGGTAGTTGCTGACTTGGAGGATCTTGTCGATTGAATACAGCGATGGAATCGAAATTCTCTGAGTTGGTTACATGAATCGGGGAAGTCGAGAGACAGATCGATTATCTAGAGTCATCGGAGAGGGAATTAGCTGCTAATCCGCTAGCGACCAAGGCAGATTTACAATGCGTTTTGGGAAAACTGGAGGATTTGGAGAACCGCAGTAGGCGAAATAACGTCTGAATTGTTGGATTTCCTGAGCATGAAAAGGCAGAGATATAGTGAAATTCCTAGACGAGCTTTTCCCGAGTCTGCTCGACATAACAGGCCAAGATGGAAATTGAGCGAGCTCATAGAGTCCCGGCTTGCAGATCCACAGAGGGAGACAGGCCCCGAACAATTCTGGCCAAATTTCTGAGATCATCCGATAAAGAACTGGTGTTATGCGTGGCGAGGAGCAAAGGAAAGATTTCTTGGAAAAATCACAGCATTTTCTTGTTTCCAGACTTTGCGAATTCGACATAAGAGAGAAACATGATCGATTCAAGCAATTTTTTTCATAAAATCGATGGACTGAGGAAGTCATGGTGTGTTTCTCACATTGCCCCCAAGTAGCTTGTCTCGTTGAATATACACTTGTCCGTCCGAGGAAACTGGGCACCTGATTTGTTTCTTTTTGTGTTGGTTCTGCCTAGCGGCTGGTGTATTTTTTGTAGGACATTGGAAGGATTACGTCATCTGCTTTAATCATGAACAG
Source organism: Moxostoma hubbsi (assembly GCA_032164185.1). Lineage (NCBI taxonomy): Eukaryota > Metazoa > Chordata > Actinopteri > Cypriniformes > Catostomidae > Moxostoma > Moxostoma hubbsi. The sequence goes on along the minus strand of JAVLUX010000030.1, from coordinate 23,090,006 downwards.
CCGGCTCTCTGAACATTCGTTAGACTGCCCAAAGGAAACTGAATGGAATTTGTCTTTTTTTTTTTGCTGGTTCCGATAGCGGCTGGAATCTTTTTTGTGGAGGAACACAACTTCGATACAGTTCTGTGAATTAATCTTCACATTCTTTGTGTTTATTCAAGTTTGTTTTATAGATTATTTTCTGTTATGTAAGTCTGTCTCACAAAATTTTTACAGAAGCACTGAACTTGAGCGATCCGATGGCAAAGTTGTCGTGGAGGCTCTAGTGGGCATACATGGGCTTTTTGAGTTTAGAGGGATGTACGCCAGTTGGCGCTGTCATGCACGGGGTTAATGTGCATGTTTTTCTTTTTTCTGTTTGTTTGGTTCTGGGGGATGTTCGGGGTTTGATTATTGCACTAATGTTGGAATGTGGTCTTTATCATTTTATTTTTGACACACAATCTATTTTTTTTTATATGTAAAAATGTAAAATGTTATTATGAGTGGATAGTCTCTCTCCACGTGGAATGTGAATGGGTTGGGTCATCCCATAAAAAGAAGGAAGGTTATTTCTTTTCTTAAACATAAGAAATTTGGCATATTGTTTCTTCAGGAAACGCATCTTTTCCCGCAAGAAGCTGAAAATTTTGGGAAGATATGGGGTGGACATGTTTTCTTTGTGAGTGCTGGCTCAAATAATTGCAGGGGGAGTCATTACACTGATAAGTAAACATCTACAATTGGTTCATATTTACGAACAACTAACGCTTATGTTCAGGGCTTTTTTACTGATCTTGAAGGGATGTTGCAAGCCGCTGGCACCCCTCATGTTATAATATTGGGAGGAGACTTTAATCTTTAGATGGATTCAGTTCTTGATCACGGTGAAGCAAAAGTGTGCTAGCCCCCTAGAGCAACACTGACACTTCACAGGATGTGTACAAATCTTGGTCTTACAGATATTTGGAGACATTTAAACCCATCTGGGAGGGACTATACATGTTTTTCATCAGTCCATATGATTTATTCTTGAATAGATTGTTCTTGATATCTAAGTCCCTCATTTCATCTGTTGTAGATTCCTCAATTGTAAACATATTAGTCTCAGACCATGCCCTGGTGAGTTAAGAGTTGTTGCCACATAGGGAGAAAAAGAATCATATAGTTGGCACTTAAATGTATCCCTTTTGCAAAATCCTGATTTCCAACAAATGGTAAAGGCTAAAATCAATGTTTATATGGAGATCAACTGGTCCTCAGTATCCTCTGTGGGCGTGGCTTGGGAGGCACTTAAGGCAGTTCTTTGGGGTCGGATCATAAAGTATGCCTCATTCATCAAAAACTTCAAAGCGAGAGAACTCGTGGAGTTGGAAGGGAATAAAGCACTGAAGCAGCTGAAGCACCAAATCTCGTCTGATGGCCTCAGAGAATTGACCCGTCTGAAATACAGATATAATACTATTTTGTTGCGGAAGGTGGAGTTTTGGCTATTCAGGGCAAGACAGTCATACTTTGAGTCGGGGGACAAAGCAGGGAAACTTTTGGCTTGATATATAATGCAGAGTGAGTCTTTTTCTACTATTCCCTCAGTGAAATTTGATGGTGGTGAAATATTTATCTCAGCCATTGATATTAATAATGCTTTTAAATAATTCTATCTTAATCTTTATAGTTCCTAGTCTTTGTCTATTGATGAAGATATAAGAACATTTTTGGAACCATTAGAACTCCTAAATCTGACGACTGAGCAAGAAAATTCTCTTGATTCTGAGATAACCTTGGAGGGGTTTGATGAGGTAATTAAGGCTTTGCCTACTGGCAAGGCTCTGGGTCCAGATGTCTTTGCCGTTGAGTTTTTTAGATCTTATGCTACAGAACAGGTTCCACTTTTTTAGAAGTTTATACAGAATGATTAAAGAATGGAAAGCTTCCGCCAACCATGACACAAGCCTGGATCAGTCTGATTCTTTAAAAAGGACAAAGACCCAGGCAAGGGTTTGAGTTACCGTCCAATTTCCCTGATCCAGTTAGACGTTAAAATTTAGTCAAACATTTTGGCTAACCAATTAGGTAAAGTTATGACATCTCTTATACATATTAATCAGGTGGGGTTTTTTCGGGGCTGCAGCTTTTCTGATAACATTAGGCGTATCATCAAAATCATGTGGTCAGTGACGAATGATCAGACTCCAGTCACTGCCATTTCACTTGACGCTGAATAGGCCTTTGATATTGTACAATGGGGTTATCTTTTTAAGATGTTGGAAATATATGAGAGACTTTTATTGGATGGAGGATCTATGATTGGGAAGGAATTTTATTCCTTCCTGTAGATGCCCCCCCCCCCCCCCCCCCCCTCTTATTTCAAGCAATTTCATAGCATAGCAAAGTACTTAATTTGGAATGGTAAGTGTTTCAGATTACATTTCAATAAGTTACATGGGCAAATGTGGGCTAGGCCTACCCAAGATTTTGTTTTATTATTATGTATTCAGTTTCAGACATTTGGCTAATTGGTTGCTTCCACCTGAGAGAGCTTCTCCCTGATTTGGTTCTTGCCACGATTTTTCCATTGCAAAGCCTTTCTATTAAACTAATGAGAGAAGTTAAGTTGCACCCCGTTATCTTGCATTTGCATGCGGTATGGACAAAAGTGTCTAGAGTGTTTAATTCAGACATGTTTTTAAATGTTGCCTCGAGCATATGGCTTAATCCAAAATTTCGTTTTAATAAGCCCCCTTTCTGCTGGACAGAGTGGATTGTGAGGGAAGTAAATATGCAAAATTTGGTCCAACATTTCAGGATTCCCAGATCTCAGTTCTTTAGGTACTTACCAGCTGTGCCACCTGCTCAGCAATATTTTTTGGGGAGTAGCATACACCCCCCTAAACGGGCAGATACTCTAGAAGTGGTGATTACTGCTTTTGGAAAAGGTCATGAGTATATTACTCCCTGCTAATTTAGTGTCTGGAGGACAGAGCTTCAACTTCAAGACAAGACATTATGGGAGAGAGATTTAAACTTGGTAGGGAGGGAGTGTGGGCTTGACGTAAAAAAACGTCAAGTCTGCATCTAGAGAAGCAAGGGTGCATCTGATACAATTTATGATTTTGCATTGATTATATTGGACACCCTCTGGATTGTATAGACTTGGTTTAAAGAACACCCACCTGCTGGCGATACCAATCACAGAGACACAACCCATGTTTTTTGGAGATGTGTTAAGATAAGTTTCAGAGAATTATGTGTGACATTTTGGACACACAATTTAAAATTTGCCCCAAACTCTGCTTTTTGGGTGATGGGGCAGTCATTCATTTTGGGGATAGCCAATTGAAAGGTTGGGTCCTGGCCAGAGATATGATTGCCAGGCAAATCATTCTTAGGGGGTGGAAGATGGCTGGGGAACCCTCGTTTCAGAAGTGTTGCGGTGAGATGATTGGGGTGGCGGCATTTGAGGAGGCGATTTATAGAAGGTTATAGAATTTCTAGAATTTTTTTTTAAAAACTTTTTGAAAGTATATTTTTTTAGTTTGTTTTTAAAAAAATAAATATAATTTTATGTTTAGAATTGTAAGTGACCACTGTAGTGCTTGTTTGTGTTGGGTGGGGGGGTGGGGGGATGTTCAGGGGGAGGGGTTTAATCAATATAACTGTTTCTGTATTTTATGTTGTGTTTATCTGTTTTTGTGGATGGAATCAATAAAACATTTTAAGAACAAAACAAGTGTGAATGTGTGAAGAGTAAAGACAACATGGATATTTTGTTCAAACTTTTGAGAATGAAGCAAGAACAGAATTTGCCATCAAAACCAGGACTGCTTTGAGACTTAACATAAATTCATGTATATTAATTATTAAAAGGAATTTTGGGGGTTTAATTCAAGTAAAAAAAAATTGACAGCATTTGTGGCATATTGCTGATTACCAAAGAAAATTATTTCACACCATTTAAGAAAGCCGCAGTCACACTAGCAGACTCTAAACAACTCGATTTTGACTGAGGGTGTCACACTTTCTGACTGTTTTACTGAGATCTCTCTCTCTTTTCATTTGGAGGTATGACATCAGCTAGTGTGGCAACGGCTTGTACATACTGTATAATGAAAGTAAACGGGTCCAATACTCAAAACATTAACTACACACTGTTTCAAAAGTATTACTGCAATACTTAAACATAATCTAGTGTGATAACATTGCATACTCACTGTGTAAAGTTATTCAGTATTTCAACTTTGTCATGATGACATAACACCGGTTAACAATGTAGGCCTAAATCCTGGTAACTTTTGCACAATGTAATAGAAACCAAAAATATATTTTATTTTTAACTTGTTGACATGCCTTTAAGTTTGCGGTTTTCATAATTTCTTTTTTTTTTTTTTTTAAAGCTGTCAATGGTCAGTAGGGCCTATACGGAGAAGATGAGCTAAAATCTGTGCATCTTAACAGTGCTGCTTCACATTTGATGCACTAGAGTTGTACATAATCTCCAAAAGGGTTGGTCAAGATTAAGATAAAATAACATATGTTAAATAAGCAGTAAAATTTGACAAAACTTGTATCATAAAATGTGTTTCTTTAGCTCTAATTACTTGAATTAACTGACAAGCGATATCTGTATCTGAAGGTGATTGGTTCTTTTACCTCTAAGGTGGGATGTCCTTTTCAACACCCACCATGTGGCCATTACAATTTCTCTCAATAATTTTAATACAAGTGGCCTGTCTCGGGCTAAATATTCTATGTAGTCACACACTTTTAACATAATGGGGTCATGTGACAATAAATGAGAAGTCTTTGAAATGTTTATTATGGAATAATGCCTACTGTATCACTTACTATTTAAAAAAAATAGTAAGCAGTATACCATGTATTCTCACAGTTTTCAGTAAATAGCCAGCTAGTTTTCCTTTCCAAGCATAGCCATGCTTACAGACGCCCCTTACTCTAACTGACTCACTTCCCTCTCTGACTTCCTGGGCCTGTTCTACAACTTCCCTCACCAGCGCTGTGATCTCACTATGCAAGATTCTTCATGCTTAGTTCTGGGCTCCCTAGCCGTCTTGGTATTCCACGAAATGAGTTGGAAAAATGCAAAACTGTAAGGGAAATCTTTTCCATATTCACATAGTCTCTCCACATGCTCCAAGTCTGCTGTTCTGCAGTAAACCCAAAGCCTGACCACATTGTCCCTGTGTGAACTCAAACAGAGGTCACAACCTTTAGGCAGAATGGAAAAAGTGGACCATAGAGAGCTAACTGAAACAAATTACCTCTTTACCATCATACTGGTACAACAGGGAGGTGGAACTTCTGGCCAGCGCACACATCCTGCATTTTCCCACACAATGACTTGGACTGTGAAGTCAAGGCACCCATCTATATCAAAACAACAGTCGCAGTGTAAAGAAGAATGCATGCATCATTAATTCAATGCACATAGAGAAGGAGGGCTGATTAAGCTTACCTTTTAAGACATAAAACCATGAAATCAAATCAAATCAAATCACTTTATTGTCACACTACTGTGTACACGAGTGCAACAGCAGGTGAAATTCTTGTGTGCAGTTCCAAGCAACATAGCAGTAATGACAGTGACGAGACATAAACCACTTTACAATAAACAACATATTACACAAAACAATTTACATAACAAACTTACACAACAATTTACATAACAAATGTACACATACCTACACAACAATTTACATAACAAATGTACACAATACACACAATGTAGAATACACACACTAGATACGGGTATAAATATATATATATATACACTAACTGAATTGGGAGAATATATTGACAGAATGAGGATTGAATGAGACTGGAGAAGTATGTTATTTAAACTCTTCTTTTCATTTGTATTTTTTCCCCATGCTGTCGGTCTGTCTTTTGTTCTGCTCAGCTCTAAAGAAGCCCTTGAGTTAAACAGATTAATTAATTTAAGATGTGGAAATAGGACACTGAAATCAGTGCCCTCACCTGCATCCCTTGTCTCATTTTTTCACTCACTCTTTATTCTCTCCTTCCCTTTTTTCCTCTCTGCCCTTTATAATGCACTTTAATAGTGTGAGGGGAGACACTATTAAAGGGAGAAAGGCAAACACTTTTTTTGTATATTTGGTGTGTGAATTATTTTATTTATTTTTTTCCGTAAATTAGCCCCTTTTTTTACAGTGCCCTGGGCTTTGCAATGGATAGCTTTCCCCCCACCATCCTGCTCTAAGCAGCCACCCCCAGTGCTGAAACCTGGCCAGCCGCAGCTGTCTGTCCAGATGTGGGAGAGAGGGAGAGGCAAGGTCCAACAGGGGATGAGGGCCTGAAACAGAAAGGGGCTCCAGAGAGAAGAAAGAATGGAGAGAAAAAGAAGACAAAGAATCAAGACCAGCAGAGAGAGAGAAAGATGGAGAGAAATCAAGGGGAAGACTACATTTTTTCCTGGGTCCTTGAGTGGAAGGTGAATAATACATGAAAAGGTGTGACAGTGCCTTCCATTTCATCTCTGTTCAGGTCCATGTTGTCATAATCACAGGATCAGTCAATACATTGACATGCACTTTAAATTAATGTTCCAGGTTCAATACAAGTTCATTGCAATCAACGGTATTTGTGGCATAATGTTGATTACCACAGAAAAATTATTTTGACTCGTCCCTCGTTTATAAAAAATAAAATAAAATAAAAAAGTAAAAGTTGGGCCAGTCCTTAAACATTAAAATACACAGGGGCGAATTAACAAAACAGTTGTGCCACTTTTGCACCTGCAGGCCCTAAACTTGCAATGTGCCTTGAGTATTTTAATTATGTCAGTGTCATTCATTTCTGCACAAACATGCCTCCCTTCTATGTAATTTTGTTTATTATAGATTGCGCATTTCATTCACAAAAATTGTCTGCCGCAATTTATTTCGTGCTGTTACTGCCAGTTAAATGCAGGAAAATAAATGTTATTGAAAAGAGATCGTAGGGTTCTACGTTTAGGAGCGGCTTTGGTTATTAGCAATAATTAATAATTATCATAGATAATTATCCATTATTAAAATCAATTGAACACTGATTAGAATCAATGTTAGCTTTATTATCCTTTAAATCAACAATCATCAAAGACAACCATCAATTATCAAATTCAACAGAATATTAATTATTATCAAAGATAATCATTAATTATTAAAATTAATGGAACATTGATTAGAATTAACACTAGCTTATTGATCCTTCAAATTCAACAATAATCAAAGATGACTCTCGTGGAGAGTACGTCACAAAAGATTTCTGGCCAGAGAGTATGGCCGCATGTCTCCACTTGTACGATAACTTGGGGACAAAGCTGAGCTTTATCACAAAGTTATCTACTAGCCAAATGTTTGTGAGGGGTCGTGTGTGTTTGTGTGTGTGCGGTTAGTACGACAGAGAGAGAGAATAAAGTGGCGGTGCCGAAGCCGGTTTCGTGATCGTAGGGGAGAAGGTAACTGTTGGTTTATCACTCCGTCCCATAGTCTTTGGTTCTTTATTGGATAAACACAGTGTGCCGGTCTCATCCGTGATGTCATAAATACGCAACAGTCCAACGTGGTTGGATTACAAAACAGCAAATCTCATTAGTGATAACAGTATGTTACAGTAATACCTTAAGTATTATTGACAGCAGTGAGTGGACTCTGTGGTCCGTGAACTGTACAAGCAATAACCTTGATACACAAGAATAACACATTCAAATATATTATATTTCTGCCCAGACATAACCTTTTACTTGAACCGTGCGAGGACATAGGTTTTCTTTGAAGAAATTTTCTTTCTTCACTTCTGCAGGCAAACGGATGGAGATGCGGATTGCTTGGCTGTCTCCTTCGGATCAGTTAGTGTTCGGTGGAACACAGAGTGATCTCAACTCCTCCAGGCAAGATGGAGATTGTATGGTCACAGTTTCAAGTCATCCGTTACTTCCTTGTGCAACGAGGCTACACCTGAGAGCAGTGATGAGCTGCGTCTACGTACGGCACGCAAAGTCACTGGAAGCAATGCTCAGAAGGACCTCAGAGGTATTTCTACTCCTGATGACATCAGGATTGAGGGGCATTCTGTTGAGCGCCTCATCCAATAAGAGTTGAGAGTTTGATCCTTTGGAATTTCATGCAGTTGTAAAGTGAGCAAGGCTTCTTGGGATTTGTAGTGTGTTTTCTACTCCCTTTGTTTGATTTTGGCGCAGTTTTTATCAGTAAGATTTATGACTTTGTGTTTGTGGGCCTCCATTGTCTTGTATCTGAATACATGAGGCCTAACAAGATGTTTGTGTGCTTTTTCTATTGATCATATCAGTATCTACCTGTGTCCCTTCTAGCATGTGCTGGTCCTCCCAGGCAGTCCTGATTTATGAACAGCCCCTGAGCTCTCACACTATCCTGGAGGTGCTCTCCGTTTAGAAATGGAGGAAAAGAAGACAAGTGCAAACACACACATCCACTCACATACCCCAACATTTGGTTCTAATTACACACGGGGCAACTCAAGGGCCGGGTGTCATCTAGAACAAGAAGCTAGATTTACACTTGACATGTTTTATTCGCACTGGTTGTCCAGGCCTGATAATTGCAACATAATATCTGGACCTATTCGTCAAAAGGAGCAGCTTACAACAGTAAACTACTAAATGAATCAGTCTTACATATGGGTTGCAGACTTGAAAATTGGAGATTTTATTTAAAAAAAAAAAAAGGTTGTAGAGTCCCAATCATCTGGTAAAAGAGGTGTTTATGAAATGTTTGTCTTGTTTGAGAAATACTTGGAAATTGGCCATTAGTTTTACCCATTTAAAGTTGAATATATGGCACACCCGATGAAGATATCCCTTCTGTTAGGAAAGCTTGCTTGAAAACATTGTTAGCCAAGGGCTGCCCATTGCTGCTTTAAAAGGGGTGTTATTATGTTAAGCCTGTATACATGTCAATGGAATCAAAGACTTCAGCACCACCCTGCACTTGATATACAGTAGGGCATAACGGGTATAGTTTGCCCAAAATTGAAAATTGTGTTTCATTTACATTACTCTTCGAAACCAGCATGACTTTCGTTTGTTCCATGAAACACTTAAGTTTGATCTAAATCATGGTGAGTAAATGACAGAATTTTCATTTTGGATCCCTTTAAGGCCATAAACACAGCAGGTTCCACCACGTGCAAGACACATAATGCGATCTTTGACGTGCTAGACGCAACCCTCAACACTTACAACACACCTTGCCATCAGGAAACACAGTGATATGGCGGCACAGGCTTTATGGATGAACCAGACAAATGCAGACATATGAAAATGATAACAGCTTGTTCTGCACTGTAAAATAGAATGGTTCACCTTCATTGTTCTGGCCTCTGGACTCTGGCCTTGTTTCCTGACACCTTCCATTTGGGCTCTCACACAGATGGCAATGGATGTACAGGAGCAAGTGCACCCACTCCCCCTCTGTCCACACTCAAGGAATAGATGCATGAATGTAGCTAAAGAGAGGCAAATGATGCTTAGTTGACCTGGAGTGTTTGTTTGAGTGTGTAAGCATGGTTGGTGCTGTTAGTGTAACATTTCTCTCAAGAGGCACCTGTAGCCTGAGCCTCTTTTGGGCAGATTCCATGTATGCCTGCAGAGAGCTGTCTGTATCAGGCAATCGGGGCAGGGAGACACTTATGTATGTGTTTTTATGTAAGTTTGTGAGGAGTCGTGGGGGTGTCACTGTCTGACAGGATGCATGGGTCAGCTGTCTACGTGTGTGTGTGCGGACGGACCTGGGCCAGCAGGTCAGGGCTGGGCAGCCCACAGGAAATGGCCAAGACATTCTGGCCTGTGCAGGGAGACTTAACCCTTGAAGTACCTGCCGGGCTGCTCTTGATATGTTGCCGGAACTGAGAATCAGGATTAAAACTCAGTTCAGCTGAGCTAGAGTACATAGCTGACAATATATGTTGTTCCTGTGTAAGAAGATCTGTCAATGTATTGTGAAATAGCATTCTAAAAGCACACACATTCATGTATAATAATCACAGGATCAAACACAAGAAAGTCTGCATAAGAATGTTTGGTATTTGCTTTCTAAATGTATCCACCCTCCTTGCACTCCTTTGTACCCTGGGTCCAGTCCAGCCTTTCAAACTAGAAACAATGACGAGCAGCTTCATCTTTTAATGCGCCACCTCTCCACCCAGTGCAATAATGGTTCCTTCTGCCTGCTCCTCTACAGTTAACTGGCTGCCTCTCTATAGCACACATTATAAAGGGGGGAGGACAGCTCACCTCTGTGGCCATGAGGACACTGCGCTCTGGAGTACAGGGACAGGAAGTGACTCTCAGTATTCTCAGACAGCGGGGGCGGGGGGGGGGGCTTCAATACAAGGCTGACGTTTTCGGAAGGCCACAGTGCCACGATGTGCCATTGACAGCCTACAGTGGGATTTTCTAAGCAGGAAGTGGTGGTCTGCAACAGGACAAGTTAATATTTCTCAGGTCAGATCAGAATGATCTCACAGTGAATTCAGTGACAGTAGGTTGAAAGATTTTCAGCTGAAAACAGTCTTTGCTTACTGAAACTTGAACCACTGAACCACTTTCCACAAATTGGCACCAATGGCAAGTTGTAAAACAAGATTTATTAGTAGTAAGCGATCTAATACAGTCAAAAGCATACCATATTAAATTAACCCAACCCCAAGCCCAAACCATCAGTGGAGTAAAAATGTTATCTTAGAGGGAAAACACAACCTCTGAATCGTGCTCATCACTGATTATGTGAAAGTAATTAGTTCCTGGTTTCAGTGAGATCAGAACCCGTGTCACAGTAGCATCACAGGAAAAGGTAACAACATTTGAATTGTTGAAAAGATGACTGATGAGAGTTGCCACTTCTCAGTAATTTATAGGGTGGCCAACTGTCCTGCATTAGCCAAGAGTTCCTGTATTTTCAGAAAAAAAAGACATCCCATATGGAATGTTTCATGACCTGTGTTTAAGCGGTGAAATGTTTGAGGGAGACACAAAAACCCACACTCCCTACGTATGCCAAAATGCTCCAGTATTAAAGCACTCAAAATGCTTAATTGTACAGTATTTGCATGGCAAAAAGTTGCCAACTTTAGTCATTCGGCATATCCCCCCCCCCCCAGCACTTGGACAGATGTCTGATTACTTCCTGGTGCCACACAGAGGGCATCACACTTAAGAGCCCCCAGATAGCAAGCTAAACTTAAGCAGGGCCCATCCTGTTTGGGATTCTACTGTAACCTTGAGAATTTTGACTTTTCCTGGATCTCGATTTGAAAACAGTCAGCTATTATCATTCCAGTGTTTTGTTTGTACCCCACACCAAGATGTCAGCCAGTCTCTCTGCGCCAGCTCAAATCAAATGTTTTGCACTGCATCTGATTAACTGAATGTCTTTGAATACTGATTGTTTGTTATTGAGGGAGATGCGCATGAGTGTCAGGGCTGTTTTTTGTGGGTGTACGCATGTGTGTGCACTGTGTGTTTGTCCATGTCCATCTCTGTGATGGCTATGTTCCAACTCTGAGCATAGCCAGTGAAGGCTTTCTTGGTTTCCCATCCCTCTTCAGCCGAACACAAACACACACGTCCGGCCAGCTTGACCCAAGCTATCTCTGCCTGCAAGTGCCAGACGCACACACATATACACACGCCCTACTCCTTCTTCAGACCCTCCTGCTCTTCCCACGTTCCTCCTTAGCATACTGTCTTCTCCCTCTCTCCTCTGTTCTTCTTTCTCTCTTTTCTGCTTGTGTTTTCTTCTCTTCATCCTCTGCCACAGAACCCTTGTACATCTTATTGTCTCTGGTCTCTTCATCTTTCTCCACTTCCTGTGTCTTGCACCCTGTGCCCTTTCACACCCTCTCTTTCAACCTCCCCCTCTTTCTCTCTATTTCTCTCCCTATACAACGTGACTTTTAGCACAGACATTGGGGCTGTTGCCAGTAAACAGGGGCAGAGAGGCAAGAGATGAGTCCACACACACATATAGACATAACTGGGAATATTTTAATGCACTGTCTCTTTCTTAAACATTAATTAAATCAATAGCAAGAGTGCCAGAACTAACAGTCATAAAGGAATATGCTAGGTTAAATACAATTAAAGTTCTTTCGATAGCATCTGTGGCGTATTGTTGATTACCACAGAAAATTATTTGTCTTGTCTCTCTGTTTGGAAAAAACTGATGAAATATTAATTTACAGTAATGCATTTACAATTTAAGCCAAGTGTATGTGAGGGGTAAGTCTTCTAAATAATTTTCCCGTGGGACTACTTATCTAGTTGCATACATTTTTCATTATGCTTGATGTCATTCCAGTGGGTGGATCCTGCTGGAGAAAAAAAACAGCTTAATCCAGCCTAAAATGGTCTTCAAGTCTGGCCAAGCTAAACTGGTGCTAAACCGGTTTAACTGGGGAGTCAGCAAGTTTCCCAACCTGACCTGCTAATGCATGTCCCAACACAGAGCAAGACCAGCAAAGACCAGCCAACAAGCTGAGTCTGGTTTAAGTCTGAGTCTATTTTTTTCATTTAAGGAATTTGTTTTTTAGTACATAGACAGTTGTATTACATCCCTTCCAAGTTACTTTCTAGTGATTTGCACAGATACGTTACAAAGGTTACTTTTCAGCAGAACTGAAAGAATGGATACACTGTAGCTTTGCACAGACAAGGTTGGTAAGTGGTTCTATCATGCTATGCATTTTTACAAACTGAGGGACAAGACAACATTATTTTCTGTGGTAATTCACATAATTTTCAATTACCACTTTGAATAATGTTCGAAAGTTTGGAAGTGTGTGTGTGTGTGTGTGTGTGTGTGTGTGTGTGTGTGTGTGTGTGTGTGTGTGTGTGTGTGCGTGCAGTTTTTCTTTTCAGTGACATTTGAACATCACAATACAATGTATTTTTTTATTTGGTGAAGTATTGAGTACACTTTCTTTTCCAACAAGTCAATTTGCACTCGCAAGCCAACTTTTGGTTTGAAAAATTATCATTATATTTTTCTTTTAAGAGATAATGGCTATTCTATGCATCTAACCAGGACAGAACGAGAAGTGGGAGGCCCAGAAGCACAACAGCAAATAGACAAGTACTGAAAATCTCTAGTTTGAGAATCAACATCTCAGGTCTTAATGGCAGCTTCAGTGACCAGTTCATGACAAACAACAGTTTCCTCTGCAACAGTGAAGAGAATACTATAGGTTGCTGGCTTTTTGGAAAGTTTCAAAGAAAAAGCCACATCTGAAACTGGCAAATATGGCAAGTATGTATTATGGATGGATGGGTCCTACAAACGGGTGGCACGGTGGTGCAGTGGTTAGTACTGTCGCCTCACAGCAAGAAGGTCGTGGGTTCAAACCCCGGTTGCCCCGGCCTTTCTGTGTGGAGTTTGCATGTTCTCTCCGGGTGCTCTGGCTTCCTCCCACCATCCAAAGACATGCAGGCTAGGTTAATTGGTGTCTCCAAAAATTGCCCTAGGTGTGTGTGTGAGTGTGTGTCTGTCTATGTGTGGCCCTGCGATGAACTGGCGACCTGTCCAGGGTGTACCCTGCCTTTGGTAATAATAGCATCTGAATAGCTTAAACATACTGCTAGAATGCCTGAAGGACATTGCATTTGCATTGTTGCAAGTTGAGGATTCATGGATAAACAAAGTTTGAAAAATACAGCATTTACATAAACAGAAATAGTCATTTGTAACATTATAAATGCCTTTACTGTCATTCTTAAATAATTTAAAGCATGTTTGTGAAGGAAATTATAATTCAGTTATACAAAAAAATCTAATTTCACTGTTACACATGGTTTCTATTCTGAATGAATTGTATCTCACTTTAACTGTCACCATCCTCCCATCTCCTTATCTGTGCCCCACGCTCTCACGCTTTCTTTCCATCTCTCATCCATTCTCTACCACATACAGACAGTCTGTTAGGGCTATGCTCTCAGAGATAATGAGAAGGAGAGAGGGACATTAAGTCATGTCACATAACAGGTTTCTGAAGCACTGTATCTAGAATTTTTTTGTTGTGTTTTTTTTCCAGAGTTGCACGGATCATAAAATGGATATGTGATCCTGGGAACAGAGAAGTGAGAGAGATCATTTCTGAGAAAGAAAAAGAGACAGAAAGAGAAAGAGAGTATCAAGCCATAACTGTTATGGTCAATAACACAGTTTGTGAAAGGCATGAGATTACGGCGTCACTTTTTGGGTTGAGAGAACAAGTGAATGTATATAAATCTCAATGTGTTAGTTCAGATTTGAGGCACATGGTAGCATTTTAGATTGTCTTTTTAGTTGTTGGAGCCATGGCATCGTGGTTAAGTGCACATACTCCAGTCATGTTGGCCCATGGTGCTCATTCAGGAGACTCACAATCTCATTTCCCACACTCTCTCCCCTCTAAATTTCTTGTCCTTTTTCTAATTCCTCACTCTTTGCTGAAAAGTCCAGGTTAGACCAGCATGCAGTCATTTTCTTGTGTTATCAGCCTATGAGGATAAAAAGTCTGTGGAACTCAGACTTTTTCTCTCTGAGTGTTTACCATTTCAACGAAATACAGGGCAGTTAGTATGACTAGTGGGAGCACTAATCTACCACCACACACACTCCTCATCTCTCTTTCTCTCCCTGTCCTCCTTTTTTGATACATGTATGCTGAGACATGTTCTTAATGTCAGAAATCCACATCAACCTTAAATACAAAAGTTTTGAAATCAACAAGTCCTGAAATTACTCATATAATAGAAATTGACTGCCCAAATATGTTGTTATCGAGCATCACACTCCCCCTTGAGATGTTTCAGCACTACACCCATTTTTGTCAGATCCTGATGAGATAATACAAGTGTGACAGGTTTGTACGTGAAGGTGTAAGGAGGAAGCGGGAGATGGTGAAATTAAACTCAAAGGGTAATTTATTTTATAACAAATCAAAAACACGCTTTCCAGCGGAACAGTTCCTTCAACAGACAGCTCTGAAGCTCGGCTCTCTATGCATGCGGCTGTCTGGATTGCCCTTTTAAATCCCTCTCTGCTCTCACTGCAAACACAAAACAGCTGTTAGAGGTGATTTCTCACAGGTGTCAATCCTTACTGTACTCACTCTCTCTGCCCCGCTCTCCACAGAGGTCACTCAGCCACGCCCACATCTCCACAACAAGTCTCACAATTGGTGTTCAGTTTGAGCGTATTTACTGTTTACTGAGGTACAGATGTCTGACACTTTTGTAAACTAGTACACTAGTACACTTTTGTGGTGAGCCAGGTGTGGGAGAGATACGGGCAGGCTGCTGTATGTTTGGTATGTCCCTGTTATGCTGTAATGACAGCAGGCACTTGAGGTGGCATGGACAATTGTGCAAAACCCTTTGATCCATGTTATTCCAGCATGATTTAAGAATGTTCCAAAAATGTACTTGTGCATTTTTTTTTCTTAAAGCAAATCTTTTGCACAAACAAGTTAACATGGTCAATGTCACAAATTTGCTTATTTGATTAGTGATTTACAAATGGTGCAGAATCTTACATATTTCTTCTTCATTTTACTATTCTGTTTAAAATGTTTCAAAATCCTAAAATGTTTTGTTTACTATTTTCAGGTTTAGATTTTAGATTTTCAATGTCGACCCACACATTTGGACCTCAATGTTTTTTTTTAAAAAGGGCTACATTCTATCTGATTCTGTGCCCTTGTAATGTGGCAAATGAACTTGTGTGTGTTTATGAGTGTGACTATGTTGCCTAAACATATAACACCCAAGTCGAGAGCTTTCACACATTCCTTTGCAGACACACCAACACCTTTCCAGCACAGATATATGCAGTGAAAGTGATTGTGGAGCTGATAGCCCCCATCCTTCTCCTCCTCACTTCTGTCTTGCCTGTGAGACAGGCTACACTGGTTCTGTAGCTCCATACGCTGTGAGGTTACTGGACACCAGCATACTACGCTTCACTGACTGACTGAGCTCCCAGCCGCACTGAGGCCTGTTCAGACCCGACCCCATCTGAGCTGACAGTATCAGGGCAAAGTGTCACTTCAAAACAGCTGAGCTTTACCCAGTGCTCTCACTCACACATGTCAACATGATTTAATTTTACTGTCTTAAATAAAAAGGCCAAACTTTTTTCTCTTTTATATTTCAGAATTTGGCTGGAGAGCAAAAGAAAGAAAGAAAGAAAGAAAGAAAGAAAGAAAGAAAATGTCTGTAACCTATTGGAAATTGTCATGTGGTAGGACTGTTCTTATCATGAGCTGTAAAATACTATTTAAATATATAGAGTGCAACAATGC
The DNA here is from genome assembly GCA_032164185.1 of Moxostoma hubbsi. Lineage (NCBI taxonomy): Eukaryota > Metazoa > Chordata > Actinopteri > Cypriniformes > Catostomidae > Moxostoma > Moxostoma hubbsi. The sequence goes on along the minus strand of JAVLUX010000030.1, from coordinate 23,073,689 downwards.
GTTTTTAGCCATCTTGGTTCCAGAAGTATTTCTCACATTTAATTTTCCATTGGGCTTTCAGAAAATAATTCAAAACCATGAACCAGCTCTGAGGTGAATCACAATATTACTAACTTTTACTTGAAGCTACTTGAAAATTGGGGTAAAAATATACACAAATTTGTACATATCTTTTTTCATGAGAGAAAGAACAAAAATCCTGTGAAGCAGTGTGAATGACGTAATCAATGGAAAAATATAAAACTTGTTTTTTAAGTTGTTGATTATTAGTATAGAAAACATATATTTCATGTTTATTGAAACATAAATTCAGATATATAAGTAGTTTGAGAGTGTAGGGAGATTGACTCTGTTGCAGTTTCACTTCATGGAAGTGGGTGGTCACTGCAGAGCTCGTATGGTTTGCTTTTTTTGACGTGTTTCTCTGATTTACCACAAATTCTGCTTTTAAACAAATTTTTTTACAATTAAGTTGAAATAGAACAGACTGATGGCTTAGCAGATTAAGCACATACCATTGGTTACCAACCTAGGAGCTCAAGGTAGATCTGTATTTAAATGTTTGTAATTTTTACACACAAAAGTTTACATCCGTTCAAACTGCCTATACAATTTTATCACTAATTATTGAGTCTTGTGGTAACCAAAAATTGTGACCAGTTACAGCATCTAATTACTGGCTACACAAGTTCACTTATTCAAATACATAAATTTTCACTTTAAATCTTGATGTTGAAAAATTCAAGTTTGTGTCAATTTCTCAACAACCCAAATGCTTTATTGGTAAGATATAAATATATGTTCATTCTGATACACACTCACAAATACACATTCTTAACTCACTTTGTGTAACTGTGAGGTAGTCTCATTACCCTCCAAGCATGAGTATAGTAGTAGAGATCTAAGTGATTGTGGCTCTATAATTGTGTGTGCTTGTGTGTGTGTGTGTACATGCTCTTTGCTCTTATGCAGGGGTTCCCCTGTCATTACTGGCCTCAGGCCTCTCAGTATACCACAGTCTGGGCTTGTACAAGCAAAGTTCAATGCAGCTCAGACCTCAGGCGCTTCATCACAATTGTCTATTGCATCATCCATTACAACATAAATTATTCATTATTCTCTTTTCTGCTGTGTGTGTGTGTGTGTGTGTGTGTGTGTGTGTGTGTTTGAAGCATGGAATAAAGGGCAATTTTATTGACAATAAGTGATGAATATGAAGGTGTTTTTGTATAATAATAATAATTAGTGTTTGTGTAAGTGTTCAAAAAGTCTGGCCTCTCACTTGTTTTCACACAAATCCTCTGGAAATGTCACAGGATGGGTGGTCATGTTTGGTAGGTACCCACAGATGTGTGACAATCAGAAGACAGGAAGTGGCACTCAAAGTTTACACCCTGACCACCACATCTACTCACATGGGCACACAACCACTCTTTACACGTACAAACATACATATGCACATATGAAGTAAAGATGTAAATATTTTTTTGTTTAAATCAGCTCTTTATGTCACTATATCACACCCTGGAATCTGTTTAATGGGGTTGAAGAGCTATTTATATTGTGCCATAACTTTTCAATAATATTGTGAAGCATGTTAAAGCCTTTGAAGTATTACAGTTCTTTCACTGGTTCATAAAGTCCTGGAGTGCATGCTGTATATGTAAAATGGATTTGGCATGCTGTTCACAATGGAGGGGCTCGAGCCTAGGACTGGGCTTGAGCTCTGAGTTCCCCCTCCTCTGGACTATCTGACTAAAGCAAAAAACATGTAGGTAGAATCATTAAGGGAAGCAGCTGCTTACTGTATATATCCTTGGCATATGATTGGCAGGGCTGGATGGCCTTACTAAGGTCTTAATTTTGTAACTTTATTTAATGACATCATTTATTAAACAAATGTCTGAAGTAGCTGATTCTGATTAGTCGTGACATTCTGTGGTCAAATATGACCGCTAAACGGTGTAACTGACCATTGGTCCAGGCAAGCAATTTCTTACATAGCTGTGCTTTATGTCTCTTTTTGCACTCTGAGATCTTTCTTCTCAGAGAAAATAATAAATAAATTGTCCATATATTTATTTATTTGCTAAGTATCTGCATAAACAGCAACACATTTTGGGTGATACAAGACCCTTATACCCTGGCAGGGTTTATTTTGCTGTAATGACCAGCTGATTGTACATTATCCCTTACATTCAAGCATTAAATAGAAACATGAATTGCTATAGCTGATATGCGACTCATCAGGATGAGACCACTCTTTAAGTTGTCTATTGTGGTGAGGTGACATGCATGTTGTGGTAGAAAAAGCCATGGTGCAACATCAACCAACAACCTACTACCATTTACAAAGACTCACCTCCTCTTGTCATGTTTGTAACCTGTACATTTTTTCATTCTCAGTACCTCACTTTCTTCATTATGGCATATAGGCTGCTGGCCTCTCTGCGGGATGCCTTCGCTAACAGAGAGCTAGTGGTGTAAACTACTGCTAATACATTACAATCATAGATTGCAAGATTTTTATTTATTTTATTCTTTTTTTTTCACATGAAATCACAGAGAGCTGAATTTCCAAGCTCATGGGGATGGAAAGTCAACTGTGAAAATATAGGATGAGGGTCAGGCGAAGAGGAGAGAGTGGATTTGAATAGATGTAAATGAAGTGTTCGCAGAAGCCAGATATTTAGTTTTAGAAAGTGTTGCGTTTGTGAGGGATAATGTACAGCCAGCTGGTTTTATCGCAAAATATTTGCTTTAAAGAGATCGACTAAATAAATTCTGTCACCATTTACTCATCCTCATGTTGTTCCTGACCTGTATGATTGTCTTTCTTCAGTGGAACACAAAAGGAGATGTTTGACAGAATAAAAGTCTCAGTCACCATTCACTTTCATTGCATCTTTTTACCACAAAATAAAATGTAATGTTTACTGATGCTGTCAGTCCCTAACTTTCTGCCTAACATCTCCTTTTGTGTTCCATGGCAGAAAGTTATACAGATTTGGAGCAACATGAGGGTTAGAAAACAGGTTTGGGAAGGTTACTTTTGAAATGTATTCCATTACAGATTACAGAATACATGCTGTATAATGTAATTTGTAACATATTCCATTAGATTACTAAAGGTCAGTAACATATTCTAAATATTTTGGATTACTTCTTCAGCACTGGTAGATTTTTTTCACTTGTTTTGACTATAAAAACTCTGTCAGTACAGTGAGACAAAAATACACATGTTAAAAATACATTCTCTGAAAAACCTACGTGACTGGTAACATGTGCATGTAAAATGGCTAGAAATAGCATGTTAGCTTAGCGTAAATTGGCAATTTACACAAGATTTATTTCTATTTCTTCTGCTCTAAACTTAATTCAAACTTACTTCTCTGTCTGCTCGTATGAATGTAACACATCATAAGAAAGTGTTTCAAATAATTTCTATGTATAAATGTTTTACATCTGAAAGGACTAAATATTGAATGAAACAAATAACAATAAAATGCAAAGTAATCTCTTTAGTAATCAAAATACTTTTTGAATGTAACTGTATTCTAATTACCAATTATTTAAATTGTAACTACAGTTACTTATATTTTGTATTTTAAATACGTAATTAGTTACATGTATTCTGTTACTCCCCAACCCTGTTAGTAAATGATGATAGAACTATCCCTTTAATGTTTTTCCACTTGTTACATGTTTACTTTCTCCTCGATTCAGAGCAAGTTTGGACAGAAAGCATAATCATGCATAATGCAAAACCAAAATTGTGTCAACTCTACCTTGCAAATCATTAGAGCTTTCCAAATTGCAACACAGGGTCAGATCAGGCAAGAACGATCCACTCTGCCAAAGCAATGCCTGAGATCTCTGAAAAGTACACACCCTGTTTCTCTCTGCCAGCCACTCTTAGCTATTTTGTAGGCACATGCTGAGTTTGTTCAGCCCTGGTTCTTGCTGTGAGAAATGTGATTCCATCAGCACAATATGCCCTTGTGCCCTTTAACCTGGTGATCCAACATGTTGTATGGTGGCACTTTTGTACAGGCAACCTGAATTTGATTTCTTAGGTCATTTCACTATCCAGTTCCCCCCACCTCTTCCTCCCATAATTTTCTGTTCCACCTTGAACTGTTTCTATCAGTAAAGAAAGGAAGAAAAAAAGTAATTTGATCTTCATTTTAAATCAGATAAAAAGATATAAAAAAGATTTTTGTGGTTTTTCTTTCTTATGGGCATGCATGGATTGTAATTTGCAGTTAGGGTTTGTTCCTGTTAGTGTTAATGCTCTGCTAACTCCAGACTCCATGTTTGATGTAAACATGGCAGAACTCTGTGCCCTATGACATTATCTGACATGGGCATGGGCACCGATCATCACATGACACCAAACACTTCATACCTCTGGCATTCGAATTGAGATGACATCCAGCGGAATGAGGCAGGGGCATTTTGCCAGAGAACCCAGAACCATGTCTGGGCACTCTGATCGGCAGCCCAGCAGAGTGGCACTTTCAGATATTAATCGCCCTCACTGATACACACCTGACACTCACACTGACTAGTCAAAATCTGCACTTCATATTCTCTGAGATAAAAACATAATGCATAAAAAAATTAAGATCTGGCTCATGTGATTATACAAAAAATAGAATGTGAGGAAATAGGAAGCAATTACACTTTTAAAAGTCCAGCAGCATCCTCTTGGCAAGAAATAAAAAAGAATTACAGAAATATATAAATAGTTGGAAAAAAAATGTAGGTACAGAAACACAGAGGAATTGTTGGGGAAGTGATACCCATTCCTCTCATTTTGAACTATCACTTTGTGGCACATGAGGGCTATTTAAAATAAAGTCTAAAATCAAAATCACATCTGCATTTAATGTCATTTAAAGTGTTAACATTTTGCCAGTTGCAAAATGTTGGGCACATTTAGTCTTGTTAAAACACTTTTCACACTCTCGCTAGTTTATATAATGTGTCCTATATCAGTGTATCTGTAGAACAGATCACGTTCATGGGCAAAGAAGAGGCGAGAAACCGGCTTGACATATAAAATAATAGGTTTAATGAGGAACTCAGAATACAAACACATAAGACAACGGACATGTCCGTGAACGATCTCTCTCTCCCGCACTTCGTCCGCAATCGGCCTTTAACCCTCTCTGAGGCTTAATTAGCCTAATACGGGACCGGGCGTGTTAAGTCACGACCCGGCCCCGCCCTCCACCATGCCACAGTATCATAAAATATTTATATAATTTCTGAAACGTCATTAACATTTCCACCACATCTGAAATTACAGTATACTGTATATTGTGCTTTATGGCTTTCTGGGGTCTGAAAATTTTGACAAAAATAAAGCTTGATGACATAATATAAAATATTCAGTTCAAAGTTATATTTATCTTGATTTTTCTTTATTTACTTCACTCATAACATATATTTTATCCAAGCATGCTCTTCACTGAAATTATGTCTCCTTGGTAACCAGTACACCAACCTCTGATGAAACATTATTAGTGGCAACATTGCTGGTTGTTGTGGAAATTACTACACAACTGACGGATAATTGAAGGTTGTAATTTGTGTAAAAATTATGTAAATTATTACATTAATGATTATTTCACTCTTTGTGTAGATTTTCATAGTTTTTACTATGTATTGAATATTTTTGTGATGGATTTTCCTATTTTAAGACTGGAAGGGTCTGGGACAAGGGTAAAACAATACTCTATATATATATATATATATATATACATTAAAAGCATTTGAAAGTAGCAAAAATAAAGGAATGCATGGTAAAAAATCAAGCCAGTTTGCAAGGCAATTGTAATGTGACCTTCATATAACAAAAAGAAAAAAGTTTAAGTCTGCTAGTTTTAATCAAAATCAACTCCCATATATGATATCAGCCTCTTCCAAAGATGACTTTTCACTGGTTCTTTTAAATATGCATATAGAATTCATCAGTATACAGAGTAAAACTTTCATTCTATGGGATTCATTCTAATTTGCCTTAACATGTTGAAGCCCTTAAAGTTCAGGGTCATGGTTGTGCACTTGAAACAGATGGAGTCCCAGTTTGCAGTTCTGAAGAGCTGTTGGATAGTTACATTTATTCTGTCAAGCCTCCCGGAAGCTCTCCTCCAGTCTGCCCCTACTTGTTATTATAAACTTTTTGTGACTTCATTACAGATCTCAAAATTGGACTCCGTTATTTCTTTTCCCCTGCATCTCAATAAGCCACACGTGGCAGAGTCCTGGATATGATTATGTTGCTGATATTTCCAGGAAATATTTTTTTCAGTACTGTCAAAAGTTTCACTGGGAGATGTCCTATTATTTGTGTGTGATTGCGAGAATGCAGATTTCAAGATTTTTTTAGACCTGTTCTAGGAGTGTTTTGGCCAGCTGACTCTCCAGCTGACAGAATGATTTATGTAAAGAGTGTTTTATGTAGATCTTTGTTAAGTTATGAGATTCATTCAGAATTTCTTCTGACTTTCTCTCAGCTGGTTAGCTGCGCTTAACCAAAGTCCAGATTGGAGCATCTGATCAAGATTTAAACTCAACTTAAATGCTTTGACACTACAAGCAAATATACCTGTTGACACTAATGAACATTAAAGGAATATTTTGGGTTCAATACAAGTTAAGCTCAATCGACAACATTTGTGACATACTGTTGATTACCACAAAAATATTTGACTGGTTACTGTGAGGTACTTGCAATGGAAGTCAGTGGGGAAAGTTTTGGGGAGTTTAAAAGCAGAATTGTGAAGATTATAATTTTAGTAAAGCATTTACATCAATTCTTCTGTTAAAACGCATGTATTATTTGAGCTTTAAAGTATTGTCATTTTATGGGCTTTTAAGGGTTTTTACGCTTACAGTGTTACGTTGTCATGGTAACGAAGTTGTTAAATTGGATATAATTGACACAGAAAAGGTTAAGCAATTTCATTATACTAAAATAATGTTAACACACATATTGTTCATGTCTTGTGACTATAATTCTGAAACAGTGAGTATTTTCATGTTAACAAATTGGCCCTATTCACTTCCGTTGTAAGTGCCTCACTGTTACCCTGATTTTCAATTTTTTTCTTTTAAAAAGGATTGAAGTAAAAGAAAAAGAAAGTCCAATTAAATTTTTGTGTTAATCAACATTATGCCACAAATGCTGTTGATTGACCTTAACTTGTATTGAACCAAGAATATTCTTGAACCAGAACTGCAATGTGGTTAATGCCCTCATATTTGGTCACAGTTAATAAAAATCAAATTATTTAAAAATACATTTGGTCATGCAATTTCTGTGAACGTTTTTTATTTATTGGCAAGTTGATAATATGGAGGAAAAAAAATACATTTTCACAATGGCTTTTAAAACAATTAAAAGCCTTATTAAATTCATTCATTAAGATACTGGAATTAAAGAACACACTTTTATTACCCCACAATTAAAATTTATACAAAAATCTTATAAAACATTTCACATGCAATAAATACATTCATTTCAGTAAAAGCATTTTGTTAGGAAAGAAATAAAACTATTGACAACACAATTAAAAATACTGCTCAAATGTATTTGTATTGCCTTTTTTGGTCATGTAAATCTTGCAAGAAAGCACTTGAAAGTGGCATAATAAATCGTGTTATATTTGAAAGAAGTTCAGAAAAAGAAGAAATGGTGATCAGTAAAATCAAAACAGACATGCTGGTGTATTACTTGGCCCGAGAGTAATGGGAACATTCACAGTGAGCTGGGTTGTTGGGTGAGTTTGTGCATTTTCCTCTTTTTCTCTGTTCACACTGTGAGGGGGGCTCAACTTCTAAATGCCTGCCATTACTTTAGCTCTTTGGTTGGTGTCTGGTTTATGTACTGGCCCTTTTTTTCTTTCTGTACACCGAGCCACAACCTCACTCCACTTCTTTTATTCTTCATTCCACTACATACATTTTAAATAAGAGCATCATGCTTACCATGTGTATACATGTGTGTTTAGACCTTGCAACCATCTCGAGATGTTCCGATTGGTCTCTTTTTTAGCTTCGCCCCGTCATTAACACTGCCTGTCATTTAGTAATGGCTTTTTAAACTCAAAGCGACACTCCAAAAGAAGCAGAGCAGCCTAATTAAATCTGACCTAATCTGGAACAGGGAGAAATGCCAGGGCTGTTTGCCATCCAGCTGCAAGTGTGTGTGTGGTCATGCATGACTACCAGAGGCACAATATCAGGCACTCTGTTTTGCAAATTGATCCAACTTTTCCTGTTGTTTATATGTTTGGTTACGCTGTACAGAATTTTTAAGCATGTCTATTCAAGGATGAGCAGCAAAAATACAAACAAAGCTCAGAATGGTACGTATAGCACTGTAGCCTGGAAATTCACTTGCAGCCTGCTGATTTTGTCTAATCGGCTCATCTGGACTCTGCTGTGACTGAGTTTCAGCTCTGGATGGGGTACAGCATAGCTTGCACACCAAACAAAACATGCTGCAGAAGACATTGGTAGCTACGGGACATCGCTGCCAGCACAAAGACAGCCTGTTCCTGTCACGGTGAGATAAGGTTATAATTTTAGGGCCTGGTAAATCTATCCTCATGCTCTGAGCATAAGCATCAAAATCGAAATATGATCCTGCATCACTATTATGCCTCAACTCAGTGCCACTTTAAAAAAAATAAACAACTGGCATAGTGGGCTAAAGCACATAACTGGTAATCAGAAGGTCGCTGGTTCGATCCCCATGGCCACCACCATTGTGTCATTGAGCAAGGCACTTAACTCCAGGTTGCTCTGGGGTATTGTCCCTGTAATAAGTGCACTGTAAGTCACTTTGAATAAAAGCGTCTGCCAAATGTAAATGTAAATTGACACTCTTGAAAAATGGTTCTCTACATGCTGTGTTTAGTGACCCATTGTAAGGTCAACACTACAAGAAGTTGTTTTGCAAAATCGGTCCCACAGGCTGACAATTGCATATGGAAAAGACCACCTTAGACCAAGTTGGTTTATACTGGTTTGGTGCTGGTCTAGCTGGTGGATCAGCATAGCCATGTTCACCAGCAAAAAAAATTGTCAACCAGCATGATGTTTCTGATGGATCTGGTTGACCAAAGGAGGCTTCCTGGTTATGCTTGTTTAGAAGCCTGGTTGGTGCCAAAATGGTAACAATTGGCATGTTGCTTTCAAAAGCATACAGTGTGTTTAACAACATTTCCAGCTTTAGGCACTAGGGGCAGTAATTCGATTTTCTGTAAGCATAGCATCAAAACGTCCAACCTACTTTTACTGAATTCACAGTGTGATCGGTCTGTAGGAACACCAGTACACCACCATATCATGTTTGGGACCAGTATCGAAAACAAAACATTTGCTGATCAACAGGGAAGAAAATGAACAGAAAACAACATTTCATGAACATTAATCTTGTCAGTTTCTTTAGATTCACTCTCGCATAATCAGGGGCAGGCTAGCACATCTGCACAAACAAACAACAATTATGCAATGCTAATCATGTTGGCCTTACTGGCAAGTACAGCATTTCCCTTTGATATATGAGGTTCCTCTTTTATCTGTGCCTTTTTGTAGTTATGAAGTCACAGAAAATAGCCTTGTCCTCTGTTAATTTAGTCGATCTTGCTCCATGGGGAATATTAACAGTGTGAAGAAAAAGAAAGTAGTTATTCACATAAACATTTAGACATGTATTCTTCAGCATGAAAAAGAGCTGGAGGCTTCTTTATCAGAGGTGTGGGCAAGTGCTCAGTGTTGTGGGTCAGACTGTGCAAGATGTTCAAGGTGGTGGGCAAAGATGGTCTTGGGAATGATGGTGTAGTGAATGAAGGGAGGGGAATAAGTGGAAAGAAGAAGTAGTGGCCTGAACAAGAAGACTATTGAGAAATGCAAGTTCTCGTGAAGTGACTCGAAATTATGATTCAAGTACGAAACCGCAAGAATGCTATGACAAAGATTAATGTAAAATTTGTCAATGTGCCCTCCTCTTACTGGGACATTGAGCACTATGTGGCACTATGAGCCACACCGATTTCATCAAGACATCCTACAATCAGGGAAGATTTCACATGCCCCCACATGACTCAGTGTGGCCTGTTTATAATAAGATCAACAATTTATACCTAGATGAAAGAAAAAATGCACAACATGCTCAAACAGTTTACAGATTGCACCAGCTGTATGAAGGAAGTGAAGCCCAGTTTATCGATAGCATTTCTAAGAATCACTAGGCTGTCAAGATCATCTCTACAGATTCAGAGGATGTGCATAAATTTACACTTTGGATCTAATACAAAACTTAGTGAGCTGCCTCAATGTCTACTGTCTACATAGGCAGCTGTCTTCTACTCTATGGCAGCATCCTTGCTGAAATGATGCCTCACATGAGAGCGTTTGGAATGCTCTACATAGACGGCAACTTCATGCATCATTCAAATAGCGCTCCTCATGCACAACACACGGGACACTCATCTTGCAACTAATTTCAATACAGTTGGCACAAGAGAAACGACGCAATCCTCTAATGAGCCTAAATACGCACGACGCGCACACACACATTTTGGGTAAAATAGTCAGTTTTGTGTCATATTAAACTGTTATTTATCTTTTCAGTATTGAATGTATTATAAGCAGGGTTGGGGAGTAACAAATTACATGTAACAGGAATATGTATTTAAAATACAAAATATTAGTAACTGTATTCCACTACAGTTACAATTTAAATAATTGGTATTTAGAATACAGTTTACATTAAAACAGTATTTTGATTACTGAAGAGATTACTTTGCATTTTATTGTCATTTGTTTTATTTAATATTTTGTTCTTTCAGATGGAAAACATGTATACATATAAATGATTTGAACAGCGATGAAACACTTTCTTATGATGTGTGCGAGCAGACAGAGAAAGAAATATAATTAAACCTCATGTAAATTGTCATCTTTACACTAAAAAAAAAAAAAAACTTAAGAGCTGTTTTTTTGTTTTACATGCACGTTACCAAGCACGATCATCATTTTTTATCAAGAAATTCAAGTTGGTTCATAATTTATTTTTTACTAGTAAGACCTTTGATATTAGGGCAGAAATCATATTCTTGATAATATTTTTTGTATTGTTTTCCTGTAAAAAATATTTAAAAAATCCTTAAATCAAGAGCAATTTGATTATTATTGTTTTAGAAACAACACTGAATAAGATATTTAGGTTTTACAGAGAATGTATTTTTAACATGTTTACTTACAGAGTTTTTATAGTCAAAACAAGTTTAAAAAAAAAAAATCTACCACTGCTGAAGAAGTAATCCAAAGTATTTAGAATATGTTACTGACCTTAAGTAATCTAATGGAATAAGTTACAAATTACATTTTACAGCATGTATTCTGTAATCTGTAGTGGAATACATTTCAAAAGTATATTTATAATCTAAATTTCTCTTTCTTTGTCCACCATCTTGGATTAAGTTTTCCGCTGAGCTCATCACGGTATGTAAACGAATCGTTCTTTTGAACTGGTTCTTTTTACTGAACTAGTTCACCAAATCGGACTGAATTGTTTGAAACCGTTTGCGACTCAAGTCAACAGTGATCCACAATTTACTCTATCTTAACCTGTCTCTCAGATGTGCCTGACACTCCGAAATGAGCTGAAAACCAGGAGTAATATGATCCTAGAACTGGTGATATCTGCTTATGTCAAATCGTCTTTGCAATTAACCGCTCCAACTAGCTCACAAATCGGACTGAACGCTCGGTTTGCAACGTTTCTCAAGTCAACAGTGCAATGAGTCGCTCGTAACAGTTCTCGAGTCAACAGTACACTGAACTGAGAATCAACTCTTTCAAAATACATCCTGAGAACCGATGAATTGCTGACATTGAGCATGTGTAATAAAGTGGCAAAATTTATATTTCAGGGGTAATTTGCTGAGAATCAGAGAGTGTAACAAATAAAAAATACTGGAAATATGTTCATGACTTGATTGTATTACCGTGTTATCAACGTATGAAGATAATTCTAAGAACTGCTGATCAGGGAGCAGCTGATGAGCATGTATGAACCGAGGAATTGAATGAGGGGCGAAACGTTTCAGTCGAGAGATGTAACATTTTTACTATTGAGTATTGTGCATGCAGATTATATCTGAAGTTGTGATGAGCTGGAACATGGTTTCTGTAAAAAAGGTTGAGATTATTAAGACTAGCATAATCACTGTTTATGCTTTAAACATGTGTAGAACATCCACGTTTGTATATCAGTGTCAGTATTGGGTGCTTTAGGTGCAAACTTTAATGTAGAATGTATTGTAAGATCACTGAATGAAACACTGATGACAATAAACACCCTTATTATTATAACTTTAAATAAAATTTTATAATCAGCAATATGCCTTTACATATGGCTTTATTGAATGTGTTTGTACATGTATGCTACGGCGCCGGCGTATTAGCATTATATAGGCTACAGTAACGTCATTACACGTTGATGTAAATAAACTGATGAATAATTTTTTGAACCAGATCATTGAAACGAACTGTTCAAAAGAACCGGTTCGGACTTCACATCACTATCACAGTGCATTCTGCGATCGCCTACCTATGGAAGGACACATCCGATGCTACCTTAGAATCACGAGAAAACGAGATGTCTTAAGAGGCAGCATTATTAAGATACCTAGCTACCATTTGGAACGGTCTTCATGTCGGGAGTGCACCTATGATGTCTTAAAATGCTGCTCCAGAGAATGCTCACTAAGTTTTGGAACAGACCCTTTAAATGCATGCCACCAGCCTTCCTGCTTGATTTATATCAGACCTGTGGTAAAGCCGTAATATAAAATTATATTTTAGGGGCTTCCACATGACTCTTGTTAACATTACAGAATACATTGAAGTCTATGAAGTAAAGCATTAGCAAAGCGTTGTCAAGCATTGTAATGCAAACTATTTTTAACTTTGGCGCCATTGACTTTTCGAATCAGCAGCCAATGATAACCGGAAAATTCAAATGGTGTATAAATACTTGGGTGCTGTTAGCACTAAAATCAAAACAAGACATTCACAGTTAACAAATTTATGTTCCAAACATTATATTGGGGTTGTGGGAACCATGAAAATTTCCAGTTTTCTAAACATGAGAAGAACAATTTAGAAAGGTTGCACTAAGAATGATATCTCTAAACTTTTATTGAATACTAATAACATCATGATGATGTTCCATAAACATTATTTTAAAAATGTTTGCCAAGGTTGTTGGAACGTTCTCTGATTTGGGTGGAACTCTGACAGTGGAGGTCAAAGCATTACGTTGATACGCCGATGCGAGTCCTGTGAAAGCCACTTCTCACTAATGTAGCAAGATGCTTTCAATTTCAATTTTAACCATTCTAATTTGGCCATTCAAATTTGTACAAGTTTTTACAATGTCTTTATTTTTCAGTGTCTCATGCAGGAACACTGCATATTTTAGACCTAGTGTCAGGTTAAAAGAACTTCAACTCTTAAACCATGTCACGAGACACCTCCGTTCTGTTCAATTCGTGGCATTGCATCTAGCTTTTTTAGTGCAAGAATGCATTTGGCCTGAATAGCCCCTTATATCACCCTCTCTCTCTCTCTAGTATATTTGTTTCTTATAAACTTTACAATCAGCTTTGGTTAAGCTTTGGTTTTAACTCTGACTATGTGGGCTTCATGAGGCTGAGAGGAATATTTCCCTTTAGAGAGACTATTGCTTCACAATTTTGTACACCATATCTCACATTTTGTTTCTCTTCGCTTGGCACATTATGAGGTCAAGCAGGGTGACCAGAGGGTTAATGACTCAGAGCTGTCAAATACTGCCAATATCCAACTTTAAAGAAAGGAAGGAAAGATCACTAAGTAGCTTTGAGGAGAACAGACCCAGCACTCTAAATCTAAATTGGATGGAGGTTTAAAATCTACTCTTCCATAGATAGACAATGGTTGAAGTCCACCCGCCAAACTTGCTCTGTTCTCTTTCACCCTCTCTTTTCACCCTCTTTCTCTGTGTCTCTCTGCCTCTCTATCATCATCTGCCTTTCTGCTTCAGAGCAGAACCACACCAACCATCCAGCTTGCTGCTACTACAGAGTCAAAAGTTCACTTCCTCAGCTTAACTTTACTCCTTTGCAAGTGCCCCTGAACTTTTCACTTTCAAATAGATTGTAAGTACAAAAATTCAACTTAACATGCACCCACAACCCACCTGCCCCCTCACCCTGACTTATTATGCAGGTGTGCACACCTCTACATTCCCAGCCCTGTCAGATCAGTACTAAACGAAGTAGCACAGAGGTGAAATCTTTTCTCTGTGCTTTTGAAACCAAATTGGAGTTTCTTGAAAGCCCTCTTTTTGTCTCTTGTTTTGTCTCTTGGACAGCAGGAAATAGAGAAAGAGGGATTTTCGATGAGAGCCGAGTTAATGAATGGTGGAAAGGGGGAGTGTGAGATTTATTTTCCCACCAATGAAATCCACTTCAAACGGTCTGTCACATCACCTTAGCGTGTATTAATATGTCTGCGGTCAAAGTATCAACTGTTATGAAAGCTGTAATATTGTTTTTTGCCTCGAGTCAGAAGATTTGTATCCCGTTTACGCTCTGGGTTTAGTTTGGATACAAACAAACTGCTGTGCCCAGACTATTTTCATGTGTTTTGCAAAATTATGTTGAGAGGAATTTTTGGATCTCTGCTGTCAACTTAAGAGTGTTGGGAAACTTCAGCATCTGTCTCGCCCCAAACAAGCTGGTTTCATGTGTGCGGTTTAATAGTGCATGTATACAAAACCTCACTGGGAGTCTAATCCCCCTCTCAGCAAAGAGGTCAGTGAAATTTACTGCAGGCCTGCCCAGAACAAATGGGTCAATCAACTTCAGAAACTATGCTTCCCTCCTTACCAACTCAGCCAAGTGTTTATGATTGCGGCAAATTATTGATAAACACACATTTCTTATACAGCATAACATTAACAGAAAACTAAGTTACCGTCTGCCATTCCTCTTAGAGTTTCAAACCATGCTATGCATTTTAAGTACCTTCAAGTGTACAGAGAAACATACTGCGGAAATACTGATTCTTATCATGAAATCATTTTTAATTAAAAATGTTGCCTTGTATGGTAATAAAGTAATTTACCATTTAATAGAACAATAGAATATGTAAATGTACAAATAGAAGAGAGTTGCATAGGCAACTCAGGAAAAAAAAAAAAGTAATTTCAAAAAATAATTTCAGAACAAATTACATATATTTAACATGAAATAACCACAGGTTTAAAGACAATAAGATCCCTTCAGATAAAGTGTACTTGAGTGTTGATGTATATACAGTATATATGTAAGAGATAGAGAGCATGAGTGTTTATGTGTGTTTGTGTGCCTTATGTGTCAAACTATTGCCAAAGCTTTGATTCAGTCCTGAGGTAAGCACCAATTTCACTTTGCTTTCAGTAAGAGAGTTAAATCTGACCAAAAAAAGAAAGAAATAAAACAACCTTGATTAGCCAACATGCTAAAGAGTAAAGCAGGCAATTTGTCTCAAATACCCTCAAGATTCACTAAGCTCTAAAGCTTGAAGATTCATTAGTTCTATCACAGTGCATTCGTTGTTTCTTCACATTCACTGAGGTTGTAATTGTAACTAGTGGTCAACAAATATTTGTTTCACTTAAGGTCAGAGGGAAAGATCTCTTTGGAATACTTCAAAAAATGGTGGGGTGCCATATCCCTTTAGAAGATGCATTAACATACATGGTAAACATTATTATTCATCAAGAGGCAAACCAGCTAAATTTTAAGACTACGAAAAGGAAGCATGCAAGGGCTGTGACCCTAACAGGTTAGGAAAGGATTGATGGATTCACTGCAGTACAGTTTTGAAGATTAATGTAGCTTATGGTCTGTTATTGCAGTAGCTGGGGGATTGGGTGTATATCCAGGAAGCATGTAGATCACAGGGCCTGGTCAACTGGCATAAAATCCAAAATCAGTGGGACAGACAAGCGCGAATGGGCTTCGAAAATCTGAGATTTCACAGGGCTTACCCTGAGTGGGCCAGCTGCTTCTATCTGTGCTTACAGTATCAGAGAGAGAGAGATAGAAAGTCTTGCTCCTTATGTTTAGATGGTAGTCATATTAGAAGCTCTATATATGTGTGTGCATTTGGCACAACTGGGTTGTTACATTATCCTTAAATTAACTGTACCATAATAGGGGCGAGGAGGTACTCTCTGATAATTCACATAAGGGAGTCTAAATTAATAATTCACAAAATGTCACTGTTTGGTCAGATACACTTGATTTGTAGCAAAAGAAACATCTAGTTTAAAAGAATATTGTAGACTGGCTTGCTTTCTGAAAGGGGTCAAATTCAACATATATAAAGCAGAATTGTTCTGCTGTAAATATTTTTCAATTTTCAAATGTGCCGCCCATGCTTAGTCTGTCACACCAGATGGACTGAAATAAGTGGACAGATTGTTATATCATGATCGGAATATGCACAAAGACATTCCAGTTGTGAGATCACAGGGCAGTACTTGCTATTGCATTTTCAAAAACATACTAAAGGCACTTTGCGTGTGAAGTAAAAGAAAGAGTTAAGGAAAGGAAACATAAAGAGGCAATACACTTGAAGGTAAAAACAAAAATGAAATATCACTCTGTGAGCTCGCTCTCACTCCATGCTGATGGGGATCACATCTACATCAATGCAGAGAAAAGCTTCACTTTACCTAAGTCTCTTCTGTTAGTTGCTCCCTTTAGTATGGAAAAAAACTGGGCCATTCACAGAGATGGAAAATCAGATACAGGTGATCCAGTACTCCAAAAATAGTCTATAAAAAGTCCTCCAATTACTATAAAATCCCATAGGTTTGGCTTTTTCATTTGTCCAGATTTCCCTCTCCATTCTGGACAGAAGCCCTGAATATTGTTCATATGTGCTTTTTTTTCTTTCTATATACACCAATGATATTTAGTACACGTGTTTAGGGTATGATTGCAACACTCTTCTGTAACATTTTGACATTTTCTCTTTGGCTTTTTGCAACAAACAAAAAATAAATAAAAATCTCTTTTTGGTTTTCAATTGGTTATTTGGCTCGGTTGATTGAACAAAAAAGAAGTTATTTTCATATAAATACTGCATTGTCTAATTGTCCATAGTCAAAACAGATTATAAATAAAGCTGTTTCCTCCTTTTAGAAAAGTAATTTAAGAAATACATGTACTGCAAAAATCAGCAAAGAAAGGCACGTTTAGAAGTCAAACAGGCTGTGTGCATTTTATAGCCAAAACTTGCTGGCCTCCACTCTTTGAGGTGCAAGTTCAAATAAAGATGAGGTGTGAGTTGAATACTGTGAATGGTATACAGTGATGTCTCTTTGGAAAGTATAGTTAGTGGTTCCCCTCTCTAGCTGGGAGAGTAGCGCTCAATGGTGCGAGCCTCTGCTGAGAGCTGCTGGGGAGTAGGTGGAAGTGGTTGGTTTAGGATGTCCATCTTATTGTGTGTGAGGCCGAGATGTACTGCAGCCAGCTTTGACAGTGGGTAGAGGCTCTCCATGGCCTTGGCATCAGCCAGCAGGTGTTGAGAGGCCATGAGAAGATCTGAGGTTTTCTCCTGCTTCAGACCCAGATGTTCAACGGTGTACTTACTCAAGGGATAAATGCCCTCAGTGAAGTCTATCTTCAGCTTGCCATCAGGAGTGAGTGCGCCACTGGCTGCTACACTGCTGTGCATTTTCATGTGGCTGATGAGGTTGCGCTGCTGAGCAAACTTGCCCCCACATACCTGGCACTCATATGGCTTCTCTCCGGAGTGGATACGCATGTGCTCCGTGAGGCGGTATTGCCGAGTAAAGCGCATTCCACAGGCATCACAAGCAAATGGTTTTAGGCCCAAATGGCTGCGCATGTGGCGTGTCATGGTACCACGCTGGGTGAACTTCTTGCCACAGATGCTACATGGGTATGGGCGGGTCAGCCAGTGTGTCTTTTCGTGCTGCCGCAGCGTGGCAGGGTCTTTATAGGACTTGTCGCAGGAAGAACAGCGATATGGTCGTATGATCTCTCCCAGGCCAATAGGATGGACGTTTTGCCCTGATTTGCTATCTAAGAAGGGGCTCTGAAGACTGCTAGAGCTGTTCAAGCTTGTAGGTCCATGAGCATTGTTGGGCTTGCTGCCGTTGTTGCTGTTTTCCAGCTCACTGCCATTGTTGAGCTCCTCCTCTGTATGAGTCTCCACATGGGCATTGAGCTGCTCTGAACTGGGGAAGCCTTTATCACATGGGATGCACACATACAAGTTATCTCCAAAACTTTCTGGTTCATACGGCATGTGATATCTCCCACCTGCACCAGGGGGAGATGAACGACCTTCACTGCTCCCGGTTTCTTCACTTCCAGTCCCATTCTCATCCTCAACATCATCACAGGTCACAGTACCTCTGTCGTAGCCCCTCTCACTCATATTCAGCTTTTCTTCGCTGTTCTTATGGTGATTCATATGCTGGTGGTGTCTCTCTTTATCCTGCTCACCCGTTCCTCCACTATCATCTTCATCATCCTCCTCATATTCGTCTTCTGGATTGGACGGTTCATTCTTTACCCAGCGGTAGATGCTTGAGCCATTTCTGCCTTGTTCTCTGGAGTCCTCCATTGGCTCAGGACTGGGAGGACAGAGGTATGGCTCCTGGCCCTGAGAACGGTGTAGGTTGGGATAATGGGTTGCGAGTGGATGGTTAGAGAGAGGGAAAGGGTGTGGGGTAAGGGACCCTGCATGTTGGGCTGCCTCCATTTTTCTAGAGCCATCATTGGGGCTGAGCAGGGGGCTGGTTCTTTGGTCCAGCTCTCCCTGAGGCTCCTCGTCTGGGTGGAGTGAGGAGATCAAGTACGGGTGACTGGAAGGGAACTGCGACTGGGAACTGGGGCTTTTCTTGGACAGGTCAAGGCCAAAGACGGATGAGCAGTTCCTGTCAGAGGGGGGTAAGCGCAGGCCTGATTGTGGTGACAGGGACGCCTTTGTTGGAGGGTAAGGTGGTGGACCTTGTATGGGAGCTGGGGCATAAAGCTCTCCTGCATGGGGGGCCAGTGGCAGAGAGTGCATATCCTCTAATGATGTTGGTCGAGGAGTGCCAACTACGCCACCAGAGAGGCAGGAGTGAATGACTGGATTGGATACGTGAAACCGTCCTCCCCCCACCCCACCAGGGCCAATCTTGTAAGGCAAAAACCCAGGGTTGGGGCGTAAGTAGTACTTTCCATTCCTCTTCAGCTTCTTCTTGCACAGAGCCACCAGGTCCAGCAGTTGCAGGTAACTTGCAGCTGCCAACACTGCCCCTATATTTGGCTCAGTGGGAGAGGTGGGGTCACCTTCACTTAAGCGTCCTGTGTAGATATAGTCAAGGATGACTCGAAAGACACCTGGACTGACCATTTCATGGTCCAGATTGATGAGGTTGTCGTGAACAACAAGAGACTTAAGGTAGAGACTGCTAGCTGCCAGAATGTTCTTGTGAGCACGGAACAGTGCATTCTGCACAACAATTATGACATCACACAAGAAGCCCTTGGTGCGTTGTGTGTTCAGTTGCAAGAGGAGGTGCCTAGCATGACTTGGGACTTCCATGGCATCCAGCATCGACTTCAGACCACCACCTGAAACAGAATAGAAATGTATCCATTCAGAAGAAGCCTTGAATCAATAGAAATTTTGTTTACTTACAGCACATTCATACAAGATTCTAATTTCTTTTATAAATTTCTCCCATTCCAATTTCTTTTTGCCGGGGGGGGGGGGGCAGAGTGTAGACAAGTATTTATATTATTATTTTAATATTTGATTTCTTTTCATAAAAAATTACTGTATATAATATAGTAAACATGTGAACATATGAGTTATGTCTGCTGTACTAATTTTTTGTTTTATTTTGTTTTTTTAGCTGTAAATAAAATCTATATATATATAAACAAATAATATCAGCAGTTCAGTTTGCTTATATGACTGTTTGACTTCTCAGACATTGTGCGTGTGTGCATGCGTGTGTGCGTGCCAAGCACTAATTTAAACAGGCTAGGATAATCTTGCTCAATAAGCATGTTAGCTTTTGTGATAGATTGGCCGAAAACAAATGTATTATATGTCTGAAAAGACTTTGAGTTACTGTTTTAGTGAATGAAAACTGCGTCTGCGCGTAATCAGCAGAAGTGGCTGCGTGCATGGGAAGATTGTGTTTAGATATGATGGCTGTGCATATACAAGCTGTGAACTGTTATATATATATATATAAAGCCTGTGTCACGCGAAAACAGATTTTAATCTGGCATCTTGTAACGTAACTGGGTGTTGCAGAAACACATATGTGTGATGCTACTCTGCAGGGCCCAGTTATTAACTGTCACATATGTGTGATGTGCGGATGAAAGGGTTAATTGCTATAGTTTATATAACATGCACTACTCTTGCTCAGGACATATCTGTCTTGGAAAACATGACTGGCAGTATGAGATGATGAGAAAGGAGCTCTTAAGCTTCTGATTCTTATGCCTCTACATTTACTCTTTGATATCTTTTAGACTCTAAGGTAGGGGATTGAGGGCAACTTTCAAACAATTCCACTTTCCCTTTAATGCAACAAGCATCAGAATGATCCCATAAAAGTGAGCTATAGCTGACCAAGTGAGAGTGCAATGGTTTTGTCATTATCGTGATACAAACCCACATGTTTAAAGCCTACAGTGAAATGCAGTTAACAAAAAAGAAAGAAAAAAAAAGAGAGGAAAAATGCCAGTATAAACATGTTTTCATATTGCTGTCTTCCTGATAAAGAATTCCAGAGGTAGTGTGTGTAGTTTTAAACAAAGTCAGACTGAAGGTTTTGCAAGTGTGATGAACAGCAGGCATAAACCAGCAGGGACAAAAACTGCAGCAAATTCATGATAGGATGCTCTGCTATGGAAGTGGGACTTACAAATTAATTCATTTTCAAAAGATAATTTAACAGAGGATGCCTACAAATTATTACACAGACTCAACATGCAACCAACAATGCAAATGTAAACTCTAAGCTGGAGGCAACGGCCACTGTCATGCAAAAATAATAAATACAACAAATTCGCCAGAATATATTGTTTAAATCCTGCTGCATGTGGATGATCTTGTATATGAAACCAAATGGATTGTTAGGGTCCCAACTCCCTAGGGGTTGGTTTCACTAAAGGGAAACGAGAAGCTAAATAAATACAGCCAGTCATCCTGACATCAGTTCATCTTCTTGTTGTTTATTTCATTGTATAAAATAATCTCCTTAGATGAATACAATAGTTTGTAGTCTTAAGCTTCTATTTAATTAGCCCTTAACCTAGTATTACGTGGCAACTCTAACACCAAGCCTTTAACTGCGTCCTAGAGTGAATAAAACGACATTTTATTTATTGTCATTAAATTGTCAGACGTAGCCAAATGGACATTCTTTATCAAACACCTCTTTGTTGAACTTGTTATTGTGAGTAAACGTGGCTTCTACTCATTCTTATAATTCAAGATGAAGTAAATACAATAAAATCGCTGTTACCGGTCATGTGAGTTTACCTCTCCCTGTTTGATCTAAAGTGGGAGCTGCGCACTGCAAAGACGCATGAACATGCGCTTGTCACTGTGAGTTCTCAACAGTTTATGAAGCTGAGAAGCCAAACACTGACAAAAATAAAGTTAGGTTATTAATATACATATATTATTTGTGTACATTTTTATGTCAAAACTATTCATTTAGTCCGGTACATAGTCAAAACAAAATCCACAAACACATATTTAGATATCACCTAGATAAGTGATACATCCATAACCAACACTTGGTGTTCACAGTATGTATTTACATGTTTATGAATTTATATGTCACTCCTATTCTGCTGTGCACCTGTAGGCTACATTCCCCTTTATTACAGCCTAACACCATTGAATTCAGCCTCAGCATGAAAAGCGCGTTCCGTTTTATTTCCGAATGCGTCTTTAATTTAATGATTAGATGGAATCGCATTATTTGTAATATATAAAGAGGATATATTTTCATTCATGCACAGCTACAATGCACTTCCTAAAACCGTCGAAACAAAGAGGTGACACACTATTAATTGCCTTAATAATGGAGAAACCGCAACCAAACAAATCTCATCCGCAACATTTCTTCTCTCTCTCTCTCTCTCTCTCTCTCTCTCTCTCTCGCTTCAGAGTTTGTCAAAAATACCTCTTAATAAAAACATTTATTCCCACCCCTACCACGGATACGTCTCATCACTGACAGGTGTATTTTAATGTGAAGAGTCATTTTTGGCGCACAGCATTTCCATTAACTGAGGGTTTGAGAAAGCACATATGAGCGCATGATTTATTGCGACTTATGTCCTAAATGGGATGCTTTTAAGAAGAACGTCAATTCAGCACACAAAAATGAGAATATGGGCCTATACACTAAAGGGATTTTTAACAAAAGTGGAGGAAAGAAATAAACGAAACGAAATAGCAAGTAAAAGACCTGTTTGTTATTGAGAAAGAAAGAAAGAAAGAAAGAAAGAAAGAAAGAAAGAAAGAAAGAAAGAAAGAAAGAAAGAAAGAAAGAAAGAAAGAAAGAAAGAAAGAAAGAAAGAAAAGCAAAAATTAGCCAGACAAGAACCGACAGTCATATTATGAGTGAATGGAAAATAAAATAAGTTAGGTATATGTGTTTCTTCTGACATGCGTTCAAAGCATAAGGTTGAAAGGGAAGCGGTGACGGAAGTAAATCATGTTTAAAACGATTGTTTAAACTTCACGCATAAACACTTGCATCCTCTCAAGCATGTCACCCTGCGGATTTAGATGATGCGTCTTTACACTTTGATGCACCCGTGAAATTAGTGAATGGCACAATTTGAGGCTTGATTATTTTATTTATTTATTATTATTATTATTATTATTATTATAATTTTTATTTTATTTTAATTTTTTTTGGTCCTTCTAATTTTTTGCCTACAGACGAGTTCACTGTAAGGGTTTTAATCTAGGGTATAACGTTAAGAAGATCTTAACGCTCAATCAGACCTTAATAATATTTTGATAAATTAATATAGAGTTAATATAATGCATAACTCCTCTGAATTAGTAGACAGAAGCTTTCAATACATAATGGCAATAATTTGGACGTACAGTGAATGATCAGGAAACAACAGTCTTAGGTTGTTTGCTATATTTGGTATGGTACAGGGACTGGATTAGGACGTGGGTCATATTTTAGGTGGTTTGGTATTCTTAGACCTGTGTTTTGTCTGTGTTGTCATTTTGCTGGTTTAGGGGTGAGGAAGGGGTCTGTGTTCTTAAGACTTCTCCTCTCTCTCTCTCTCTCTCTCTCTCTCTCTCTCTCTCTCTCTCTCTCTCTCTCTCTCTCTGTCTGTCTCTCCACCCTCGGTCTGTCATCTTTTTAACCACAAAAGCGTCCTCCCTATGAGATTTATACCTATACACTGATTCTAATGTACCTTTAAGGATTAAACAGTCAATCGGTCGGTCAGTATCTTTTAAAATTGGTGAATTGTTTTTTGTTTTTTGTTTTTTAATGGCACATATCTCATTTAGTTGCATTAATAATAGCATATGTTGTTCTGTCAAAGAGAAATCAAGGTAGAAACAAATAGCATATTATTTATTATTTTTAAATAATAGTCAATTTTAATAGCTTTAAAATAGTTACGCGCAGTGTAGTTTTTTAAAGTTTTAGTCTTAATATGTCTTACGACATGAGAGGAAGATGAAACTGCTTTATCTCCGCAAAACCTCTTGGCACCAAGAAACGAGAGTTTGTCTTAGATCCCGTTCAACGGACGTTTTTAAGTCACACGGCAAAAAACCTGAGGTCTATCGGCCAATTTTGTATATAGTTTGAAGGTAAGAGTTTTGAAAAGAAGAAAACATGCGCTAAACCTTCCTCACAGCTCCTCTTTCTGCTGTTCTATTCTCCGAATACTCAACGGAGAGCTGGATCCCTCTCTCGCGCTCTCTCAGCATGCGCAGCTCTGGATATTCATTCATAAATACCACTGGGAGGATAGCTCACTGTCCACTAAATGTGGCCTCTATAGTCAGGGATGCGATGGTAATATTCTACCCACATATCAGATGTAGTACCATCAAAATCCTTTTAACAGATGTATGCCCTGTACTAGCCCACCATATAAATAATCTCATTTGATACAATAATAGAGAGTTGAAAACATTGACCCAAAAAGTTGTTAGGCCTATGATTCTCACAGTTTATGAGCATGTAACATTTTTAAAATATAGGCCTAAATGTAACACTTTAATTAATGATTAATGTGAAAAAGAAAAAAATTGACCTGAAGAAAACGACCAGTTAGGCCCATTAGCTATGATATATATAGGCTACACGATATTTAGCATATTTACATCGTTTTACATACTATTTAAGCATCTAAAAAAAGTTGACATAATTATCTCAGTCTATTAAATCTTGTAGTTTTCAGTTATTAATCTGCATTATTGAGAGCTCTTTCATGACCTGCCTTGTCCGTCTCCTCAACATGGTCGGATATGTCGTTTTGTCTAAACAGAGAATATAATCTAATGTACTGTAACTGACACCAAACGGAAATTAAAGAGATCATTCAGTTTCGGATCAGACATCATATGCATGCTGGATCAGTGTACTAAAACATTTATCATCTTTCCTTAAAATCAAATCATTCCCTTTCTTTAAAGTCAAATCAGTCGCATGTGAAACACCATGAATTTTCAATTAAGGATGAGCTGAGAGCCCGAACACAAACACATCACCGCCATATGAATTCGACCCTGTATGAGTGATAAAAGATCAAATTTGTGACTTTTTGGGCTCTTATTGCGATTAGGCTATGCAATAAACTTGTTGAGCCTTGTATTATAAAGTTCCCTCTTCGGTTTTGTAAAGGCAATAAATGTAAAAGATAACGTTTCGCAATCAAACTAAGAAAACATTTCAACCTCTGAAATGTGACAAGTAGCATATATATATACAGGCTAGAAATAATCATGTTTACGCTCGCGAGATGATACACTATAATAATAAAATGTATTGGTTCTTATTCTTTAAAACTTTTTTCATGCTCACTTATTGCCCCCAAATAAAAAACGCATAAATGAGAATAAATGTCTTACGGCAGCTCGTATTTTTACGATGGAATACAATAATAAGCTTAATGATTTTATAGTTAATGTTCAAATGTTAACGTTACCTGGATGCCCGATCTCTTCTGCAATCCGATCTAAGTCTCCCTTCATGATCATCTCAACAGTGTTTTGGAGTCATTTCTGACGTTTCAACTTTGAACTGCCAGCCTCCCAACAAACCATGCCAGTTTTCCGAGCACGACTGCCAACTCTTTTTTTTTATTATTAATTGCTCTGAATTTCGTGTTGCTCACCCTTCCTCCTATCTCACACCCCTCCCTCTCTCTCTCTCTCTCTCTCTCTCTCTCTCTCTCTCTCTCTCTCTCTCTCTCTCCTCCGCCTACAAAAATACGTGCTTACTCCTGCATCAGCTTTTCTCGATTTTTTATGTTTGTAATTTCCTTGGCTATTTTTGAGTCGATGCAATAACGCGACTTGAGTTGATAACGAGGCTTCTGATCTGTGTGAGAGTGTTTTTGCGCCCCGTGTGATGTCAGTCTATAATAAAACTAAAAGGTAAAATCGAGGGCAGGAACTTACAGTGACCCCAACTTGAACTTCACAACACATCGAGGCTTCGTCTTAAAGAGACAGGCGTTTTATCGTATATCACAACATCAATAAGGTTAAAGAGTATTATTATGACTGTAAACTATTTAAGTAGGGATGATGTATGTCCTTCCGTATAGTGTACCATGATCTTACTAATATAATTAGTAGTAATAGTATATAAAATGTAAAGATGTTGGCTACCTCTTTATTTGTGCAGTGTTTACACAAACATTCTGGTTAACTATTATTAGTTTATTTAAAGTAGGCCTTGTCTAGTTTGCTGTTGTAACAAAAAAATGGTAGGCATTACTCAGTCTGACACAATTAGTTGCAAAGTTACCAGTATCAGTTAAGATATTTTTGTAAACTATATTTTTTTCCTGAATAATTGTATGTCTTATTCACGGCTTGTTCTAAGGATCATTTTCGGTTACTTTGTCAAATCTTTTATTGGTGCGTTTGTAGCATCATCATAAGAAGTCTTTACTCACACTTTTACACAGACGTTTATATTGAGTCTCTATATTTATTCAGAAAAGCTCAACATGCATAACACAATGACCAAAATTAATGTAGACATGATGAGCACACCAAGCGACATTTTCTGAGGTTCAAGAATAGGCTACTGGATGTAGGCTATGTCAACTTTATTTATTTGCGTACTCTTTTTTTTTTCTAAGTTTATTTTTATTTAAAACAGGTTTGCATGTCTACTCAGACATATTATGGCTGATACACTGACTTAGCTTACAGTGGCTGCAGTTTATTGCCTGTTGAACAATTCAAGCAGCTCCCTATAAAACGAAACCTAATTATTCTGGCTTATTTGCTGGTTAATATGGATTTGTTAACTCAAATAATTGTTATTTATTTTTTTGCAATATTTGACTATGAAAGCATTTGTTTTATTTATTTATTTATTTTGTTTGTTTGCTTCTTTATGTAGCCTATTTTAGACACATAATAAGGGGTTTCAAAATCTGACATTAAACGTCTGATAAAAAGTGCAATAACTCATATCGTCCGCTGTCCAGGAACGCCTGCAGCACGAGCGCCAATTATCATAATCTAGCGGATAAGTATGTTGGCACGCGCTCACTGAGCGCACCTGAACGCGCCGCAGGTAACTCACACGCCTCAGCGCGAAGCTTGCATTAATACAGAATTTCAACTCACCTCGGATTCATGTCTGACGCTCCAGCCGCTCTTGACTTTCCCCATACGGGATTCCCCCATCCATAGATCACCAAACGTCCAAATTCCTCTCCCTAACGCAAACTTTTCCGTTTTGTCCCTTGTCCTTAACCCTTCTCCCCTTCACTGTCCCACTGCTCGTGTTAGAATGGATCAGACACTTCAGACTCTGGATGCACCCTGAGCGGTGTTCAACACCGGACTACTGGAGACTGTGTGTGCAGCGACACCTAACGGCTCATGTGCTTTGAGTTGAATGCAGAGCGCACGTTAAAGCAGGCGAAATGATTTATAAAAATGGAAATACTGTGGCAATAGATTCCTGACCTAACTTTGAGCACTTGTTCATTTTAAATAGGTGGAAATTGAGGTCTTTTTTGTTTTGTTTAACGGAAGTAATTCATTGTGGGAGAGTTAGGTTATATTTCAAAATAAAAACACGTCCAACTCCATTTATGATTTCCTTGAAATTACTTCATTTATTTGTGTATTTATTTTTTTATGTATTTTTGTTACTGTTTTCAGAATCAGTTTTTTTTTTCTCCTGTTGTTTATTTGAAGGGAGGATTAGGAATGTGTCATTAAATTCCTCTCAACATTTGATTTTTGATTTATTTTTTATTTTTTGTCACTATTTTTATTTTCTAAATTATGTTTTTCCATCCTAAAACATTCATCTACTTTTATCTGTTACTTTAATAAATTGAATACTGATTTGCTGCCATGAGTCTTTTATTCCTGTATCGACTTTTCTTTTGGGACTTTAGAGCATTTCATGTTTTATAAGGCTTTAATTTTTGCATTAATCTTGGTTCGTTTAACCATCCTGATATATATACCTTGCTGTTTGTTTTTAAGAAAAATCATAATTGAAAACTGTCATTCTGACTGACTAGTGAATGTAAGAGATCCAATTATGTTTTCATCATTTTGGAATCCTTTTGCTATCGTTTTGTGGCATCTGGGTTGTTGTTGAGAGCCAAAATGAAAGTGGTGTTTTAGCCAGGCACTCACCTGGCAGAGGCCTTCTCATGTCATAGCCTGCACCCCTGGCACTTGAATATCTCTAAAAGCTGACTGACATCTGTTTCCCACTCTCTGTCCTGATCATACTGCAGTTCATGATGCTGATTTTTAATTAGAGTGGTCAAAGTCATAGCAAAGGCAAAGTCAAAGTCATGAGGGGGGGGGGGGGGGGGGGGAGGTGGCGGGTGGGTATTGTCTTTCACTTCCAGTTTCTCTTGATGAACCCATGATAACCTCGAAAACAGAGACAGACAAAGGACAGATCAGTTTTTCAGGTCACTTTTACGGTGTGGTATAAAATTTACTGCCCATATGTCGGAGAAAAACAATGGGTATTAGTCACTCAGAATAGCTCGGCTGTTAAATGTAATAGTTTAGTTTGACCTGTATGACCCACTGACCTTGCCCTGTGTGACATCAAAGTCACATTTGGCTCAGTTGTGTTTATTGTTTGTTTATTTCTTTTTAGATTTTCCAAGGTCAGTTTTTCTTTTCTTTTTCTTTCTTGTGTAATCACAAGCAAATTTGGAATGTAGTTGATTTGGATGTACGTTTAAAGCTGAAGAGTGTTATTTGGCAATGTTAAAATACTTGCAGAAACCAGATTTAAGCCATTTGTAGGTTAATTCCCCCAACACTGTGGCTCTGTGGCACAATTAAAACATCAAAACAAAAGATCCACATGACACATTGACTCAACCAGTGGCACGAGTTTGGGGATGGAATATTCCGACCAATGGGAAAAGACAGGTGTGTTTGAGAAAACTGGTTGAAAACAATCAAATGTATATTATAATTTTTTATATATGTAATTTTTTTTTTCCATTTGGTGACGCTAGTGATGCAGAAATGTTACTTCACTTTTAAGTGAAGGAATAATAATAATAAAATAAGTGAATGAAATCTGTGCTCAAACGTTAACCAGGAAGTGCACAGAAAATACCTCAAGGCCTGCCAATTGATAACAGAGCAGGTGGGTTAGGCAGACTCAGCTGACTTTCACGATCACTGGCACTTAACATTCAAACCATCACCTCCTAAATTACACACCTACTCTTGTTTATTTGTATGTCCAAAATGTGTGTGAAAGAAAGATGTGTGTTTATGTGACAGAAATATGCACATGTGAGAAGGAAAGAGTGCAAGAGAGCAGAACAAATTTTGTTTTAACAAGTGGAATGTTTATGTGCTGAATGTTAAACTTTATTGGCCATGTGCATGAGTGATATTGGTCTGTAGGCCTAAGTGGGTCTATGAGACTGCTTTTCTGTCAGTTTAGAAAAGGGGTATACGCCTAACTTGGGACCGAAGCAGCTACTTACTCCCAATTACTGATGGTATTCCACTGAACTTACAATATCACTGTTACCGAGTGTGTTTACGTACAGTCAAACTCAGCTAATTATAAAAACGTGACAATGCAAGAAAACAGTGTTTACATGAGATTTTGAAATCTTCTGTTTTTTCCTCTGTAAGCTGACAAATAGTGGTGCCATCCACTCTGAGTTTTGAAAGGCTTGAATTTGTGCTGCGCAAAGTAACTTTTTATTGGAAATTCTGTTTGAAACGATCTTCCAGCATGACTGTCACAACTGTTCTCCCTTCGAAGTGACATCCGAAGGCATTATGACGTTTGGAACAGGATTGGCTTCGTTTTCACGTATACAATCCATTATTTTATAATTTAAAAGATAATATCTGTTACAACATTTTACAAAGGGAAATTTAACATATGGCTATATGTGTAAAACACAATATGCATGTTAATGGTTTACACTGATAAAAAAAAAAAAAAGTTATCTGTACTGTACACACAGTACATAGCTGCAGTACTTTGAGTATAGGGTCAGAAAAGCGCAACGTAAGTGTAAAATTAATTCATTCACATTTCAAAATATTACACCTCCATATATGTAAAAGATAATTTCCCATATCAATGTACTCTTATATAGCCAATATGCCCAAATAAATGAACAATAATTGTAGAAATATGTACATGGCCAGATATCTGTTTCTGTATGAGATACTGTCTAAGTGGTTTTGTGTTTATTGTGAGGTGTTCACAGAAGTTGAATACTCAATAGGCTTTGTTATAGAAAACAAATGTATACTACTTGTTTGCAGTAGTCTTCCAATTGTATGCAGGGGGAAAAACATAGACCAAGGTAGGAAATCTCACACAATTTTTATTAACACAAGTTATATCAGTCAGATTATATAATAGATAATTTAGTAACCAAACTGCATTTAAACGTGAAAAAAGTAAGCAAACATTTTCTGAATTAAATGCTCCCTGACGTCTGCTCCTGTAGGATGCATTCTGCCTTGATGTGGGTTCAGTGGATTATCATCAACAGTAGCAGCAGCATCTTCATCAGCAGCAGCACAAGCATGAACCCCTATTCCTCCTTTGGAAGTTGAACACATTTCTGTGACTGCAACGTTGTGACTGGATTTTTTGAGGAGTTTTGGGGAAAGTCAATGTGGTGTTCATAAGCTGTAACAGCAAAGGTGTTACTGCTTTCACAGCCTTGCTGACCTAAGACTTGCTGAGCCACAGGCCATCACTAACCATCTCCATAAAACTTCCCACAGCACAATAATGCAGTGCAACTGCACAGCTGAACTTAAGGTGCAGTTTCTTCTTGTGGCCCTCTGAAGGTGTGGTTCCACAACCTGCAGCAATTCAAGGATCTTGGTTCTTGGAATCCAGAATTTTCTTATAATATGGTCATCAGAGGGTCAAGTGGGGAAAATGTTGTCCATTACCTGACTTCTGCGTCGGCTTCTTTGCTCAAGCTGTAAGATTCTTTGTAAAGCAACCATTGTTGAGCATTTGATACATTAATATTATCTTGTGTATTGAGAAGATCTTTATGCTGTGATGCACCATGTCACAAGTTTCACCTGTTATGTGCTCATTTCTACATGTTAATGTACCGGATGAATTTCCAGATTAATTTTCCAGAAAAGCACTAACTCTAAACAAATGTTAAAAATTTGTAATTTTTGGTCATCAAATGGGATATTATATATTTAGACTGTGAAGGATTTATAACTTCTCTTGTCACTGAAAAGCAACTTGAAAATATCCACTATTGCAAATCAATGTGCGACAGGTTGCAAGGAAAAGAAACACCAGCAACAAAGGAAATGTGCAAAAACGGAGAACAGAAAGTAACAGAAGTAGACCTCAGATGCCATGTTTGTTATTTACAGCAGCGTTGCGGGAAATAACGTTGCGGTGGAGCTGCTTACTGACCGAACCACTTACTGTAGGAAAGAATACGCAACTTAAAGTGCGTGTAAACGTAAATATCGGATACCTATATCATGTCTTAAGCAGTTTTTTCCCAAATAAACGGCATTCTGTCCATGTAAATGAGCTGTTATAATTTGATATCCATTACATTTCTGCAGAAGTTATTACTCTACCCCTGTCTAACATCATTAACGACAGCTCTATATTGTTGAGCCAACGTGGTTTGAACAGTGGATGTGCGACTTATGGTGCGTTCACGTGCTATGGTAATTATGGTAAATACCAAAAGCCGACGTGGAAAATGCACATGAACACCCCCTCATGTGGTATTTTTCCACTGGGCAACTCGTAGAATATTTTGATGCCCGAGTTGCCGAGATGAGATAACCTTTGACCTTTTCCAAATGGCGGAGAGCATCGCGAGAGTGTTGAATGGTAAGCATTGTACAAAACCAAACCTTTTTTGCTACTGTTAGCTAGGGGTGGAACGGTACATTCGTATTGAATCGAAACGGCGCGGTCCGGTGCACGAATTTACACGGAGAATACACGTTATAAAAATAAATAAAACTCTAAATAGCGATACTATTATACTACGCTCTATTCGCGTTTGGTGTGAACGCAGCATAATGAACAGGCTGCGATATCAAGATTGCAATTGTGTGTGTGTGTGTGTGTGTGTGTGTGTATCTCCATCTTTTTACCACATTACGACAACAAAAGCACTTGAACGCAACACACTGGTAAATACCAGTTCACAAGTGGAAAATATCATATTTACCATAGCACGTGAACGCACCAATAGTTACTAGGGTTTTGGGAAACAGTCGAGACGAGTTTCTCTGACGATGCATCGTATTATGGCGGTTCAGCAGCGAGTTACGTTGTTGTATGGGAAATGCACCCCAGAGTGTTCTCTCTATGACAGATAAGCACTGTTTCTATCTTTGTGGTACAAGCACTCAGTTTACCACATACAAGATCAAAGGGCCATTATGACAGACACGACCCTGCAAACCAACGAAAATCAAGGCAGCTTTACAGAAAATCATGCATTAACAGAAAATGAAACCGTAATAAGTCATAGAGATACGTCATTGTTTTGGTCTAAGACTTATTACGGTTTCATTTTCTGTTAATGCATGATTTTCTGTAAAGCTGCTTTGAGACACTGTGTTTTGTGTAAGGCGCTATACAAATAAAAATGACTTGACTTGTGCATAAATGATGGGCTACTGCTCAATTTCTGGTGAGACGTTGGTTTGTGTCATCATTGTGTAGTTTGATTAAATACGATTCTTAAGTGTGTATAAAAATAAATAATTAAATAATAATTGTATTAATAACCCCAGTGAGCAAGCTGAAGGTGACTGTGTCAAGGAACACAACATAAGATGTTGGTTAATGGAGAAAAATAACCTTGGGAGAAACCAGACTCACTGTGGGGGCCAGTTCCCCTCTGGCTAACATCATGAATATAATGCCAATATTACTTATGTATAGTGCATGTCATGGTTTAAAATTATTAAACTAAGTAAATGTTAAGGTTCAGTGTTTAAACAAAGATTTAGTAAGAACTGTAAGATTAATCACTAATGTCTTTGAAGTTCATCCTGGATTAACTGCAGAAGTTCACATATATGCAATTGTCCTTTGTTAGTTGGCTGATGAAGGATATTGATTGCAATTTATTGATATTCTATGTGTTCCATTTTAAGAGTGTAACGCACAAGTAACGTGACACCATGCAAGGTTTAGACATGTGAACGGCAAGCTCTGCGCACTATGCTAGTTTTAACACTATTAATGTCATAAACTGTTGAGAATCGATACACCCTGTTCCATTAATGTTCTAGGAAGACAATATGTCAAATAATTCAAAATCCTCAGGCTCTGGAGACATTAAAGTTGCAGTATGTAAGATTCAGAAAGCCTTGTTATTAATGACACCTATGGCCATTAAGTGAATTTCAGCTACCTGTTTCTCATGTTCTAGCTCGTGTGCACACTCCAAGCAAGCAAGCGAGCATCCAAAACAATGACGTAATGTACAAAGAGACTTCATGTGATTCACTGGAATCATGCTGATAGATGAGGTAGCATAATTAAAATGACACAGTTATGATTGTTTTACTACAAACTTTGAGACTAAACTAAAACTACTTATCAGCTAACATAGCACACTGACACACACACACACACACACACACACACACACACACACACACACACACACACACAGCTACCAAAATATACCAGAGAGTTTATTATTTTTTTATTATAATTAGTTTATTATTATTTACTATTGTATGTTTTGCATGTCATATGTTGTACTACGATCAAGAAGCAAGGTAGCTTGCAATTCATCAGCGTTAGCAGGCAAGATCAAGTTAGCTAAAATTACACAGATCAATCCTCATGGCACTACATTTCACATGCTTTGCAGTTGTGTAAGCTTACCTGTCCAATAAGAAGAATGGCAATTCAGGGTCGGTTTTGAGGAACGAAGGTCCCTCCAGTAATCAAATGCCCTGCCGATGTTCACCCTAGTTTT
Organism: Moxostoma hubbsi; assembly: GCA_032164185.1. NCBI lineage: Eukaryota > Metazoa > Chordata > Actinopteri > Cypriniformes > Catostomidae > Moxostoma > Moxostoma hubbsi. The sequence continues at coordinate 23,039,850 of JAVLUX010000030.1, read as the reverse complement.
TTTTCGACCACGATCACATTCCCGTTTAGCCAGACTGGATTCAGTAGATAAATCTTTTTTTTTTTGTTTGGCTGGTGTTGTGCTGGGAACATTTGCTGGATTCCATCTCCATGTAAGACAATGTTACCTAGTGTTGCACACTGTCTGTTGACGTGGAAGAGAAGCCATTACTGAGGCAAGGCTCTCTGGAGCGTGCATAAATGTCACATCCTTTGGATTTTCCCGGAAAAAGCGACCCGCTCACACAAAACCACAGCATTTTCTTGATCCCTGACTTTGCAAATTCAACAAGAGAGAAACATGATCGATTCAAGGAACGCAAGAAACAGAGGGTGGCGTTTTGGCTATTCAGGGCAAGACTTGAGTCGGGAGACAAAGCAGGTAAGCTTTTGGCTATATATATATATATATATATATATATATATGGAGAGAATATTTTCTTCCTGTTCCCTCTACCTATTCCCACAGTGAATTCTGCTGGTGGTGAATCTCGGCCATTGATATTAATAATGCTTTTAAAGAATTCTATCTTGATCGCTATAGTTCCACATCTTCCTAAACTGACGACTTGATTGATAAACTTGATTCTGAGATAACCTTGGATGAGCTTGGCGAGGTAATAAAAGCCTTGCCTAGAGGCAAGGCTCCAGGGCCAGATGGCTTTGCTGTTCTTCATTTGGAATGGTAAACGTCCCAGATTACATTTCAGTAAGTTGCATAGGCCTATTGAAAAAGGTGGGCTAGGCCTACCCAAGATTTTGTTTTATTATTATGCATTCGGTCTCAGACATTTGGTCTGACAATTGGTCGCTTCCACCTGAGAGAGCCCCTCCCTGGTTTTGTATTGAACAGGAAGTTCTTGCCCCTATTTCACCATTACAAAGCCTTTCTGTCAAACTAATCAGAAAAGTTAAAAAGATGAACCCCAAATTATGTATCAACAAGACCACTTTTTGCTGGTCAGAGTGGATTGTGAGGGGGGTTACTACACTCGGTGACCTATATGAGAGTGGAGTGTTGAGATCTTTTGAAAATTTGGTTCAACATTTTGAGTTTCCCAGATCTCAGTTCTTTAGGTATTGCCACCTGCTCTGAACTATTTTTGGGAGTAGCATACACCCCCCTAAAGAGGCAGATACTCTGGGAGTGGTGATTACTGCTTTTGGAAAAGGTCATGAGACATCAGTGTCTTACTCCCTGCTATTTCAGAGTCTGGGGGACGGAGCTTCAAATTCTGTCAAGAGATAATGGGAGAAAGATTTAAACTTGGTGTTGGAGGAAGGAGTGTGGGCTAGAATAAAAAAAGCATTTAGAGATGCAAGGGTGCGCCTTATGCAATTCAAGATTTTACATTGAGTCTGCTGGAGCGCCCTCATTTCAAGAATGGTGTACAGAGATGGGGAGGGTGGCGGCTTTCAAGGAAGCGTCATGTAGAAGGCTGGGGAGTTGGGATTCATTTGATGGGAAATGGGGCAGCTATTTGGTGTTTTTGGAGGGCTCTTGGGGAGGGGCAGTAGAGAGGGAAGTTTAGTTTTAAATCTGTGTGTTTATTATATTTTTTGTTTAGTTTTTTGCGTGTGTCTATAATCATGTGTGACCACAGGGATGTTGTTGAGTGTCGGGGTGGGGTTGGGGATTGGGAGGGGTAATAGTTGGGGTTAAATGTTGATTCTGTATATATATGTTTTGCTTTTTTTTTTTTTTTGTCTATATGAATCAATAAAAAATGTTAATCACACACAAAAAAATAGTGTAACACACACCCTCTCCTAATTCACTCTAATGAGATGCTGCAAGACTGCTTTAGTGGAAAGGCATGCAAAGAGAGGACATTTGTACCCTCTGTCTTTTGTGAAAGTCCTGGCTGACATGCGGATACATACTCCATTGGCAGTCTTGCCGTTTTCTGGAGATGAAAGCAAAATGAGAAGCTATCTTGATTGATTGGGACAATGTGAGCTGTGGGTTTTGAACTATGCACATTGTGATTCAAAGCTTGTGTTGGAGGGAAAGGCATGTGCAACACTTGCAAACTAACCACTCTTTTTGGAACTTGTGCGGGCCGATGGTGTGACTTCCTCAAAATACCTTTAGTGAGCGTGTCTCTATTGTTACCAGATGTCACCCTAACTTTCAAACACACGGTTGTAATGGTGTCACATGGCAGGTTCAAGAATGGGTCTTGTAGCCTGGCTCGGTGGTCTATGAGTCAGTGCTCTGGCTGTGAAACAAGGGTAATCTTCCAACCCTGCTGAAAAGCCAAGCTTAGTCCAGCATGAACTTCCATCCATCCAAGCTGGTGTGGTGCTGGTCTAGCATGTAATCCATCACAGCCAAGATATTCACCAGCAAAATTTCACTGTTGAAGCTGGTCTAACTTAAATCTCAGGTTGTCTCTCACCAAAACCTACGTCCAAATCCGTAGGTCCTCAGAAGACTTGGAATATGATGCACAAGCAGCATGGACTTTTGGGTGTTTTTTACGTTTTAAAGTGTCACTATCAATCATCATTGTATTGAAATCAGTGAATGGGACATCCTTTGTGTTCTCTTCGTTATACTCTTTTGTGTTCTGCAGAAGATAGAAATGTATATAGGTTTGGAATGACATGAAGGTGGGTAAATAATGATGATGGAATTTTAAACTTTGGGTTAACCTTTAAGCTAATCAAGTAGCCTGGTAGAGACACCAGCACACCAACACCACTCCAAAACACAACTCATCCTATTGACCACCACTCTGCCACCCTGGCCTAGGGTTTCACTGCTGGGGAACAATGTTGGCACCAGTGGTCACAGGTTGTCTGGGCATATGAGAGCATATCATCCAGCTAGGCATCTGTGGAGCACATGGCTGTCCGCTCAGTGGTCTCTGCTCTCTAAACTCTCCTCATTAGTCCCACAGAGCCATTCACTCACTCACACACACACACACACACATACGAAGAGCAGCCTTTTGTTTTCTGTGTCCTACACACACCCTACGCCGAACCTCCTCCTTTTCTCTCCTTCTTCCAACTAAATCTCTTTTCCGGCTTGATTCTCGCTGAAAATAATATGGCATGTGACATCATGGGGGTAGGAAGTCAAGAGAGGGAGAATGGGAGGGAATGAGGGAGCTGAAGGGAAGAATAGAGCAGAGGAGAGAGATCGGACTGCCAGGTCTCCGTGCTGTGATGTCAGCAGATAGGCATGCAGGGAGGCCTGTTGAGGGGGGTGGGGGTGCAGGTTGGAAGTGCCTTAGGTTTCTGTAGATTTCACTCCCACCTGGATAATCAGGGGAAAAGTTGTGGGGGGGGGTTCATGGACTTCATATGAACTGGTTTCCTTTAGGGACCTGTCCCAGTGCTGCAATAGAGAATGTCTGCCTTCTTTAACCAGTCTCATACGTTCACATTTTCACATTGTCCAAATGAAATGCACTCTGAGGTACGATCAGTCTTGTACAACAACTAGGGCACCTATCGTGTCTAATCAGAAAGGCATTATGAAGTGGCTACAAAAAAGTATTTAGACACCTTGGGACATTAAAGTCACTTAAAAATGTGTGAATTCTATTGTATTAGACAGACAGTGTCATCTGTAACAAATTATGCCAGAGCTATTCTCAGGACTAATGTCACTTTTCTGAGCAATTTTTGCAATGACTTTTAATCAACTTGTGTCAAGCTCATAAATGAATATATGTAAGTCAGTTCTCTCATGTTCAAGTGCACAAGCACAGAGGTATATGGGTGGTTGGGAGGTGTCACTGGCCAAAAAGTTGTTGAGCGAACGGCATAACGAGGCAACCCGTTTCAGCTTATCGCTGTCCATTCGGCCCTGTTCGTGGCTGGCCCACCGGAAAAAGTCCCGGTTCTCCCCATGGCCAGTCCGCCCCTGGTCTGGGGAACCCCAGGGGGTCACAAGGGGGTGATTGGGGTTTAGTGGAAAATTTTTAGAGGAAAAAAGGTAAAGATTGACCAAATTTCACATTACACATAAATAAATAGCAATAAATATGTAATTCATTCATTCATTTGTTTTCTTCAAGTTTAAACATGTAAGATTACTATAATACTAAAGTGTGCAGAAAAAGATATATGCTTTCACTTTACTTTAATATAAAGAAAATATTTTCCAAATAATAATAAAAAACAAAACATATCTACTACAACGACAAAACAAATGCCTAATATTCTTTATACATGAAATATACTGTTTAGCTGGCTTGAGAAGGGGGTCCTCACGAGGGGATCATCATATTCGTGGGTCGTTGTCATCCAAAAATTCTGAACACCAGAAGAGTAATCACATGTGTCATTCATCACATTAACTATGGACAAGTTCCACTAATATTTGACAACCAGAAAATGTCTAAATACTTTTGTCTTAATTTTGAAAAATATACCTATTGTTTTATTTTAATTCTGACATATTTTTTGTGAAATATTGCTTGAAAAGTGTGTTTATGCTATCTTTCTTTCAAATACATATTTGCTTATATTGAATGCCCTCACCCTATTGTTACATATTTCAAAGACATTCATACATTTTTAAGTGTTGCTCAAGTGTCCGAATACTTTTTGAGGCCACTATATAAACATTAATTCTTAATATTCCTGCACTCTCAGTTCTGAGGAATCTGCCTCCAGCCTTTTTCGACACTGCCTGTTGGTGCTCTATTGGACAGGCCTATAGCAGCTTTGATTTGTGTGGTACAGTAATGCACCAAGACCTTGGGCAGAGGTTCAGGCCTGGTATCTGGGATATGCATTAACCACAAGGGTAATGCACTGTGGACAACTATTTTCACTGAGTTGCCTTAATGAGACAAAAGTGCACATTCTACAGCTGTTTGCATTGAACCAGGAGATTTTCCATGTTTATATGCAATGACAGACAGAATCTTGGATCTCCCCTCTTCCTCAGCGGACCTCAGGTCCATTTCCGCTAGCCAATTCCCTCACACTTCCTCACTCTCTACCTAAATGTCTTCCAACTCCTCTCCATCCATCTCATCCTCTCTGTCTCTCTCACTGATGTGTCACAATCTGTGCACCAGGCTTTTAGTCTGTCAGACTCCCATCCCTGTTCACTCGCTGGGTGAAAACTACTGCTTTGTTGGGAGGTCCTGGTCTCCATACCACCCCTGTTCCAGACAGTTCTCTATCAGTACAAACACACACGCATACACACTCACACACACATATGCAAACTACCCCACTCCTCTGATTAATGGCAGAGCTGGGGAGTGTGCCAGGCCAGTTCCTTGCGAAGAGAAGTGAGAGAGAGAACAGGAGAGGAAGGCGAGGCAGGGCTGCTGCAGCTGTGGTTTTGGAGCCTGTCTCTCAGCCCCTGCTCTGCCCCCTCTCTCCATCTCCTCACTGGCTCCTTCAGGGACACACGCCTTGGCCAGGCCCCAGGAACCAGGGAGTGAGGACCAGCGTAAGAGGAGAGGAAGGGGGAACAAGACAAGGAGAAAGAGACAGAAAAAAATAAAGGGAGTGACAAATGGGGAGGAAATGTCAGGATGGATTTTACTGAGGAATTGTAAAGGTTACTAGTTTTTAAAGAGATGACTAGAGAGTTAAAGAAATATTCAGGGATCAATAAAGTTAATCTCAATCGACAGCATTTGTGGCAAAAAATTTCTTTCGACTTGTCACTACTTTTCTTAAAAAAAATAAATAAAAAAAGCAAATATCTTGGTTCCACTGAGGCACTTACAATGGACGTAAATGGGCCAATTTATGAACATTAAAATGCTCACTTATTCAAAAGTTTAGCCACAAGACAAAGGATATAGGTGTAAACATGATTTAATGTGATAAAACCACTTACTAACCTTTTCTGTGTAAAGTTATGCCAATTTTACCATGACAGTGTAATGTCAACAAACCCTAAATTGACTGTAAAAATTACAATTTAAACAACTTTCCATTTTAAATAATACACAAGTTCTTACAGAAGAATGAATGCAAATGCTTTTATACAATTATAAGCTTCAAACTTCTGTTTAAACCCTACAAAAATTGGCCCCATTCACTTCCATTCTAAGTGTCTCACTGTAACCTCGATTTTTACCCTTTTTATTTTGGTAAAGAATAGGAGGGACTAGTCAAATTTTACTTTTGTGGTAATCAACATTATGCCACAAATGCTGTCATTTGATCTTAACTTGTATTTTTGATGATGGAGGGGTCGAGGAGGCCAATTGCACCACCTTTTGTGAGCTGCTGGCGCCCCCTTTACATGACACCCCTATGCATTGCATAACTTGCCTAAATGTTTTTTTGCGCCTCTGCGTTTAGGTGAAATCAACCTAGAAATTGTTTACTTTTAATTGACTAAATATTAAGCCTGAATTTGTGAAAGCTTTAGTTCTGTGATAATAAATACATCTATACTTGTATTTCATTTTGTTTCATAATTGACTTTAATACAGATTAAAATATTTGTCACATTATTGTGCACACAGCAATACAGCCAAGCACTCACCAAACCTCTCTTTAATCTATTTGATTTGAAGTCCAATACATTTAAGTGAGTCGATTCTTTCTGAATAAATATTTGGTTAAAAATAACAATTCACGTTAAAAAAATCGGTTCGCTTTAGATGGTTCATGTAAATGTTGAGTTCAAATTAATGATTCACCAGTTTACTTGAGCCCCTGTGCAGAAGTCACAAGACCTTAATAGTTTATGTGACCCTAATTGAGATCTTCATTGTTTTTGTGACAGAAGTCTGTTTGCAAAGTCAAATAATATAATCTACTGTATTATTCTTATATCATTCAAAATATTTTTTCTCTTGCTACTTTTTTGTTGTTTGTTACTTGTAGTGTAGCCAACTACTTTTTTTAAAAGATAGCTTGACTGTTATTTAGCTACTTTAAAGGGGTCATGACATGAGGAATTACATTTTCCTTGATCTTTTGACATGCAAGAGGTCACTGTACTATAAAAGCATACTGTAAGTTTCAGAACTCAAAAATTCCTCCAAAATGCCAAAGATGCTAAAATGATTTCCTCCACATTGTGATGTCACACTGTGATAGACATTTGCATCTGACCAACTCCACAACAGCACATTCACACTTACTATACCTTATCACTTTGGTAGCCCCGCCCAGTAGTGCTGAACAGTGAGATGGCAGCTCAGTCAAGAGCAGAGAGCCAATCATAACAGTGGGCATTTACTGTCATGTCTTAAAGGAGAAGCAACACCAAAACTGAGCATTTCTGACAGAGGATCAGAATGAGTGTGAAAGGAGAGTGATCATTTTTACAAATATATGACTAATATTATAAGTGAACTTCAAGGAACATGTTAAAATAATAAAAAAAGGCATATTATGACCCCTTCAAGTTATGAGTATCTTGTAACTTGGAAAGCTACAGTTTCAAAGTAGTTTCCCCACACTTATTCTCTTATTCTCACTCATTCAGTACTAGGAAAATCCATTTTTATGAGCCTGTAAAGGAGTGCAACTGGTCTTACATTTCTATTTATTTTAAATATGCTATTAATTTAAACATACACACACGAGTGGATAGATGGCGATTCCATTGTTTGCCTGTTTTTTTATTGCTGTTCTTAAAACCTTGAACTAGGTCATGGATGAGTTATTTGGTTGCTCAAACAGATTTTAAGGGTTCTGTCTGTGCTTTGTAAGTGCACGTCAATGTTCTATGCCGTATTGCCATCCCGGGCCCTCTGTGTGTGCATATCTTTTGCGGTGTTTTATGGGCTGTGTGCTGTGGTGCGTTGACCTCGCTCTCACCCTGGTGCCACCCAGCCAGTGTAGGACTCAGGCACCATTGGCCCCTGCCAAAATCCCACAGCGCCACATCTGCAATCCATAAACTCCAGCCACTCTTGCTCTCCATCTCCTTCTCACACTCCTTCATCCCCTTCTCTCAAACATATTTGCTTATTCTTGTTTTCCCAACAGAGAAGAACTTCACAATCTCTGCTTTACATTCAATTTAAACACTCATTTAGATCCACTCAGTGGATCTCATCTCATCTCTTCCTCCCCTGCAAACCATCTCTTTTGACTCCCTCTCTTTCTCCTCTTCCAACAGAGAAAAAAAATCTTTCACCCATTATTTCTTCAGTGAGATCCAGCTGTGTGTGGTGGCAGTCAACTGGGAACCACAGGACATTCTTGGTCCAATCGGCCCCAAGCCACCAGCATTAACTCCTCCTGGCTCTGGTCGAAACCATTACATGCCTTCACGAGAGCCATCCAATATACCTCCGTGTAGTTTGTCTCTCACTGTGACAAATATTTTGCATTCGATCATCAGAAATACAATTCAACGTTTCCACGTAAAACTGATGGTTATGTTTTTGGTAAGTGGTGGGCCTCACATTCCATGCATGTGTTTCTTAACAGTAAGGGCAATCTCCAGCTTGGGAGGATTAGATTTCCTCTCTAGATCATGAACATTTGGCCAGGCATACCACACCCCATTCAGCTTTAAACAAGATGTGTTTAACACATTCCCGCTCAATGCCCCAGGTGCACTAAGGCTAAAAAATTAACGCAAAAATAAATTGAGTGCCTCGACTTAACTGTCCAGAGCTTTGAGTGCACCCATTGGTAATAAAGTAATATTTCCCTTGTGCAATTGATTTATCATTATTTGACTTTTTCCACTGTAATCAAATTCACAGCACAGGATAAAAATGTACATATTGAACTTTTGATACCCTATTTCTTGGATCGCATTGGGGTTTTTGAGCCCAAAGCTTCACCTTCTCTTTTCACAGACATATTGGCATGCGTCTGTGGTGTGGTCCCAACAGATCCCCAGGATGAATCATGTAGCTGCAAGCATGCAAGAGCACTGTTTTATGATAAATATTACAATTCATAAATCATTGTTTCTCAGAAGAGCAAAAGACCAAGGGGAGGGGGTAGAGAGAGAAAAACTGTAAAGCATTTGGGGGATCCAGCAAGAAAACAAGGAAGGGTCACTCTCACAGTGTGAGTGTGTAGATGGTGAAAAGCGGGCTTCAGGTCAGGAAACCGCTAGGGAAAGGGAGTGGTGGAAGAGTCTGAGCAGGATAGAAGGAGAATAACACTGCTGACTGTTAGTTTAGACACAAACTGGCTATGTTTAGAATGGAATACTACCATACAACTTACTAAATACTCTGCAGTACACACTGTATACTGCCTAATTGTTTATTTTAATAAGTGAAATAACAGCCATTATTCCACGATAATGTCTCAGTATTAGCAATAGTATGCAGCAATAGTAAGAGAAGTATGCAATTCTGAACATGGCCATGCCCGCCATTTGTACCATAAAAGTCCAATAGAGCCTCACTGTCATTAACATATGGCAGCATTACAATTGCTCAGAGTAAATTATGGGTGCTATGCATTCGCTCACCAGTGATAATCATCAATCCTTGTTGCCAGCGATTCTAAACAATGGCAGCCAGAGGACAGTAAGGCTTGCAGTTGTTGTTGTTGTTGTTGTTGTTGTTGTTGTTGTTGGGATAACATACTTGAGGGAGATAATATTCCAGCGTGGGGTTTGGTTTGAGTTAAATGATGAAAAATAAAAATTTGCAATGACAGTATTTACGACGAGTGTTTAGATGCGGCTTTTTGCCACTGCCTGCCTCATGAAAACGAGAGATGCTCTTACTTGGGGTTTAGCAGGAATTTAGTTGTTTTTTTTGTTTGTTTTTTTTTTTGTTAAACTATATAATAAATAGAGTGCACACTTCTAAAAGGCTTAGATGTGTTCACAGGCAAACAAACAATACTGTTTTTGTCTCTCAAAAGTAATCGGAAGAGTCATATTGTCAACTCGAGACTGTAAATAATACTTTGCACTGACAATCGTTTAAAATAAATTTAATCCCCATACTTGCAGTCAGATTGCCTCAAAAAGACATTTACCAATGGATTGTAAAACTCTCACTATGGAAGGAAACTATTTTCACTTTTGAACATGTTTGCCATCTAGTGGGCAAAAGAGGGACTTCACCTGATCCTTATTGAGTTTCATAAACCCTTTTTGGAAAATGTTTTTTTATTTATTATTATTTACTTTACAAGCAAATAAATAATAGAGATATTTATTTTAGTAAATTAAATACAGAGTATCAATATCCGAGTAACACGTGCCAAGCAGTGAGAATGTCATGTTATATTTTTATAGCTTTTAGTTCATTTATTTCCTATCTCTACTCCATGTTGATGTCATTGAGGCATTCAGGCTCTCTCTTGACCCAGGGCAGAAGGGCAGGGACATAAGTGTCATAGGTCCAGCGAGGATACAACCTCTAATACAGGTTCATCAGTACAGTGTCCTGAGAGTGCAGCTGATTGTCAAATATACACTTCATGTGACCATGAGCACCTGCCAAAGCACACAAATAGACAAGCAAGTCAAAAGAGAGTAATAAGACACTTAAGTAACATTTCAGAAGCATGTATTTTTAACAATGTATGCGAGGTTCAGATGTTTGAACGGCGAGATCTGTGCACTGCTAGTTTTTACACTATTAATGTCATAAACCGGTGTGTGTGGGAATGGCGAGAAATGCTGAACATGTCGGCAATGCTGACAAAGGTCATTGCTGACTTGGAGGATCTTACTGTAATACGTCGATGGTAACAAGTGTGGGGGATGTCGAGAAACGGATCGATTATCTGGAGTCATCGGAGATGGAATTATCTTCTAATCCAATAGCGACCAAGGTGTATTTGGAGCATGTCTGGGAGAAGTTGGAGGACTTGTAGAACGTCCTAATTGTTGGAATTCCTGAGGCAGAAGGGGGTCAAGATATGGTGAACTTCCCGGACAGGCTCTTTCAGAATCTGCTCGATAAAACAGGCCATAAGATGGAAATCGAGCGAGCTCACAGGGATCCGGCTCGGCGATCCGCTGAGGGAGACAGACCCGATTAATTGTGGCCAAATTTCTGAGATCATCCGATAAAGATCTTGTGTTACTTGAGGCGAGGAATAAAGTAAAACTTTCTTGGAAGAAACACAGCATTTTCTTGTTCCCAGACTTTGCAAATTCAAGAAGGAATGCAAGAAATTCTTACATCAATGGAAGGTCGCTTTTGCGATTATGTTCCCGGCCAAATTGAGAATAGATGCTAAGGATGACCGTGAAAAATAAACATTTCCCCAGCAAGCGATGTCCTTCATAAAGTGAATGGAATAAGTTATTTTGTGGTACTCGTGTTGCAGCCTAGTGGACAGAATCAATGAACATTCACTTGATTGTCCAAGGAAACTTAGCACCTTTTTTGATTCCTTTTGTGCTGGTTCAGCCTAGCGGCTGGAGTTTTGTGTGTTTTGTGAAGTATTTCTTGCAAGTCATTGGAGTAATTAGGTCATTTGTTACACTTATGTAGCAGTCGAATAGGCCGGCTCACTGAAAATTCATTTGACTCTCCAAGAAAAATTTGTGCCTTTTTTTTGTGTGTGTTGTTCCACCTAGCGGCTGGAGTTTGTTTTGTGGAGGAACACACCTTTGGGACAGTTATTTGGATGAATCTACACATTCTTTGTGTTTATTCTGATTATTGGCTGGAGTTTGTTTTATAGATTATCTTTTGTTGTTTAATTCTGTCTCATTCAATTTGTATAGAAACACCGGACTTGAGCAATTTGACGGCAAATTTGTTTTAGCAGAAATTCAAGGGCAAAGTCTTATTTTGGCTAATATTTACGCGCCTAACATAGATGATCCGGGTTCTTTTATAGATCTTGAAGGGATGTTGCAAGCCACTGGTACCCTTCATGATATCATATTAGGAGGAGACTTTAATCTTTTGATGGATTCAGTCCTTGATCATAGTGAAGCAAAAGTGTGTAAGCCCCCTAGAGAAACATTGACACTTCACAGGATGTGTAAAAATCTTTGTCTTACAGATATATGGAGACATTTGAACCCACTGGTAGGGACTTTTTTTTTTTTAAATTTCCATCAGTCCATAAGATTTACTCTAGAATCTTTTTTTTTATATATCCAAGTCCCTCATTTCAACTGTTGTTGATTGCTCAATTGGAAACATTTTAGCCTCAGATCACCCCTGGTGAGTTTAGAGGTGTTGCCACATATGGACAAGAGGTAATCATACAGTTGGTGCTTTAATGTATCTTTTACATTAGGTGCAAGGTGCTTTTGCACAATCCTTAATTCCAACAAGTGATAAGGCTGATATGTTCATATGGAGACCAACTGGTCCTCAGTATCTTCTGTGGGCATGGCTTGGGAGGCACCTAAGGCAGTTCTTAGGGGTCGGATCATACAGTATGCCTCACTCACCAAAAATTCAAAGCATGAGGACTCGTGGAGTTGGAAGGGAATATTAAAAGTGCCGAGACAGAGCAGAAGCGCCGAATGTCATCTGATGGCCTCAGAGAATTGGCTTGATTGAAATACAGATATAATACTATTTTGTCATGGAAGGTGGAGTTTTGGCTATTCAGGGCAAGACAATCATACTTTGAGTTGGGAGACAAAGCAAGGAAACTTCTGGCTAGATATATAAAAGAGAGAGAGTCTTTTTCTACCATTCCCTCAGTGAAATATTTACCTTGGCCATTGATATTAATAATGCTTTTAAAGTATTATATTTTGATCTCTATAGTTCCACATCTTGGTCTACTGATGAGGATATTATAAACTTTGTGGAACCATTAGAACTTCCTAAACTGATGACTGAGCAAATAAATTCTCTTGATTCTGAGATAACGTTGGAGGAGCTTGGCGAGGTAATTAAGGCCTTGCCTACAGGCAAGGCTCTGGGTCCAGATGTCTTTGCCACTGAGTTTTTGAGATCTTATGCTACAGAACTGCTCCACTTTTGTTCGTTTATACAGAATCATTAAAGAATGGAAAGCTTCAGCCAAGCATGACACAAGTCCGGATCAGTCTGATTCTTAAAAAGGACAAAGATCCAAGTGAGTGTAAGAGATACCATCCAATTTCCCTGATCCAGCTAGACGTTAAAATATTGTAAACATTTTGGCTAACCGATTAAGTTATGACATCTTTTACAGATATAGATCAGGGGCTACAGCTCTTCTGAAAACATTAGTCATTTCATCAATATCACGTGGTCAGTGGTGAATGATCAGACTCCAGTCGCTGCTATCTCACTTGATGTTGAAAAGGCATTTGATTTGGTAGAATGGGATTATCTTTTTTAATGGGAAGTTCTCTGCTGGCCTAACATGCCAAATAAATAAATATTTCATCGTTTCATTCATCACCTTTTTGCCTATGTATTTTTAATCGCTTTCCACTCTTAATTGATGTAAATGTAAATGTTAATTAATCTACAAACAAATAAGAGTAAAATTAAGTTTATCCAATTATCCTTTATTCCTTGAACCTTACATACAAAAATGTACTGTTTCACAAATCGCATGCCCAAATCAGAAGCAGATGAGTCTGAGCTGCACCCTGTCAGGCCTTCAGAATTTCTTCAGAATCCCTAAACAGCGCAACTACAGTCAGATTGTCAGATTCATCAGCCAATTAGATTGATTTATTTGTTCTTGGTGGGTGTGATCTTTAGGATATGTCCCGCTCAAGGCTTTAAGCTGGCCTTGACACATTACATAATACTAAAGCTTGTTTAACAAACGCCTGCAGAAACAAGTTAAACTTTATAATCTCTTTTGATAATCGTACACCTGAAGCACAAATGCTAGCGCTGCAGCATTGTTTATCGATTGCGTTGCTATGAGACATCTCTAATGAGAGTCAAACCCCTGCTAAGCTAACAGGAGTGTTGCAGTTCCGAATATCGGAGGATGGAAGGCATTTATGGCATTTAAGGAGATATGAAGTAGGAATATCCCACATCCAACTTGAATGGAAACAGCATAACCGTGTACCCTGACGAAACGAAATTTATTGCAAGTAACAATTTAATCGCAAATATTATTAGATAGATTTTCCAGGTATTATAGACCTCCTTAGTAGATTCATATGAAAAAATTATGATTTTTGAATGTCTGTTCGGGAGAAGTTCATTTCACAAAACAGTCATGCTGCAGTTAAAATTAGGTTTGCTTGAGCATTTGGTGTCGTTTCATGTTCTGGTTTTCATGCGTGGATGTGTTTTTAAAATGTCAATTGGTATTACTAGATAGCTGCAAAATAATGTATGATGCTCAAAGGCATAGGGTGTCTTATTCATTGTGAAACTGTGTTTTCATAAAGGCATGAATCACACTGAAGGCCTAGAATGTAAATGCATGGCCTGCTGCTAAGCAGTACAAAGGAGGATAATTTTCCAGGGGTGGTGGCCAGAGGTGTGGCGCAAAAGCCTTTGCTTTACCCGGATGATATTATATTATTTGTCTCTGACCCTACTAGATCTATGCCTTGCCTCCAAAGAATTATTAATTCCTTTTCTAAGATCTCAGGATACAGAGTTAATTGGTCTAAATCCAAAGCTTTGTCTCTGACAGCGTGCTGCCAAGTTATGGCTTTTCAGCCGTGCCTTCCAGTGGCCCAAATAGGGCATTAAGTATTTGAGTATTTTATTCCCAGCAAATTTGTGTTAATTTTGACCCTTTAATAAAAAGGTTTGAGCGATGTGGGCAGGTGGGCTTCATTACATTTATATATGGTTGGGAAGGTTAATGTTATTAAAATGAATTGTATTCCAAAATTTAACTACCTGCAACAATCTCTCCCTATAGATGCCCCCCTCTCTTGCTTTAAGCAATTTGATAGCATAGCGAAGTTCTTCATTTGGAATGGTAAACGTCCTAGATTACATTTCCATAAATTGCATAGCCCGATTGACAAAGGTGGGTTAGGGCTACCCAAGATTTTGTTTTATTATTATGCATTCAGTCTCAGGCATTTGGCTCATTGGTCGATTCCACCTGAGAGAGCCCCTCCCTGGATTTGTATTGAACAGGAAGTTCTTGCAACTATTACCCCATTTCAAAGCATTTCTATCAAACTAATCTGAGAAGTTAAGTTACACCCTGATATCTCGCATTTGCACTCGGTATGGACAAAAGTGTCCAGAGAGTTTAATTCGGACATGTATTTAAATGTTGCCTCGAGCATATGGCTGAACCCAAAATTATGTATTAATTCCCCTTTCTGCTGGACAGAAAAGTGAAGTGTTGAGATCCTTTGAAAATTTGGTTCAACATTTTGGGATTCCCAGATCTCAATTCTTTAGGTTTTTACAGCTGCGCCACCTGCTCAGTAGTATTTTTGGGAGTAGAATACACCCCCCTTAAAGAGGCAGATACTCTGAGAGTGGTGATTATTGCTTTTGGAAAAGTTCATGAGACATCAGTGTCTTACTCCCTGTTAATTCAGAGTCTGGGGGACAGATCTTTAACTTCTATCAAGAGATTATGGGAGAAAGATTTAAACTTGGTATTGGAGGAGGGAATGTGGGCTAGGATTCTATAAAACATAAAGTCTGCATCTAGAGATGCAAGAGTGCACCTTATGCAATTCAAGATTTTACATTGATTATATTGGACCCCCTCTAGATTGTATAGGCTTGATCTTAAAGACACACCCACCTGCTGGCGATGCCAATCAGAGGATGGAGACGCAACCTTGTTTTTTGGTGGTGTGTCAAGATCCAAGATTTTTGGTTGAAGGTTCAGAGTTTTATGTGTGAGACGTACTGGGCACTCAAATTTCATGGTGCCCCAGACTCTGTATTTTAGGCAATGGGGCGGTCATCAATATAGAGAATTAACACACAAAAAATTGGGTCAGTGTCATGATCGAGAGACAAATTGTTTTAAGTGGATGGAAGTCAGCTGGTGCGCCCTAATTTCAGGAGTGGTGCTCAGAGATGGGGAGGTTGGCGGCTTTCGAAGAAGGGTCATCTAGAAGACTGGGGAATTTGGATTTGTTTGTTAGGAAATAGGGCAAATATTTGGAGGGCTCTCAGGGTGGGGCAGTGGAGAGAGAGAGGTGTAGTTATTAATGTGTATGATTATTGTAATTTTTTTGTGTGTATGTGCTCATGTGTGACCACAGGGGTGATTGTGAAAGGTTGGTGTGGGCTTGGGGAGGTGTGGTAGTGGGGGTTAAATGTTGATTCTGTGTATATATGTTTTGCTTTTCTTTGTTTGCTGTGTGAATCAATAAAAAAACCTAAACAGCAGAAAACAAGGCTAAACAGAGGCAATCATGGAGTGTGGATGATTGGATGAAAGTGATATTCAAATCACAAATCTGCATTGGCCAAGGCGATGATGCTGGAACTTTTGTCTGGTGCCATTCTAATGAAACATATAAAGATTACTGCCTGAAGAAAACAGTTACATTTCCCCAGTAATTTATGATATGGTGTTGCATGTCAGGTAAATGACATGGGGAGATGGCAATCATTTCCTCAACAGCCAATGCACAGGTGTACATTTTGGATACTTTTCTCATTCCATCAATAGAAAATAGGTTTGGTGATGAAGTAATTTTTCAGGATGATAATGCATCTTGCCGCAGAGCAAAGAGTGTTAAAGATTTTCTTCAGGAAAGGCATATCAACATGGCCAGCAAACAGTCAGGATCTCATTCCAATTGAAAATGTATGGGGGAAATAGAAAAAATTGGTCTATTACAAGGCTCCATCTCGCAATGCTGATCTGTCAACCGCTATTTGAGAAAGTTAGAACCAGCTTGATGAAGATTATTGTTTTTCATTAGTGAAGTCCATGCCTCAAAGAATTCAGGCCATCATAAAAGCCAGAGGAGGAGCAACAAAGTACTAGTTGTGATTTTATTTGTTGATGATTCCATAATTATTTCCTCAACATTGAATGATTCCATAATTTCTTTCTCTGCTTGATCTGGAAAAAATATGTCATTTATTAAACATTTTTAATTTAATTTGTTTGAGGGATGTTCATGAAGCCAGAATGTTCAGAAATTAAACAAAAAATGTTTGTGTCATATCTGTGATTTGTTTACTTGCTACGAAATAAAAAAGCCGGGGGAACATCCTCGAAGTGTGGTGATTCCATGATTTTTGCCAGGAGTTGTAGGCTACACATTTTAAACGTGTCTTCTCTATTTTATAATGTAACGTGTAGTTATAGCAAAACTGGTTTCGGTGCATCCCTAAAAATAACATTTAGAATTTGTTAAATTACTCCAAACAAAGTCTAATTTAAAATGGTAATTTCCGGATTTCGGACCTGTGTCCAAATATTTCGGGTTCGGCCAAGAATTTTCATTTCGGTGTAACACTAGGAGGTAGTAACATGAATATAAATTAATAGTGCCCCAATACAGTTTAAGAAAGAGTTTGTTTTTTTTGTTTTCTTAGAAAGAGTTCACTGAGAAAGTGCAAGGGTTCTCTAAGGGCTGTAAATACAAGAGGTGTGCTGTGAGAAGATGGCTGAAGCTCTGAAGCATCTAAAGCCACATTGAAACACCAGCACCTCTTTGGACTTGATTGGTTTGTTGTTAGTTAGATGTTTTCACACCAATATGGGCATCACTGACATTTGCAAATAGATCAGGATAATGATTTTACCAAAGCTGAATTTCCTACTAACAGTATAATTACAGCTAAAATTATTTCAAGAAGTGACTAAAATTATTTGGAATAGAGTGCATAATTTTAAACTGAGTAGTTCTACACATTTTTCCAAGCACAACTACCTACTAAACAGCACATTTCAAATGACATATTAATGATAATGACACTGTAACTTTTATAGAATTTTCTAAGCTGTGAGTACATTCTGTTCCTGTGGTAGGAGGGACACCATCACTAATGGTTTTCCAGCCTGGAAGCTCTCCACAATATGAAGTGTTACATACCAGCCGACCTGCATGGAGAAAAGAGGAATGACAGGAGTGAGCAGAACACAATCATCGCCAATGAATGTGCTCAAAGTTCTGGAACTGGTAGATGCGTGAGTAGTAGGTAGGAAGGTTCTCCATGGAGCCCCATGGTGAGGAGCGGAACATTTTCACATCTGGATCCTGAACATACAGAATACAGAACTCGTTTTTAAAGCAAATTTTTTTTTAAAGAATTTAAGTTCATTATTTTCAAACAAAACAAAGGATAAAAAAATGTTTCATTAAATTGCAAGGTTATGACACCACATCAATACATTCAGTTGAACTGTAAAGGCCCTGGCATACTGATGGTGAAGTGCTCCTTTGCTCAGTGCCAAAAAGAAGTTTGAAACAGCTGATTTAAATACATGACTACATGTAAAACATAAACTTTAATGACTTTAAAATGTGTTATTAATGATTTCAAGTCTCATTTTATAAGTAGAATTCACATGAAAGAAGCAGTTTTAAACACTCAATGATGATTTAAAGTAATATATAGGCAGTAGATAATGTGTAATTGATTTGGGAGCAAGTGTGCCGACTTTGATTGTTTTTTTTGGTTGTGCACGGGATTCAAACGATGTTTGAATGTGCGTGCTTTTTTATTTTTGTAATATGTAAATGTTTTTCTTTTGCAATTATGGCCCTAATACGCTTGCATGCTGTACGCAGCCATAATATGCACAGATTACACTCTGTTATTGTTGGTGACACTGATATTATAGCAAAGATGGGTGAATAAAAGATAATGTTAATAGATAGAATAAAGAAAAGAATGATGATAGGAATATCTTACTTTGGGCAGATATGCAATTGCTTTCTTTTATTATGATGCATCTTGTGGAAGGACATTGTTTTGGTTGTAGTTCGGCTCTCTGACGGAAATCCGAAAATGTGTCATCTGAGCAGGTAAGTGCCATATCTTATGCTGTTGTTTTGACTCATTGGAAACATGGATGTTTCGAAATATATGACATTACAAAATTTTGGCAAGATTGCAGGATATTCTGGCCAAATAGGCCACGGCAGTAACTAACTTATAGACTGTAAATTTTACAAACCAGTGGTCAACATCGTTGGATTTTAACATTGAATTTTTTAACAAAAAAAGTTACATAGTGTAGTTTTAACTGACTAAACGGCCTCAAATACTTCTTTGTGACCAATTTGTTGTTGGCCTCAAAGTTGGTGGAGCTCTAGGTCACACCTACAGATGACGTGGACCAATGACAGTAAGGTGTTTAGCAGCTGGTACAAAGTTTACCTGAAAGTTCGCCCAGGCGAGCTGTTATGAACCACCGAAACAAACTCAAAAACACACACAAAAAAACTAATTTAAGACCTCCGCAAACAATATTTAAGACTTCTGTCGATACTTTATATTTATTTATTTTTTTAACAGTCTTTAATTTGCTGCTTGAAACAGGGTGTCTGCGTATCATTTAAAATGATTAAAATGTGTTTAAGTTCACCTTTTTTAAATTGAAGACATATTACCATGTCTTGGCAGGTACATCTAATGGAGTGTCCACTTCATCCGGGAACATCTCGTTGCTGCGTGCCTCTCAGTATCTCCTCTGCTCCTCTCCCTCCTCCACCTCAAATATGTTTCGTCATTCTTCTGATTGGCTCCGGTACGTCCGGTGGAACTGATCTCCTCTTCATCATATCTTTCAGAAGCACATTCAGACCCAGCATCCTTAGGGAGGAAGAGACACATAAAACAACATTTCTCTAGACATACATTCACAGAGCTGAGCAAACCCAAACAAAACACTCCATTTCTTTGAAGTCCACTAAATAGACAGTGCAGTGACTGAGATGGGAAAGGGACAAGACATACCGCTGGTGTGCATTCACCCCGCTGTGGGGTCAACCTGTAGAACAAATGCAGGTGCCATAATAAAAATAATCTCCGTAATCATCTGTAGTACCACTTCCACCATTGTTAACATCTCGCATTGAAAACTCTCCTTTGGTGCTCACCAAGACATCAAACACATGCTAATTATGATTAAAGAAAATAAATGGACCAAAGCATCCATACATGTCCAGTTTCCCCTTGCTCTTTCAAGCCCAGCTGGTATAAATAAATGGTCGCCACCTCTGCAAGTCTCGACAGGAAATTCTGTCCAAAGAGCAGGAAGACGGGAGGCTTCTCTCGGGACTCCCTCTCCAAACACTATTGTTGTGTTGAGATGCCTGGCACTGAGGCCAAGCAGCAGATATTGAGAAAACAAACAGTGCCTCTCCGCCATGCAGTGCACAAACCCCCGAGTCACATATGCACTGTTCCGCCTGCTCCATGCCCACCTCCATCTCCATCGTTCAAGCCATCCGTGACTTTATTTAGACCTTTAACGAGTATGAAAATGTTCATTCAGATCATATGCAGTAGAATGTACTGCATTCTGGATATCACAAATGTAATCTACTTTTGCCAAGCTCACTTTATAGTGGTCACCTTGTGGGGTGTCATAGTAACAGATAAACAAAACATTCCATGTTCCACCTAGGGTGTGAGGTGTACATAAAGATCTTCTTTCCAAGGTCATATTTGTTTACAATCCTCTTGTGATTTGTTGTAGCGCACCACCCTTAATATTTTCCTGCTTATAAGCATTTGGTTATGGGAGGGATTGACATAACTAAAAGGAAATGCTTCATCAAAAACCTGTGACTGCTGGTTAAGTACTATTACAATGAAACAGCATGCAAAAAAAAAAAAAAAAGCAAAACTTACATGATATTTATTATCTTCCATTATTCCATCTTCATCGCAACTGTCCACATCGTCCTCCTCCTCATTTTCCTCTGCGCCATCAATGATCCATCTTAAGGATGATAAGTGGAAACAGGATGCACCTGAGCTCAAATTTGAGTGTCATGGCAAAGACTGTGAATACTTATGTACATATAATTTTTTTTTGTTTATTTATTTTTAATAAATTTGCAAATATTTCAAAGAAACTTCTTTCACATTGTCATTACGGGTTATTGTTTGTAGAATTTTGAGGAAAATAATTAATTTAATCAATTTTGAAATAAGGCTGTAACATAACAAAATGTGGAAAAAGTGAAGTGCTGTGAATACTTTCCAGATGCACTGTAAATATTGATCTAGTTTTTTGATCCATATCTTCAGAAGTGATATGATAATTGTGGGTGAGAAACAGAGTCGTATGGATTACATTTACGATGCCTTTATGTGCTTTTTGGAGTGTCAAATTTCACTAGCATTAACGAGATTTGTAATATTCTTCTAAAAATCTTCATTTGTGTATTGCAGAAGGAAGAAATTCATAAACATCAATGATGGCATGAGTGCAAGTAAATAATGGGAGAATTTCTCTTTTCGGGTGATCTATCCCTTAAAGACACTTAAATTTAGAACAGTAATTGATTTAGACTATAAAATATCAAACCAAGTGGCATGTATTTCCAAGAAAGACAGCACGAGCACACACAAAAATAAGGTAGTTAGGTTTTAAATTATAAAAGCAATAGATATATTGTCAAACTTACCACTCCGTTTGACATTTTGTTATCTAGTGCAATACAATTCATCAACTTGTAATATGGCTTTAAGTGTCTAAATTTTTGGGGCCACTGTATATAGCGAAATCTGTATAAATGCAGAATTCCATTCATTCTAAATTAACATTTAGGCCTAGTACATTTCTGAGAGTACCTGTGTCTGGCCTGTAGAGGCTGAATCTGTTTAAAGTGAAGAAGAACAAGACCAAAACTGTCCTTGGTCCTAGTGACACCCCGATGTTCATGCACAACACCACCAACACCTTCTCAATAACTTTTCTCAAAGCTGCAGCATCCACTCTCGAATGCAGAGCTATGACTGCCACCAGATGAGGGGGGTCCATCCCTGCTGCCCAGCTTTCTCTGTCAGCACCTATTATAATCAAAAATCCTAACGATATGGAATTAGTCACTTAATAAACAACCTGTAAATAATAAACATGTAGAAGACGATAATGTTACTTCACAGTCTTTTTTGTTGCAAAGTAACTGGTTGGATTTGTTCCTGTGGTCCATTTTCTCTTCTCTGTTTCTTGATGAGTGCCATAACAGCAACCCCTCCTAATGTAATTAACAAGATGGTTTTATAAGTTATGTTTGTTTATTGTCTTACATTAAAAACAGCTAAACCCACCTTAAGCTGATTGGCTGATCTTATCTGGTTTTAGAGGGGGTTTGGGCACTTTTAAGTTGGTCAAGCTAAGACTTGTCAACTAGCTTAGGCTGGTTTTATCTGGTTCGTTTTGTTTTTTGAGTTGCATGATTTTAATGGGTATTTGGAACACTTTTAATAAGAAAGCTTTATAATACAACTTGGCAACTATAAATCTATCATTCGTGTACATGTTAACAATGACTTAAAATGTTTTGCTGCTTAAACTCTGACTGATCAGTGACTTTTAAAGGACTTTAAACACGTGTTAAGTGACACGGGCTTTCATCACATGACGGTTCGAGCGGACGTTTCTGAATAATGCGATCAGATATACTTGGCCGATATCATCACCTTTAGTTCAGCATTTTCCATGCTTGTACTGTTTGTTTTTCTGTTTATGAATTTCAGGTCTGTGCGCTTGCTGCTGTTCACCTACTGCAGGCATTTTCTGTCATGATGCCTTAAACTTTATTCTTATTCTTGCGTTTTTTTACTTCTTCTTCGTTTCTTCTTCTTCTTCTTTACTGTTTTATGGTGGTTGGTAAACCAGCAATTGGTGCATTTTCCGCCACCTACTGGTGTGGTGTCTGGAGCATTGATTTTATGGTAAATAAAAAAATAAAGCCTATTCTTAAGTCCTGTTTTTCAAATGTATATATTATATAATACATTAGTAAAAATGTATATATTCTTCCTTCCTTATTTTTTAGGGAAATCTGAGTAATATCTATATTACTCTATTCATTGCTTCTATTAGCTGTGATCTTTCATTCTTAAATGACAAACATTTTATTAGGACATGCCCAACTGTTTCAGGAAGACCACATCTTACGCAACAACCGGATTCATGTTTGCCAATACTGAAGAGTGATTGATTTAATGAGGAATGCCCAATTCTGAGTCGAGATATTATGATATCTTCCCTTCTGTTTCCATAACTATTCCTCTCAACTCAAACAGCTCTTTGTATATTATACAAATGACCATCCTTTTTACAGCTGTTTTGATTATTCCTTTTACTTCCATTTTACTCAGTGTTACACTAATTTCTATATAATGATGTCTTACAGCTTGTTTAGCGGTCTGATCAACTTCCTAATTTCCTTCTACCCCCCACGTGAGCAGGTACCCATAAAAATGAAATGACTATTCTTAACTGATGTATCCTATACACACTTTGAAATATATCTAATAAAATATCCTGCCTTGAAGATGATTTTCCACTTTTTAACCTTGATAGAGCATGAGTCAGAACATACCACCACTTCAGCTGGATGGACCTCTTCAACCCAATAAAGAGCCATTATGAAAGCAAGCATTTCCGTAGTGTAAACTGATAGATGATCTGATGTCCTTTTTGCTATTTTGTACTTGAAATACGGTATGTAGACTGCTTCAGCTATAATGCATAAATCAGGATCTTTAGATACATCTGTGTATATCTGAATTGTTGAGAACAATGTCTCACTATTGTATCTATTTCTATTTTATTCTATCTCACTATTGACACACTATTGTATCTTTTGAAACTCTGTCTGTTTTTGTCATTTATTTTGTCTAGCACCTGAAAGTCAATTATTGGCATTTGGAAAAGCCATGGAGGTGTTACTGACATGACAATAGTTGGGCTAACTTTGATACTACTTTTTCCTATTTGTTTGGCCTCCTTACCTGTTTTCCATCTAAAGCTATTCAGGTTCATAAACTCATATTCCCAACAGTTCTCATGAACTCTTTTGACTGGATGTGATTCTAGTTGTCCTTTTATGGAAATCCAATATGCCATTTCCAGCTTGATTCTTTGAATTTCCAATCGCATCTCACCCATTTCCACTTGTATTGCTGATATTGGGAATGTTTTAAATGCACCACAGCAAATTCTCAATGCATGGGATTGTATAACATTTACCTTATTAATCAGACCTTATTATTGCGCAATATACTCTTTTTAGAGACTGTCGATCTGCACCCCATTCTATCCCTGCCAAACATCTTAACACATTTATACCTTTCTTGCTTTAGTCTATTATTCTTTGGATGTGTGTGACAAATGTTCATTTAGATTGCATCCAAATCCCTAGAAATCTGATAACTGCTGTTTTGTTAACTTTTGTTCATACAGCTTCAATTTAACAGAGGGAATTTTCTTCTTTTTTTTTTTTTTTTTTGAGAAACATTTTAATGTTTTCCACTGACAGCTTATTTGCCCAGTCCATACTTCTTTAATTGTTGTCTGCATCCTTTTCAACACATGTGTTATATTTTGTCCTCTTTTCCATAAGGCACAATCATCAGCATATAATGATTTTCCTATTCCTAGATGAATTTTGGAAAATATAAAATTTACCATTATATTGAAGAAAATGGGACTGCAGACACTACCTTGAGGACTTCCATTGTCAATATTGTATATCTTAGAAAAGGAGGACCGCAATTCTTACTTGAATTGTTCGATTAGCTAAAAAAAACATTATCCACTTGTACATTTTCCCATTAATTCCCATTCTATCTAGTTTAATTACAGGTCCGTCCTTCCACATCATATCATACGCCTTCTCTACATCTAAAAACACTCCCACCAGTACTTCTTTATTAGTCTGAGCTTTTCTAATATCTGCTTCTAAACGTAATACTTAATACCATTGTGTTTCTTCCTCTTCTAAATCCACTCTGATGTTGATTTAAAAGAGCCCTTGATTCTAAAACATATGTCAGTCTTGACCACTGGCTCCATTAATTTGCAAAGGTTTGATGTTAATGCAATTGGTCTGTAACTTGTTGGTTGTGAATGATCTTTTCCTGGCTTTGCAATTGGAACAATTATTCTATGCTTCCATGTAGAAGGAAGCGTTCCTAGTTCCCACACTTTATTAAAAAGATTAGTATCCAAAGTATCATATTCAGCGATGGATCTGAAAGATGTTTTATCATTTCATAGCATACTTCATCATTTCCTGGAGATGTAGTCCTTACCCCTGCAATAGCCTGCTTCAATTCATATAGTGAAAAAAACTACTGGACTTCTTGATTAAGAATAATAGGACTTTCTCTTATACTCTTTTCTCTTCTTAACCTCATTTCTTCGGATATATTTTGATATCTGTGTACCTTTACAAACGTTTCTGCCAATATTTCTGCTTTTTCTTAATTTTTAATGATTTGTCTTTCTCCGCTAATCAAAACAGGTATACTTCTGTAAGTCTGTATCCCTCCCATTTTCCTTATCATTCCCCACATTTAATTAATTTCTACTTCCTTTCCAATTTCGTCACAGAATTCCCTCCAGTGCTTCCTTATTTTTTACTGCTTGAGTTCTCTTATACTCAATAAAATCATCAAATGAATATGACTTTTTTTTCGCAGTGCTGTATTTCACTTCTTACTTTCCTAAAGTGTGCGACTGCCACCTACTGTTCACCTGCATTATCCTCCCGAGTGAATATGGAAAATAGCTAAATCTGATGAAAAGTCTAAAAAAAAAAAACAAGACATTACATTTTACCTAAGGAAATTGAAGCCTATTTTAATAACATTAAGAATGATTACAGTAATGCAAGATTCTAATTTCTGTGATGCAAAAAAAAATACATAAATTGTAATAGAAAAATAATGTAAATATTATATATTTAAATTCTAAATTACATTTGTGACATGCAATTGTTTGCATTGGTTGTATTTGTTATACTGGGATTAATTTATGCAAAATGTATTTATTTTATTTAAAAAAAAAATATTTGCATCTAGACAGGATGACTTTCAATAATGGGAATGTTAATCATTTTTGTAATAAATAATTAATTATGGAATTATGGAATTTGGAGAAGAAATGTACTTAATTATGAAAATGAACTAAAGCAAATAATCTTAATGGTCCAAAAAAGTTACAATGTATATATATATACATACATACATACATACACACACACACACGCACGCACACACACACACACACACACAATGGCACCCAAAATTTTGGAATAATGTACAGATTTTGCTCTTATGGAAAGAAATTGGTACTTTTATTCATCAAAGTGGCATTCAACGGATCACAGTGTATAGACAGGACATTAATAATGTGAAAAATTACTAATGCAATTGAAAAAATGTTCAGAACTTCTACTTCTACCACTCAGAGTGACAATGACAGTTGCTAATGATGCTAATCCAATTATCTGTTGTCTAATGTCTGTGTTTCTTTGCCCACTCTAACTTTAGTTTTTCTGTTTCAAAAGTGTCTTTTTCTTTGCAATTCTTCACATATGGTCTGCACCCCTGAGTCTTCTCTTTACTGTTGTTCATGAAACTGGTGTTGAGCGGGTAGAATTCAATGAAGCTGTCAGCTGAGGACATGTGAGGTATCTATTTCTCAAACTAGAGACTCTGATGTACTTACTCTTGTTTAGTTGTACATCTGGACTTCCACATCTCTTTCTGTCCTTGTTAGAGCCAGTTGTCCTTTGTCTTTGAAGACTGTAGTGAACACCTTTGTATGAAATCTTCAGTTTTATTTTTCTTTTTTTGCCAATTTCCAGCATAGCCTTCTTTCCTCAAAACAATGATTAATTGATGAGTTTCTAGAGAAAGCGGTTTCTTTTTTGCCATTTTTGCCCTAATATTGACCTTAAGACATGCCGTCTATTGTATACTGTGGCAACTCAAAAACAAACACAAACACAATGTTAAGCTTCATTTAACAAATCAAATAGCTCTCAACTGTGTTTGATATAATGAAAAGTGATTTTCTAGCACCAAATTAGCAATTTATCATGATTCCTCAAGGATAAGGTGATGGAGTGATGGCTGCTGGAAATGTGGCCTGTCTAGATTTTATCAAAATTACTTTTTCCAAATAGTGATGGTGCTGTTTTTTACATCAGTAATGTCCTGAATATACTTTGTGATCAGCTGAATGCCACTTTGGTGAATTAAAGTAAAAATTTCCTTCTGAAACAGCAAAATCTGAACATTATTCCAAACTTTTTGCTGCCAGTGTGTATATATATATATTCCTTCTTTGATTTTAGGCTCAAATACTATCTTGACAACAAAGTACCTTGAGTTCCTGTTATTACTCCCCAGAGAGCAGCAGCAAGAGCTTGTTTAGAGTGTCTTACAGTCTAGAGTTAAATATTGTTGCCTTTGTAACAGTAATACATTCTGACCTGAATCAACTGAGTATGTCATGTGGATAAAGTCTTAGTATTTTTTTCTTAGAATTTGTTCACATGTTTATTTACATATAAAGTATGATTGTGAGCAGTCAGAACTAAGGTAATTTAACTGTACAGTGCAATGTATGTCATGGCAGAAGTGGATATGTTGGATAATATAAATAGAATTAAACTGTGTATTGCATATAATTATTGCTCAATGGGGCAATTTAACTGTTCATGAGATAGATCGCCTGAGGGAAAAAGCTGTTCCTGTGCCTGACGGTTCTGGTGCTCAGAGCTCTGAAGCGTCGGCCAGAAGGCAACAGTACAAAAAGGTAATGGGCAGGGTGAGCGTGGTCCAGAGTGATTTTACCAGCCTTTTTCCTCAATCTGGAAGTGTATAGTTCTTGAAAGGGGGGGGGGGGGGGGGGGCAGGGGGCAACCAATAATCCTCTCAGCAGTCCAAACTGTCCTTTGTAGTCTTCTGATGTCTGATTTTGTAACTGCACCAAACCAGACAGATACTGAAGTGCAGAGGACAGACTCAGTGACTGCCGAGGAACTGTCATGATATCATGATTATACTCCACCTCTCTCGCTCTCTCCTGCTTTCTCACTACACTGTTCTATAAATAAAAGGCACAAGAAAGTCCAGAAATAAATATTTAAAAAAAAAAAAGAAACAAAGAAATAAAAAGATTGTGAGCTGGGTTTTAGAGTTAAAGTGCTTCTTCTCTAAATTTCTCAGGACAGTCTTGCCTCACTTCTCTCTCTCTCTCTCTCTCTCTCTCATCTTTTCTTGAGCATTTTAATTTTAGTACTTACTGATGCAAGTTTATGAGCTTAATTATGTTATAGGCCTATTGTCATTTAAAATGTGTCAACAAATATGTCCTCCATTGAGTTTTAAAAATGTATTATACATAATACATCATAAATCATTCTCAGCACAAATTTTTTTATATATATTTTTAATGTTCCCTAAACATTTTATAAATACCAAGAGTTGTATGTAGCCATATTCAGTGGGATGTCTTTGTTGTGTTCAGTCATTACACCACTGTGACTCTATAATGAAATCAAGCAGGCTCTTTAATTCCCATTCATAAAACCGACTCCATAAGCCTCAAAACACTCTGTTCGCCTGGATACAGTGACAGCATCCTGCACTCCCATTGGCTGGGAGAGATGGTGGCTTCAGAACCAACCCAGAGCTCTGGTTCTCTGCTCTGTTTACCAATTGGTTGCTTGCAGGCTTGTTGACATCACGGTAATAAATTTGCCCAGGGATCAGCTTTAACCTCTTAATGGTCTATAGCATTTGTGTTTACCAAAATTGAACAATGCCAAGAAAACCTACAGCTTTGTTCATTTTAGGCTTAAATTGTAAGTGTAAGACAGGGATTATATGCTTATAACAGATGCAAGATGCAAGATGCACTCCTTTTCAACCAGTTCTGCTCTGCTTGTCCTGGTTATCTTCAAGTCCATCAAGTCCATCTGTGTGACCGCTGGTGTGTTTTCAAACTTCAGGAAGAATTTAGACCAGAAAAAAAATTAAATAAACATAATCATCATCATCATCATCATCATCATCATCATTTATTTACATTTCTTTGAGTAGAATTTTTTTTTTTTTTTTTTTTAAAGTGTTAGTTTAACATAAAAGATAAAAAATTCCAACACTAAAATACCCCCATATGTTAAACTGACTTCTTAAAGAACTAATGTGATACATTTTAAAAATGTATTACTCAAGAAATACCAACTAATTGCAACCATGGTGCTGCAATTGCATTGCTTTGCAAAGCCACTCGTATTCCAGGAATCACGCTCAATTATATTTTCCTCTGTTATCTGTGTTTACTGCAATTAACATAAAAATGCATCAGATCAAAGAGGGAAATTCTAATCTTAAAACTTCTCCAAGAAAATAAGAATGGCATTAACTGACAGAGCTCATCGTTTCCTTGTTGATTTTGGAACTAATAAACACATATACACCCAGCGCACTGAAGTTTTAAGCATTGCTACACGACATATATATATATATATATATATTGTAATAGATGTTTATTATAGACGTCTCTTGTGGCCAGTGGGAGTTTCCCACATTGGGAGGGCGGAACTGGCGTTCCAGGAACTAGGACGAGAGGCGGAGGGAAGCATTGGTCCGAATCATTTGACCGAATCGGTTCGGTTCAATGAACCGGTTCAGGAAGCTGATTCACCAAATCGTTTGAGCAGTAACTGACAAGGGTTGTATGTTTGTTTTGGCATTGCCAATACAGCAAATCATTGTGTAAACGCCTTTCCCAGTTCATAAATTATTTGTGTTTATTATGGATTTTTTTCGCCTGGGACTTAAAAGGAAAAACGGTGAGACTAAATGTATTTGATTAATCTATTGATTTTGTTAACACAATTTTAAGCACATAAATGGAAATTTTCTAGCCACAACCCCATTTTATATGTTCTACTCGCTGAACTATAACAGTACCTCAAAACATTTTCTAAATCGCAGAAAAAGAAAGCTATCAATACCATTCATATTTGTAAGTCTTCTGATCTTTTTTTCTCAGATGATTGATTTCTTTTTAAATACTTTTTAATTGTCATATATACATTTTACTTTATTTTCTCAATGATTTATTTTAATTGATATTTACGCTCTTTGTATAAAACTGCAGGGTTAAAAAATAACCCAACCTTAACCACACCGCTGGGTCACTATTGGACAGAACACGCGCTGGGTTGGTTTGACCCAAGTGCTGGGTTTTACCATTTAACCCATATTGCTGGGTCATTCATTTGACCCCACCAGTGGGTGAAATTAACCCTCTTGCTGGGTTAAGTCTTACTCATATGCTGGGTTATTTCCTGTCTCATTGCCTAAATAAAATTCGTAACAATAACAAATATTTTTTTATATGAAATTTATAAAAATTTTATATTCTTTATATTACAAATGTAAAATCATTATTGTCTCTGTAATACAATAAACCAGAGAGGCCACTGTATGTGATTTCAATCTCATTTAATTGTTTTTTGTACATTTTCAATACATTTTTATACATTTTTTTAATTACATTCCTTTGCCATTCAACCTTCCCCACAGACTTTACATAACAAATGTAAATCTAAATTCAGGCATTAAAAATCATTAACTAACTCATTTTAACTCTCATACAATTACAATTTCATTTATTAAGATGTGTTGATTTAAGAACAGCAACAAACTAAATTTAAAATTAATCTGAATATCATGTGAGCCTGAAACAACTGTTGTCCTCAAAAACTTTACAGAGGAGGACTCTTTTCCATCAATTTGATAAACAGCATGCTGAAGAAACTCCCAGGTGGGGAGACACTGCTTTGTGTATTGAACATCAAAAACAAAAAAAGCTTTAAAGCAAAGATCAACCACCTCTGGTGGCGTGACCTGGGACAATGCCAAAGGTCTGACATGTCCCCCTCGTCTCATCCCTGAGGCACAGAATGTGCAGCAATGCTCCAGTCATCTCATTGTGCAAATATTCCACCAAGTTGGTCCCAACCTGTTGATTACACACAAGAGTGTTAGAGTGTTGCAATATAACTGACATGCTCGTTAAGCTTTTTTGGTGGAAGTATCAAAAAAAAATAAATTATTGCAAACATTACCAAATATGACCAAATGTGAAAAACAAACAAAATGTGTATTTACATATTTATAGTAATAAAAGAGTAATTTGGACTAAGATTATCAACATTTAGGCAATAAGTCAAAATATTACTGTAATGTTGATAGTGTCTTTAACATTAAAACTCACAAACCCAAAAAGCTGCTCGTTTTTTTTAAAGTTTTAAATATTGACGATCATTCTTAAGTTCTAAACGGATATAATATTCTTCTCAAAACTGGCGCCTGTCCATTGAAAATAATCCAGGTGGAAATTCCTTTACACTACTAATCAGAGCTGGATGTGATGACGTGTACTGTGATAAAGGCCTATAGTTTTCTCATTTAAATGTTATTCATTTATATAACAATTTCTGTTCTTTGTTTATGGTTGTTTACTTACAGTTTGTTTTCTCATTTACTGATATGGTTGATTTGATAATTTTTTTTTTTTATTATTTTTTTTTAAAGCTGCAATCCATAACTTTTGCCATCTGTTATAAACATAAAATTGCGGGGTACTTGAAGCTATTTTCTTGATGTGGATGACAAGTTTAAATTCTAAATAACTGCTGTAATAACAAGCTATAACGCAGCACCATCACCAGTACTCTGATTTGACTCTGATATAATAACTGTATATTGTTTGTATACAGACAAACATTTCCAGTGAAATCGGACCCGGCAGCTCAAATTGTAAATCATTATTATAAATGTACCGTTGCGAATCAGGGGAAGGTAAGGCGACTGGGACACTGGGAAAGGACACTTATGTTTCATGTACTTGCTCAATAACTGATTTTTGTACATTTTTTATCCAAAAAAAGATACAGATTGCAGCTTTCCTTAACTTTTGTTGGGTCAAGCTGCAGTCCATAACTTTTGTAACTGGAGCTACTTCTCTCTTTTTATGTCTATGACGATTTACGCAGGTACTGTGCTCCTCCGCCAGTCTAAAATAGTCTGAATATAAACATTTATTATAGGTGTACCGTTAGTGATTCAAGATAAGAAAAAAACACTTAAGCAAAACTTACAGGTTGTATGTCAATAAAGGATCTCTGGGCCTCCTCTGTGGTGGGTCTGAAGATCTTTCCTCCTTTCCTGTATATGGATGGGGGAAGTAGAGTTGGCAGGACCTTCAATGCCGTCTCCCCTTTAGCAGCTAAACAATTGACCATAATACATAAAGTTGCATTAACATTTAAATAGTATGCTGTATATAACAATTCATATGTCTAAAGTAGCATTTCTGACTTTTCTTAACACTGATTATCTCTTCATCACAGCACCTGTTAGTGGGTGGGATATATAAGGCAGCAAGTGAATATTTTGTCCTCAAAGTTGATGTGTTGGAAGCAGAAAAATGGGCAAGCGTAAGGATTTGAGCGAGTTTGACAAGGGCAAAATCGTGATGGCTAGAACACTGATTCAAAGCATCTCCAAAACTGCAGCTCTTGTGGGGTGTTCCCAGTCTGCAGGGGTCAGTATCTATCAAAAGTGGTCCAAGGAATGTATGTTTAACATAATATATGTGTGTATATTATGTGTGCTGAATATAATATACACACACATATATTATGTTAACTATTTTTTTGCTGTTTGCAGAAACACACTTCAGCGAACAGATAACATGACAGGTATAAAAGCGAGGCTGTGAAGTATAAACTCACCGCGTTATCCGCCGTAAAAAAAAAAAAAAACTGTAAATAAGTCCTACTGTAGATCTATTTTTCCACAGCTCATATGGACTGGGGAGTTTTACTGACAAAACAATTCAAAACACAGTAAATAGCAGTACAACCTGCTTTTAGAGATGCATCTGTCTAACGTTAACAGTTAACGTTACCACTCACAGTCTCACTTATGATGGCAAAGATGGCGCTGTTGTGAATATAGCAAAAAATATATATTTTGCCTCAAAAATTAGCCTCTACCACTGTCTTAATATAGTCTTTGCACCTCAAGTCTAAAAACTTGACTTTTGGGGGCAAAAACGATCATGGTTCCGACAGAGACATTACAGAAGACACACGCAGCAGACTGAATTTACCTACCTCAGTCGCTTTTTCAGACGAGTAAAATACAGCAGACTTTCCACACACAACTCGCTAGCTACATTAGCCAAGACTTAGCGTTATTTCCCGCTCATTTTTACGTGCGAGCCCTCTGAGGGACTAACTGTATGGTTGTCATACAAAACGCTTTCCTCACTTTTAAATACACAACGTCCAATGTGCATTACGTGATTAATTTACCATTTAAACCGCATATTTCAAAAAGGCTGCATATTGCTGGTTTACAACTAAGGATTTAACGACGTATTTTTTTGTCAAAAAATCTAACCGGCTAGCAGTGTCTATTTAATGTTTCACAGAATAAATACGTTGCCCTCACACTTCCATATCAAAGACTGTATGTTGAACAGTGAAATTTACTTGCTGCTACCACAACTTATTAAAAAACATAGGTAAACATTCATATTAACTTACCATAAAACACTGCCCGCTCCGAGTGACGTGCTCCTCGAGTCAGAAGTGAAGAATCCAGAAAGTTCCGCAAAGAATTAAAAAGTAATAAACCGGTTGCTGGGTCAAAATGACCCAACCAGCTGTTTATTTGTGAATGACCCCCTTAAAACTCATTTGACCCAGCATGATTAACCCAATAATGTGTTTACAGTACCACAAACAACCCAACATTTTGACCCAGCACAGTCAACCCAACAATTTGTTTACAGAAACAACCCAGCATTTTTTTGAGTGTATGTATTATTTATTAAGAAAAATAAGAAGAAAGGTAAATGACATGGGGACATTCACACTGAACAAGACCCGCGCTGATCTATAAACGTCGGTTAGACGGACGTCTTTGACAGTCGCGCCGCATCTCACTGAGACACCTGCGTTCAGTGCCAGTCGTTGCGCTACTTCTATTTTTTTTTACATTTACAAAAACATCCCACACTCCATTTTTCGCTTTATATATTAAAATATTTTTTTGTTTATTAATATATACTTTTAAAATGGTTGGTTTTCAATATACCACCTACCTCACCGATTCACTTCTATAGTTCTCCCTCACCTGTCGAGTGATTTTCACAAACGCTTTGCGAATCGGTTCGATTGAATCATACAAATCGGTACACAAGAATGATTCGCTTGCGAATCATCAGCATGAGAAGAAAAATCACAGCCACCACCTCAACATGATCATCACCAAGATCTCTAGCAAGTCAGTCCACTGTCGGCCATATTTGGAACGCTCTCGGGAGGCTATTTCCAGTCATGGCAGCGCAGCTCCTATCTACTTGAATGGGGAAACAGCGAAGTCTCAAAGACGGTTGGTCAATATTACGATCAAAGAACATATTTCAAAACAGCAATACGATTTTATAATACTAAATTCACAATTTTGGCTTATTTACCTTATATTACGCTAAAACACGAAATTGTTCCGGCTTCTTTAGCTAATGCGCATGCGCGTTCTCGAGATGATTGACAGGTGATGTCTGTTTCTAAAAGGTGATTGGCTGTTTTACCTGTAAGGCGGAACTTTCTTTCCACATCCGTTGACCGTTGGGCGCTCAGAACACCTTGGTTGGGCGTTTCAATTTATCCCATTCATTTAAATAGAAGTGGCCCGTCTCTACTAAATTGTCTCTGTCATCACCCAACTGCTCAAACACACTGGGTCAAAAAAACAACAGCGTTCAACACCGAATCTGAGGTGTGGTCTCGGCGTCTGTTCAGCGACTGTGTTTGAAAGGATCGCGTATTAACTCTGTTTTTAAGCCGTCAGGGAGTGGATCTGTCTCGGACGCCATCTTTAGCAGCAGCAGCAGCAGCCCGGGAGGGTGAAGAGCTGCTGGGCAACACCGGGCTGGAGGAGTTTCTGCTCTGGAGACTCATGCTTGACAGCGACCGTTAAGTTGTTTTGGTACTGCTTCGGGGTCGACAGGCGTAATTCTGTCTTCTGGGCTTGTTGTTGTTGTGGTTGGAGGAGTTTGCTTGGGCTGGCTGCTCATCCTGGCCTGTTGGGAGGGTAAGTGAGCTGTTAGCGCATCTGCTAACTTTGAAAGTTCATGTCAAAATAAACAGTTAACGTCTTTAATAACGCAACCGAGATTCATTTTAGGTTTGTCTATAGACTGTTACTCATTTCAGTGAGTTAACTTGAAACATGGTTCCACAGTTTCGAGCCAAGTTCGTTTCCACCCAAGTTGTAGAAGTTTTGGCAGCATGTGATGTAACTTCATTAACTCCCTGTTAACCGATCATCCTCATATTTCATCATGTTGAAATGCACTTGAGTATGTTGGAGTATTTATTTATTTGAGTTCTGATGTGTGTTAAATGTATAGTGTAACAGGCATTCATCAACATGGCTCGCCAATGCTTTCAAATCTAGTGTTGATCATAACACTCATTTGCATTGTGGTATTTTATGTCACCAACATTATATCCTGATTTAATGATGCATGTGCTCTGAAATTTACACACTCTTATTGTACAGTGTGACATGAACCGTAGATCAGCACCTGGTTGTTCACTATGCTGATGTATTTGTGTGAACAGCTGTTTAATTAGATGATGTATTTGTTCAGTTGAGTCATGCAGTTGAGATGTATAGACTAAATATTATGATGGATAGCCATGCTGTTTACTGTCAGGAAGTTTCCTTGTTGCGGGAGACCTGTCTTTCAATTGCATGCATGCTACCTTTATTGTTGCTGATATGGTGATTCATAAAAGGCTTTTATTCATTGACTGCTTCGTTTCTGGTCTTGTACATTTATTGTAGGTCTACCGTGTTTCCTGCTGTCACCTGTGTATTGGTGCTTGCATACTGAGCTTGCTTGCTTCCAGAGGAAATGGCTGCAGTGATTAGAATGGAATGAAGCTCTGCCATGGTGCCCTGTTGCATTTGTTTATGGCTTTGCATTGCGAATAAACATGCAAACTGTTGGTATGTGAACAAGAGGCTGAATAGTGCCTCTGTTG
The DNA here is from genome assembly GCA_032164185.1 of Moxostoma hubbsi. Classification (NCBI taxonomy): domain Eukaryota; kingdom Metazoa; phylum Chordata; class Actinopteri; order Cypriniformes; family Catostomidae; genus Moxostoma; species Moxostoma hubbsi. The sequence goes on along the minus strand of JAVLUX010000030.1, from coordinate 23,004,012 downwards.
TTGAGAGACACTGCCTGCTTTCTCTGCAATTGTCTGACTCTGACCTCATTGCTGCCACTTAAATCTGGGCCTCTGTCCTCTCGCCGCACAGCATCCGTTACTGAGCCCTCGGGGTCTCTACTCCCACATCCATCTGATATCAGACCTCTGATTATCTTAGATGTCATCAAGTGACCAACACAAGTTTTTCTCCAGCTTTGTGTTTGCCACGGTCTATTGAGTTTTGATGGCATCCGTACACCCCTCTTTCTTGCAGGAAGGTGATTGGCTCAGATTTGATTTAAGGATGTCCCAATACCATTGGGATCGAATATGAGTATCCATACTTTCAGTACTCACTGATACCGATGCCAACACTAGGGATGGGCATTTTTTTGAGTAATTTTGTTGCTGAATACTGTAACCCAGTCAGTGATTCTCAATCTTTTGCTGGAGTGCCACTTACACTTCACATTTTTATGTCTCCTTTATCTGATACCTGATTCTAACGATTAGCTAATTTGTAGAGGGATCAGTGATCTGAAATGGGTGTCAAATAAGGAAGACATACAAAATGTGAAATGTTAGTGGCACTCCAGGAAAGGATTGATAAGCATTGCTCTTTCCTACAAAAAAATGTGTACCCGATTACTCATAAATTACATATATCAAGTATGACTGGTCACAGACTGCTACTGGTCATAATGTCAGCGCTCCTTTGTCAAAACAACACAGGAACACTTCAAAATAAAAGCTCTGTCAAAACAAAAACTACATTTATTGGGAAAAAGTATGACAAAAATATATCACTACTGTAAATGTATGTAATCATAGTTACACTACTATTACTTAATAATAATAATCATAATAATAATATATCTGTAGTAATTGTATAATACTTAAGCAGCATCTAACGTCTGTTATACAGCACTTTATTTGGCAAAATATAACTACAATTTTGTATTTTGCTGTGAGGTTCTGTATAGCATCACTTCTTTTGATTTAAAAAATATTATTTAGAGAATTGATTGTTATGTTGTCGTTTTGATTAAAGCTTTATTTTTTTTTAACATCATTTTAATTTAAAATGTGTATATACTGTTGATATGGAGTTCAGAAAAAAAAAAGTAAAAAAATAAATAAAAAATTAACGGACTCTGTATCGGCAAGTACCAACCAAGAATGAATCAGAAATCGTATTCGTTCTCCAAAAAATGGTATCAGGACATCCTTAAAAAAACATTTGCACTCACCCGGAGCTACAAAGAAACCAGATCTGACTGCATGAGGTTAATGCACATACAGTATTTAAATTCTGAGTCTACATAAAGACTATCACATTTTAAATATTTTTATTATTCAGAAAAAACAAGTGTTTTTTATGTACTGTGCCTGTGTTCAGATATTTGACACATGTGCTCATACTGGTCTGATAAGCTCAGAGTTTGCTATGCGTTTCGTTTCTACTGATATAAAGCTGATCCTCGTCTGTTGTCTGCATGACTTCAACAAGAACCAAATACAAATAAAGTAGAACTTTAGACGAATCAATCATTTTCCAAAGTATTGTCAAACACTTGCATTCAAAAGCACAGAAGAATCAAATCTTATCTCATCCATCACCTTGATGACACGCAATGTATCTGCGAGATTCAAGTGAGAGATTCAGAGGGAGAAACCATGTAATTCAGCTCTGCTCACGGCAAGCAAATGCGCAAAGGAAAATTAATTTGCAATATTCGAGTAGAGTTTTAATAGTCGAGTAGCTGATGCAGAGCAAGTACTCTGTTACTCTATTACTCCTGCACATCCCTTGCCGATACCTGTTTTTTGTTTTGTTTTTCTTTTCTTTTTTTGTATTTTTCAAATACTATAGTGTAAAATTACAATACTGCATAAAATTCCACAGGAAAAATCATCACTTTAAACAAAAGCAAGAGAGATTACTTTTTTGGTTTCAGCAACTAAGTCAAATTAAAACCAAAATGTAAATGCTGTCTGTCAAAAAGGATTCTTTTGCTAATTTAAATAGACTCGATTGAATGGTCTGCATTTCTGTGGTACTATTGACACGCAAAATGATCTACACAGGTGCAGCAGCTTGGACGCATGGCTTAATCACTCACAAGGTCATACACAGTTTATAAATACACAGCGGTGCACCGGTGAGACAGGACAGCACCTCTAAAGCTCAGCTCTTTCTGAAGAGAGGGACTGTGTGTCAGAGCTCTGCTGTTGTTTGTCTTGCAAATGACAGCAGCAAAACTCTCTCTTTGGACAGAGGACTTTCCCTAGACATTCCTCCCAATTTGAATGTAAAGGATGTTGTTATACAGTACTCGATCAAGAAAGGGTAAGTTGTTTGATAAGAAACATAATGAAGAATTGCTATATAGTCTTAATACTACCCATGGACAATTAGCACCGAGAGAGCGTGTGTCTGTGGAAAATAAACTATTAATACAATTATCCAACTATGAAAAGGCAGGGAAGGAGTTTATAAATATAAGTCTTTATACAATATTAAGATACCATAATATAATTTATTAAATAAAATGTAAAATAGAAATAAAAAATGATAATAATTATGACATTATGACAATGAATCAATAACCAAAACACATCAGACTATGTTTAATTGCACCCGTGGGTTATCATCAGTTTGTCTTTATTTTGACACTAAGCTTATTTTTTTAATGGGGTCATCTATCATAATATAGAGAATATATATCTTAATATAGAGAATTTTAACTGGAATATAAATATCTGAAAGATTTAGTGTAAAAAATTGTCTGAGTATATCATTTTCAGTGCATTTTTAATTGTATAACAAGCTGGAATTAGACGGATAAAAATGTATACACAAGTTTAAGTGCTGTTCATGTTTTTCGCACATTCCTAAATGGTATTTCACTATTTCTCCAATTGGGTAGCTCCGCTTTGCTTGGCTTTAGTAGTTTTGTTTAAACTTGTCACACAGGTCATTGGAAAGTTAGATAAAGTCCCAACACTGAAGGAAATGAGTAAAGGTATTAAGAATGTTGATGTTTTCTAAAAGAGCTGTTTAGCACTGGAATGGTTGATCAGAGATTTGAAGTGCCATTAGCACGCAAACAGAGTGAACAGGAACTAGAGAAACACTGAATAAAGCAAAAGATGCATTGGGAACTCCTGCCCTCCTGTTGTGTTGTCCTGTCCTCCCACATTCCTGCTGTGTCTTGTTGAATGGCATGTTGGGGTGTCTTCTCATTCCGTCTTTCATAGTCTTGCCCTTACAGTCTCTTTGCGTATGTCACATGCAGCTCGCATTAAGTAAGGCTGAACTATCAGAAGCAAAGCTTTATATGTTCTCCCCATGGAAAAATCTTTGAAGAGCAGTTAATAGTGCAGCACTGCATTGTTTTGTTATTAGTGGTAAATTGACATGGGTTTTTCCCAATGGGCAATGCAGAAAGCGATATCTTGAGACCCAGGTGGCCTGTGTGTAGACAATGTGTTCAATGTATTAGGGATGCTCCGATCAGGATTTGTACAGCCGATACCGATCATTTCACCTTTTATCAGGATCTCCGTTATATCTGGTATATGTTAGCTTTCTGCACACTGTCACTATTAATTGAAGTTTCCTCTTCCAAGTAATATCACTCTGCCTAGTTTTTGCTTTCATAAGTTTAAAAGGCTTATTAAAAAAGCTTTTTTTAAGACTTTAAAACAACATATTCTCAATATTAAGATAGATAACCCTATACAAATTAAGGTTGGTTTCAATATGAAGATCAAATTCTGATCTGTTTTGGTTATTAATTCGTTGTCATGATGTCATAGAATTATTTTTGTTCCTTTTTATTTCCTTTTTTTTGTTGCATTTTATTTAATAAATTATATGATTTTATCTTAATATTGTATAAAGTTTTACTAGATTTATGATCTCCTTCCATGCTTTTTTCATTTAGTTGGATTACTGTATTAATAGTTAATTTTTCACCTGTTGCTGCTTTAACTTTAATGAGGGGAACACGTGCTCTCTCTCATGAGGGCAAGAGATGAAAGGAAAGCATAGAAAGAGTGCATGTTTCTGGACTCTACAGGTGCTACTTGTTAAAGCTGTTTAATCGGGAGATATTTAAGAAAGATTTTTTGAATTACAACACATCTTGTAACTTGCATTATTACTGACATGCCTGTGCCCAGCGGAGACTGAGAAGCTGCCCCAATGAACGATAGAAAGGATCATTTCACAGCATCCACAGTTTTCCCTTTGCTTTGTCACGTGTGAAATGCCACATTAACAGTACAGTACACAAACTTTTCCTATTCGCAAGTATGCTGTCTTAAACACTGCCAGTATTCCCCACACTCCATTATGCCATGACAGTGCTGCTGAAGTCTTAATGGAGCCAAGTGTCTTTTGCAACACGAGCGATCGGTTTATGCGATCGGCCAAATTACCGATCGCAGAGCATCCCTACTATTAGGGGTGAAATGTTCATGTTGTGATAAACATGAAAAATACAGCGGTATTGCAGCATCATGGAATTATCAGTCTTACAGGCTCCATACAGTTAGGATTAGGGTTGGGGCGGGGTTAGGGCATCTGCTGCTTGCCAGTAACAAACGTTTGTAGAATGGGCCTCAACATGTCAGACATGCTCTATTAGGAAGATTACCTCCGAAAATATTAATCTTTATTTGGGCTGCAACGGTACAGAAAATTCACGATTCAGTACTTACCTTGGTTTTGTGGTCACGGTTTAGTATGGTTTCGGTACAGCAGGGGAAACAAAATCTTTATTTTCAAAACAGTTCTTATTGTGAAGGCTCATTTGTACATGACTTTACTATTTCTTCAACAAAATTACAACACAAAACTTAAGAGCCTTTTATATTCACATTGTATATCATCTTATTTCTGCTGCTCCCGTTAAGGGTCGCCACAGTGGACCATCTGTGATTCACATATTTGATTTGGCCCAGTGGCTGGGGGGACTCTTACTTATATATGCACATTGCATATAAACATTAAATATAATAAAAGTAAAATAGTATAACAATTGTAACAAGAATTCTGTGTCTTTTGCCTTTCAGCTCACCACTAGTGGTCGCCCGATATATTGCAGAGTGCGATAAATTGGCCGATGCAGATAATTAAAGTCAGAATATCAGCCTCTTCGATATATCGGACAACCACTAGTGGTGAGCTGAAAAGCAAAAGACAAATTAAATTTTCACATTTGGCCGATTTGTTTCTTGAGGGTGCCAAAAATCACCTGCTTGCTGTTTTTGTTGTTTTGTGCCATCGTGTTACTACAATAATAGGCCGGTGTGCAACACAGTCTCATTTAAACGGTCCGCATATCAGAGCCACGGCAGATGCGTTTGAGCTCATAATGTTAAAGAGTAGGCAGTTTCATTCTCCCTCTCTCTTCTCAACAGTTCCCTGTAACTTTTAACTGTCTTGTCTAATGATAAAAAGGCAAATGTCAATAAAACTAATATAATTTACTGTCTGCTAATATGCACATGATCTCATTTAAACTGATGTAATAAACCTCACAAAACTTGAGCAGATCCAGCATCCTGTGAAGCACTCATTTATTTACCTATAAACACATATTCTATCAGTCTCTCATCAGCAGTTCCCTGTCACCTTTTAACTTTCTTTTCTAATGATAAAAGGCAAATATTAATAAAACTTCTATTATATACCATTTGCAAATATGCAGATATCTCATTTAAACTGATGTAATTCACAAACCTCATGAAAATCCAGCATTTTCTTCTTGTTGTGCGTTCGTCTAATATCTTCCTCCTGAAGTGTGAATTCTATCAGCCAGAATCAAAACATCAGGATCATGATCAAAAGTTCCTCTGGTTCACAAATCATGACGGTCACTCCATGACAATCCAAGCTGGTGATCCAGGTTGTTTAAACTGTCAGAAGATTGCTGCTTGCACTAGATCCTCACAAGCATGCGAGTGCAACTTCAAAGTAAAAGCGCTTCACTTGTGCTACAAGTATATGTCTTATTCACTATGCACTGTATGTACAATTGGTTTTATTCTGTACTGAGAAAATGCGAATGCTAACTTGGACATGCCATCCATGGTTGCTGGACTACTGTGTGTACTGTTGTTTCCTTTTTCCTAATATATTAACAATTAATTAATGTGCAAATAAATGACAAAAATTTGGTAACTAAACCGAAATCTGAAGAAACTGCTTTCTACCATTTTAAAATACAATATAATTATTTTATTCTTTTTTACAAAGTTAAAGTTTTGTGTGAAATTGAGTAAATATAGTGCTAAATAAGAGTTTATAATTTTTTTTGCAATTTTATGTTTATGATATTTACTCTTTTAAATTGTGTGATATATCAGCATTGTATCGACCTATCAGCCACCCTGCTCTCTGGATATTGACATCGGCCATTAAAAACCCATATCAGTCAACCACTACAAGACTTGCACAGGCTGTCTGTGTCAGATTAGTTTGATAGAAAGGCTTTGCAATGGCGAAATCAGGGCAAAAACTTCCTGTTCAGTACAAGACTGAATGCATAATAATAAAATTAAATCTTGGCTAGGCCTAGCCCACCTTTGTCAATCAGCCTATGTAATTTATTGAAATGTAATCTGGGATGCTTACCATTCCAAATTAAGGACTATGCTATCAAATTGCTTGAAATAAGAGAGGACGACATCTACTGCGAGAGATTGTAGGAGGTAGTTACATTTTGAAATACAATTCATTTTAATAACATTAACCTTCCCAAACATAGATAAATGTCCACCTGCCCACATTGCTCAAAACTTTTTATTAAAGGGTCCAAATTAAATCCAACTAAATCACACACATTTGCTGCGAATAAAATGCCCAAATACTTACTGCCCTGTCTGGGCCACTGGAAGGTGCCCGGCTGAAAAGCCATTAATGGGCAGTACGCTGTCAGTGCCACAGCTTCGGATTTAGACCAGTTGACTGTATCCTAAAAACTTAGAAAATAAATATATAATTATTTGGAGGCAAGGCATATATCTAGAAGGGTCAGAGACAAATAATAAAACATAATCTGAGTTTATGTGCCACACCTCCTGCCACCACCCCTGGAAAATCATCCTTGTTTCTTTTTGCAGCTGCTAATGGTTGCAGGGCAAGACAGAACAATAATGGGGAAAGAGGGCAACCCTGCTGGGTTTCCCTATCCAGAGTAAAATAATCTGAAATGAATCCATTTGTTTGTACCGCCGTTAACGGGTGTCTATATATTAACTTAATCCATCCAATAAATGTACTCCCAAACACATACATTTCCCTTTCAACTATATTAAATGCCTTTTTGGCATCAAGTGAGATGGCATTGACCGGAGTCTGATCATTTGCCACTGACCACGTGATATTGATAATGCCTAATGTTATCAGAAGTGCTGCAGCCCCTAATAAACCCCACCTGATCTATATGTATAAGAGATGTCATAACTTTATTTAATCGATTAGCCAAAATTTTTACAATATTTTAATGTCTACCTGGATCAGGAAAATTGGATGGTAACTCTTACACTCACTTGGATCTTTGTCATTTTTTAAGTTTCAGACTGATCAGGGCTTGTGTCATGTTTGGCGGAAGCTTTCCATTCTTTAATGATTCCATATAAACTTCTTGCAAAAGTGGAGCCAGTTCTGTAGCATAAGATCTCAAAAAACTCAGCGGCAAAGCCATCTGGCCCCGAAGCCTTGCCTGTAGGAGCTTCATTTGGTGCTTCAGCTCTGCCTCAGTACTTTTAATATTCCCTTCCAGCTATTTTGGATTTTTTGATGAATGAGCCATACTGTATGATCCGGCCCTTGAGAACTGCCTTAAGTGCCTCCCAAGCCACGTGCACAGAGGATACTGAGGACCAGACGGTCTCCATATAAACATTGATTTCAGCCTTTAACATTTGTTGGAAATCAGGATTTTGCAAAAGGGATATGTTATGATATATGATTTCTGCTCCTTTATGTTGTTTTAATATTTGTTTCATGCATGCTAAGATATGTAATCATTCGTGTGACTGTGTGTACCTTACCGAAGACTCTGTATCCATTTGGTTCGCTGCAGATACATGTACTGTTGAAGCTGTTTTCACACTGTCAGCAACACGCAGTGACAAAACAACCTCATCTCATTCATTTTCAATGAGAGCTGGAATGTATTCTTTCTTTAAATTTGGCAGAAATATAATAATGTTTTTCTGAATGTTGCAAATATGAACTGCAGCGAAACTGTGATCCAAACCGTGAGAACTTTTACACTCCTAGTAATCACATACATGGATATAATAAATTATGCATGAAAAATAAATTGTTGGCAATCTGAATGAGTTTAATTCGTACATTGATAGTTTGTTTGTCTTAATGTTATGATGCAGTGAGCACTGCTGCAGTTAATATAAAAACACTCTCCCTGTAGAATGTGCATTGTAAGGGACAAGAAAATGGATTCCTTGTTAAATTCGAAATAAGTTTTAACAACAGTACATCTCATCTGTGATCAGATTTTCAAAAGACATGGCCAGATGTGCAGTCTATCAATAATGTTAAGAGCGACAGCAGTAGGAACAGCCTCTAGTGACTTCTAGGGTTGCTCCGATACCAACATTTTGGCTTTGGTATGATACCAGCCCTGGTACCTCGTTATTCATACTAACAAAGGACGTTCTCTAGACATTCCTTGTAATACAAAGGCTTCGTCCACACTGAGACCATTTTCAGAAATGCTGTCCAAAATGGATAAATTTCAAAACGCAATCTTCGTAGTGTGGGCTGGGAAAAGACATATCTGAAAAATATAGCTGCAAGCAGCAATTAAGGGGCCAAGCACATCCACCATTATTAGGCATAACAATAAGTAATTAAAGCAACCTGGCTAAAGCGTTGCGGAGATGGAGCCTGAAAACCATTCTTGCACCGTGCCATCATATTTATTGTTGTGTTAAACTGAAACGGTTTGGTCTATCTACACGAAATCCTTTACTTTTTGTCGGCATGGTCTGAAGGTGGTCTGATTAAATTTTGGTTCAAATCTGACAAACGCTCTAGGAGTTAGAAAAAGTATGTTTTAAAGGAATTCAAAATGGAAGAAAGGAAGTTTCTTGTGAATATGCTAAAGCATTGTGGGGATATAGCCTCAAGTCCCAAATTTGTTTGCATGCTATTCGAGAACCGTTTGACTAATCCACTTGAATTCCATAACTTTTTGTCAGCCTGGTCTGAAGATGATCTGATTCAACTTTCGTGAAATTGGAAGAACGGTCTAGGAGGAGTTAGGAAAAAAAAAGGATTGTTTTTTTTTGTTTTTGTTTTTCAAATGGGCGGAAAAATTTCAAAATGAGAAAATTATGGAAAATGATGACATAAATTACAATCGATTCGTCGAGCCAAGGATTCAGAGGAAAAAAATCATTTTGATTCTAGCATTTAGCATAAACATGTGAAATTTTGGGCAGTTGTTGGTGCTAGAGGGTTTGACTCCAAATTTGCTCCAGTTAATGTTCAGCCTGTCCTCTATCTGTGTGCCAAATTTCACAACTTTTCTGCATACGGTTCTATGGGCAGCCGTAGACTCAATGGTGAAAGAAGAAGAATAAAAAGAACACTTAAGGATTAAAATAGGTGCCTATGCACTTTCAGTGCTTTGCCCCTAAAAATTATGTAATTTGTTCTCATGTGATCTTATAATCTAATATTACAGTTCATGCAAAATCCTCTAATTTAAGCATTGGCCACCAACATCTTCTCCATATACTCATTCAAACCATGACTTTTATTACACCTAGATAACTAATATTGGCATTGTATTCATGCTATTTAGCCAGAGGGGAACTGGCCCCCATTGTGAGCCTGGTTTCCCCTAAGGTTATGTTCCTCCATTAATTACATCTTATGAAGTATTTTGTTCCTTGCCACTGTCGGCAGCCTTTGGCTTGCTCAATCTAATCACTTTTTTTTTTTTTTTTTTAATCAAACCACACAATAGACTTTAAAACATTAGACATTAATGCTTTGAAACAATATGTGTTGTGAAAAGCGCTATACAAATAAAATTGACTTGACGTTCAACCCAAAACAATCAAGATGGCGGCCCACATTGAAGCGGTGATGGTGTGCCTGCTATCACTTTGATAGTGTTGTTAAAGACGAATGTTACCTTGTACAACCTTAACACTGCATTCCTTCAAATGCGAGGGGAATTTTACTCTGAATTTGTGTCCAGCAGCGGAACACCAGGATAATTGTGTTTCAGACCGTACATGGAATGGTAATTTTTCACATTTGCAGTAAAGGAATTTAAGCGTTTCGTTGTGGACGAGCTAATTTTCACAAACATCCGAAAAGTCAGTGTGGACGGATAGCCTTTCGAAAACAAAAATGCAGTTTTCTAATTTATGTGGACGTAGCCCAAGATGTCAATAAAGATGTCAATAAATGTATTACATTTAAATGAACATTTACTTTACACAGTATTTACTAATTTGAAAACAGAAAAAATATCCATTACTGTCTACTGCTAGTATTTGCACAAGTGCATTCAGAATATAGACAAAAAAATAAAGAAGTTTTCCAAGAATACAAACAACCTTTAAAAATGCCTTAAACCCGAAATGGTGCTCAGTTTGGCATGCAGATTGCAATCTCAGATATTGGCTAATTATTTAGTCTCAGTACTGTTTATATAGCGCTGATGTGGTTTTAAAGGTGTATGTCATGATTTCATTTGATTGGGTTGATTTGGTGTGTCTGTGTGGGCAGAGGGTGTTGTGGTAGGGTGTGAGGCAGCTGGTGTGGTGTTCTGGTGTGAGGCAGCTGGTGTGGTGGGAGGCCGGAACTCGGGCTAGTCTTGTAACTGAGACATCAGCCGTGTGCTCTCAGCATTGTGTCGGATTGTGCAGCCGATCATCTGAGCAGCCCTCTGAGGGAGGAGCAGCAAGCTCAAGCAACAAATAAATTGCTATTTTAGAATGAGGTAATTTCTATGTGGCTATAGTTTGGTGCTATTAACAAATAAAGAAACACCGTTAGGAATGCAGGGCAGTTGTGTAACTCTGCCACCATTCCCCTTGTTTTTATTAAGAGTTAAAATCAAGTTTCAATGCTGTGATGTTTTGTCTTATCATAACTGACTCAAGCACGGACAAATTGGTGCATCAGTTCCTTTATGTGGATCCCAACCCAGTCTTTTGTATGAGCCGGCCACTCCTATCGATCCATTATGTCTAGTCTCTCTTTAAACCAACAGATGCAATCATTGTCTTTTATGTTGGTGTTGGATAGCTTTATAAATTTAAAGTTGATTTGTGTAATTTCTGCACCACTAGCCTCACCAAACGAAATTGCGAAACGATAACTGTTTTCAAACAGGTTTTCCAAATATTCCCCCATCTGTCATTGGTCATAGGAATGGATAGCTTGCCCCAAGCTCACCATTTGCTGAGCCAATTTTGCTGTGTCGGGCTGGTTGGAATGCACAAGAAACAGCAATATTTTGAGTTCCACTGTGTACGCTTTTTGGGGAAATCATCCTACAAATTGCTTGCTTACAGTTGTCTCTGCATATTACAGTGGGGTCACTTGAGTTTAGTTTTTAGTAGTGCACTTTGTCTGTTCATCAATCCAGGAGCCTAGTTAACCATAAGCAAGGTGACATTGTTATGCAAACTCCTTGGGTTTGCATTAGGAATAGTGATTGGACCAAAGAAATCCATTGCACACATTCAGAGAGATTACAGCTGTTGACCAGGTTTCATGATATATCTTATTATATCGCTCTGTCAGATAGTCAGTCATGCACATAAGTAGATAAATATTGTTTGAGAGTGCATTCTAAGGAGGCAGTTTGTTAGTCTGATGGCTATTGGCTCAGAGATGCTGTTGCCATGGAAACTGATGTGCAAGTTGTTGCTGAGCTTCAGATGGGAATTGGTGCTGGAAGTGATACCTCTCCTGAGTTTTGGTCAGAGTGTACTTGAGTACCTTGATACCCCGCTTATGCTTAAACCACCCCACATGCATCAGATGAAAGACATTCCAGCCTATCTTGTATGCATTGGCCTATGTAACCTCATCTCTAGCTGACATTTTTTACATTTTATTTATTTTGCTATTTTGGTTGGTGCATTTATCCAAAGAGAAGATTAAATGCACCATACAGTATTTTTTACTACAACAGTCTGTTTGGAGTAAAACAAGGAGTTCAGGAAGACTCAAGCAGGGCTCCAGACTGCGACTAAAATGGTCACAACTGCAACCAAAAGTAAATGATTGCAACAATAATTTAAAATTGTCACCATAGGCAACAGTCGGGATGTGTGCTTTCATATACGGTTTCATCAGATATCATCTTGTGAGTTAATGAATACATCTTTAGTGCACCAGTGTGTCTCGCACCAGTTTTCATCCTTTCTGTTGATGATATGAGATCGCTGGCTGCACGCAACAACAAACACAGCACTCGCCATGATGCCCAATCCATGAACAAATTACTCTCTTGAACCGGGTCTTTATAATGAATCACCCGACATAGCTCATTTGAACTCCCAAGCTATGAAATACTCACGAGAAAAATACATATCAGCCCATTTCTAAATATACATGGAAAAAAAAAAAAACATTGCTAAAAAATGTTTTTTTGAACAACTTTTATGTGGTTGGGCCAGTGAAAATGTTGGCAGGGCAAGTAAAAATCTGAATTACTGGCTCAACAGAGCTAGCAGAAAATACCCCTATCCTTGAGTCCTGATTTGTGATTAGGGAAGATGAATCTAGAATTCCATCATATATTTTTTTTTTTAGCTTTATTATTTTGAACTGTTTTAAAGGGGATAAAGTTAATAAACTTATCTTTTCAAAGCACCTCTGCTACAGTCATAAGAGAAGCACTTTTGTAACATTGAGCAATACATTTCAACACAATTTCTGTCAGACTTTAGTTTGCCTGCTGTGAGCAGTGTGTAGACAGTGATAGATTTGTGCAATAAAAAGTGCTGACAGATGTAGGTTATTTGGCCATTGTGTCATGTCTTGCAAAGCATCTTGCGCTATGAGCATTGCATGAGTATTGACGCTGACTACCACCCCTGGGATCACGAGTTTGAATCCAGGGCATGCTGAGTGACTCCAGCCATGTATCCTAAGCAACCAAATTGGCCCAAAATTTACGTCACTCATACTGTGCGCAGAACGATCCGCAACGTAGACGCACAAAGAATACTTTGGCCTTAAAAGTTGATTTAAAGTTTGTATTTGGGGCTTACAGAAGCAATGATGATAAGGGCAGATAGAAGATGTTTGTCTTTATCTTACAGAGATCATATTTCTCTTTGTTATTCTTTTGATAAACATTCAATCTGTGGTGTTAGGACAACAAAATAGTCACATTCCTGTTATGTCACATTCCTGAGAACAAGAGCTTTTATTTGATATATGGCATGTCTATTTAAGTGCTATATGAAACGCCTTCATATTTATATTTCTACATCATTACAAAAAGGTGGCCCATATTTGTGCCACGGAGTCATTCAGGTCTTGGATTTTAATTTTATTTAACATAAATGCAAAAGTGATGGAGGTCTGTGAAAAGTTCAGATTCTAAGCTTTCAAATGGTACCACTTTTTAGGGACTTGTGTATCTAGGAACTTTTCTTCTGTTATTATAAACTTTTCTAGCCCTGACCCGAACCCGGTACCAGGTCTGCAGTAGTATTCATGTCAATGAAAACACCGACGAAATGGTTTGTTGATGAAGGATTTTTTTTGTGCGCTTAACGCAGTGTATTCACTGGACTGATTGGTTAAACACTGGTTTAATTAACACTTGTCTGCAGAGTGTTCTGTACCATTTGAACATAAGAATTTGTACTATGTGAACAAACATTGCATGAGAAATGCATCTGTTCGGAGTGTGGTGGACATTGTGTTAAATCAGCTTAATTGCAAAAGTCTTCCATAAGACCAACTAGTTGACTGACATTCAGACAGCCCACTGACAAACCGATTATGAAAATCTATAGATTTGCACATCCCTAGTCCCTGTGTCCTGTACACCTATGTGTAGCCCGGACAGGGTTCTGAATACAACTTGTCTGGTCATGGTCCAAGTCGTTTTGAGTAAAGCAGAAGAATTGACAACAGGAAGCTGAGGGCTGTGGAGTCAGTGCTGGAGTTTGTGAGATTGGGAGGGCCATTTGTGTTGTGACACTGTCTCCTGGGTGTCTCCAGCACATTTCCTCTCTCTGAGGCACAGAAGAGGAACTTGCTGTTCTGCACAGTAACTGACCACATCTACTGTAATGCACTAGGTAGGTGCATTAGCCTGTGATGTTTTGCTGCAAACAGCACTTTGAGCAAGTAGTTCCTTGTGAACAGAATTTTTATGATTCTTCCATTGTCAGTTAGTAAATCATCAGCGCAAAATGTTAAAACTAATGTGTAACTTTTTCAATGTAAAATACATATCCCAGTTATTTTGCTGATACCGCTGTAAGTAATCCAGACCTTGGAGGACTTCCTCCAACTTTAAACACTGTGGCTCTGTGGCACTATATAAAAATAGTGTGCTGATTGTTGGAGCATCCCTACCACCCAACAGAATAACATTGGTTCAACCAATGGTGTGAGTTTGGAGTGGGACTATCTGTTTGTTTGACTAATGCAAGACATGGGAGTATTCCAGAAATCTGTTTGAAAACAATGTTTTTTTTTTTGTTTTGTTATTACTATTACTCTTCAACTTAAGTTTTTCATATATTAACCCTCTCGCTCTCTTTGGTCAGGTGGTGGTCCATATGAGGCCTCTGTCTTGCAGATGAGCCATCAGTGGGGGCTGTCGTGTCACAGACCCAGATAGTGACTGGCGTCGCCCAGCATGCCCAACGCTGTTCGCACGGGGAGTCTGAAGGACCCCGATATCGCTGAGCTCTTCTTTAAAGAAGACCCCGAAAAGCTCTTCTCTGACTTGAGGGAGATTGGTCATGGCAGCTTTGGCGCTGTATACTTTGTGAGTATCTTATTTAAACATTTACATTTAAACATTCAGCAGATGCTTTTATCTAAAGCAACTTGCAGTGCAATTTGATCAGTTTGTGGCTTCACATGGAATCGAGCCCACAACCTTAGAGTTTCTAGCACAATGCTATACCATTTGAGATGATTATAGAAAACATGAATGCAATGCATTGTAGAGTTATAACAGAGCCCATTTATTTTCTCCTTTATTCAAGGTATACGTTTTATCACTTTGAATGTGCCATGGGAATTGAACCCATGACCTTGGTGTTGTTAGTGCCATGTTCTACCATTTGAGCTATTTATTAAGCTATCTATTTATTTATAGAGTAAAATGAATCAGAGTTGAACCTTAATACAAATGTTTTGGACACTTCTCTTAATATCTCTGTATCTGCTCTTCAAAGAGTGATTTAACTACCTTTTCACCATTACTGTATGGACAGCAGGCATAATAACACTTTATTCTTCTAAAACTAACAAATAGCATTTGTGTTCTTAAATATTTAAAGAAATCTTCAGTCTGGAAAAGATTTTCTGATCTTCTCTGTTACATCCTTGCCAACTTTTGAATAGTTTATATACATTAGATCATGAAATTATTCTCCATGTAATTCAGAAAATGATTAACACTCTAGCTAAAAAAAAAATAAATAGCTTTAGTCTGAAATCTAATGTTATATTTTAGGCTGTCAGAAATCACTACTGTAAAGGAAGTCATAATAAATATTTTACTGATTTAATTTATTCATTACAGGCACGGGACGTGCGGACATCCGAGGTGGTGGCCATTAAGAAAATGTCATATAGTGGGAAACAGTCCAATGAGGTAAAAATATAAAGTTCCCAATAAAATGTCTCATGTTATTGCAGAGTTGCACTTTTCTTTTGAATTTACAGAAAGATTATAGATAATTGTGGCTCCCTTCAGACTGCAGCCTAATACATGTATCCCATTATTCATTATATAATCAGAGCTCTGACGCACTGTCTTGTTTTCCATTCACCAATAGGCATGTAAAAGGTTTAGCGAGGTGACTGCGGAGGATCATATCTACCTCTCTTAGAGGCGGAGTTGAAAGAAAAGGCTTTATTGATCTGTTTATCGTAGTCTTGTCTTTCCATAATAAGACTGGCAGGAAAAATAAGCTCAAAGATAAAAGATTTTTTTACTTGTTCGAGGATAAATTGTCATGCATTTGTAACTTGAGCTTCTAATCAAGGTTAAAGTATTTTAATTGTTCATTCCAATCAGAAAGGGAGTTGTCCTTATGTAGCTGCATGCAGGTCTTATTGCATTGTGATGCATCCTATTCGTGGAAATGAATTTGTTCTAAAAAATTCTGTCTGTAATTTTTACAGAAATGGCAAGATATAATTAAGGAGGTGAAATTCCTTCAGAGGATCAAGCACCCAAACAGTATAGAGTATAAAGGATGCTACCTGCGAGAGCACACAGCATGGGTAACAATCACAACTTACACTTGTGTAAACAGAGTAAATCACAGGCAATCCTGAAGAAATGTTATTTTTGTTTTTGTAATTATTACATGCCACTAAGGAATACTTAATTCTGATTGGTAAATTGCAGCATTCTGCAGTCATATTTATGTGTGTAATAGCCATTAAACAGTATAATTGACCATTGTCCTAGGCAACCAACATAGCTGTGCTTCAGTAGTTTCATGTCTTTGTAACATTCTTTGGCCTTCTCGCATAGTAAAATAATTCCAACTCAAACTATTATTTCATGTCCATTTTTATTATTTAATTGGCAAGTAACCATGTAATAAGTAGGATAATAAACAGTTATCTGACCATTATCGCCAAATAAACCCATTTATGGTGATTCAAGACCCCTCCACTTTGCGTTGGGGTTTATTTTATGATAAAGACTGACATACTGAACATTACTCCTATTATAGGACTATTAAAAATATACAAAACCTACTAAGACACATCTCTCTCTGTTTTTCTAGCTGGTTATGGAGTACTGTCTGGGGTCTGCTTCAGATCTCCTAGAGGGTGAGCTTTGATGTTTTTGATGCTTGCTTAATGTGCTTATTAGTGGCAAAATATATGTGGACCACATACAAGGTCCCTGGTTAGAATCACAATGAAATGTTTATTTATGAAAGTATTTGTTAGCCTGATCCACCGAAATTAGCTGATCGAGTTTTTTGTCTGAGGGGCATCT
The DNA here is from genome assembly GCA_032164185.1 of Moxostoma hubbsi. Taxonomy (NCBI): domain Eukaryota; kingdom Metazoa; phylum Chordata; class Actinopteri; order Cypriniformes; family Catostomidae; genus Moxostoma; species Moxostoma hubbsi. Next base: position 22,986,793 of record JAVLUX010000030.1, on the reverse strand, counting down.
GTAAACCCCATTTTTGTCTTTTCAACTCTGTTTCTCACAGTGCACAAGAAACCTTTACAAGAGATGGAGATAGCAGCAATTACTCATGGCACTTTGCTGGGGTTAGCGTACCTCCACTCCCACAACATGATTCACAGGTGAGTGTTCGTGTAGTGTTTCTAATATTAGGACCAAACCTGGCTTTTGATCTCACTCTTCTCAATGCCAATGGCACTTTATATTAAGTGTACATACTGTAACTAGTGTCTGACCTTATATGGGATTTTTCACCGGCTGATATTTATCAGGTTGGTCTATATATATTCTACTCAAAATGGGCTCAAATAATTGAAAGTTAAACTTTTACATTTTAATTTTAATTCATGCTAATTAATCGTCCTGGCTGATATCGGCCTATAACTGTACATGGGTAGTTGATGCATAGCATTTCCATGGACTCTTCATTTTCATCAGGATTTTGGGTTACATTTAATAGTAATGTATAAGAGGGGAGTGCTTGTCTTTTGAACCTAATGATATTATTAATATATGCATTGTATATAAAGCAAGGCAGTCTGTGCTGTATATTGGAGGTTCTGTGTGGATGGGTTGATTTTGCAGTCACATTTCGTTCTGTCTGTTTGACAGGGATATCAAGGCTGGGAACATCCTGCTCACAGAGCCTGGACAGGTGAAGCTGGCAGACTTTGGTTCTGCTTCTATCGCCTCTCCTGCTAATTCTTTTGTGGGGACTCCTTATTGGTGAGTTATGCTATTCTTTTCCATTAATTCAAAAGCTATTGGCTGCATAAGGCCGGTTATTCAATTATTCTTAAGCCTGATTTAAATTATGGAAGAAGCCAAACTTTTTCTCCTAGACAAACTAAAACCCCCTAGCCGAACTGTCCTTTTCTGCATATCGCGGTGCCATTTTGTTGTCTGTTATGCATAATGTGGCGGCTCATTTTAGCTTATCGTGGCCCATTTCGCAGGCAACCCATTGGCCCGCTTGGTTCTCCCGATGGCCAGTTTGCCCCTGATTGGCCCCAAAGTGCGTTGGCCCTCCGGTAATATGCCCGGTATGGACCAGTCCAGCCCTGTCTCTGGCATAATAAACACAGGAGCAGATTTACTGTACAGAGAATAGAGACTTCACCCGCAACTGGTGTGGAAGAGAAATGAGCAAGCTTCCATATCTCTTAACCATCGCCCGTAAACCAGAGAGACCCAGTGTGAGTGATAGAGACTAAACAGCAGCCTGAGAAAATTATAGATTTGAGATTTTTAATGGCAGCAAATTAAACTTCAGCATTCAATTTGTTTTATTTCTGTATGCACAGTGTCTAATAATGCATTGGCAATGTATAACTAAGGTTATCTTGCCAATAAAGCTTGATATTAATCGAATCTGCCCATTTGATCCTATTATTTAAAAAAAAGTCCAGTGGAAAACGGCTGAAGATTTTGCCCAACATTTAAATGCAGCATATCCACTGAATTTATGGCATGTCAACGTATACTTATATAAAAGAATTATACCTGAAAACAATTTTTCTTTTTTTTAACTCTATCCACAAAAAAAAAAAAAATGAAACTTTTAACATATACTTTTTATTTAAATGATGACTAACAAATTTCTTGCAAGTTCTTTGAGACAAAAGTATAAAGTAAATATACTTATGATTATATTTTAATGTTTGTTTGAATGTACCATGATTACACGCAATCACTTAATTTTCAATAAAAACATTGTGCGATTTCATTGGTTAATTTTTTTTCATTGATTCACAGCCCTAAAATTAGCATAAATAATAGTTGAAATTCATAATTCTAAATCCCCTTTCTTGCTCTCAGGATGGCTCCAGAGGTGATCCTGGCTATGGATGAGGGTCAATATGATGGGAAGGTTGACATCTGGTCTCTAGGAATAACCTGTATTGAATTAGGTGAGATGGATTGATATGATTTAGTCTTATTTTTTGCTCAGTCTCTTTTTCTGATAAATCTATTCCTCATCTAGCTGAAAGGAAACCTCCACTCTTCAACATGAATGCAATGAGTGCCTTATACCACATCGCGCAGAACGAGAGCCCAAACCTGGAGTCCAGTGAATGGTGAGTGCAGTACTGGAGTAATGGCTTTTCTCTTGTGACTTCATTAGCTCCTACAACTACAAGCGGTATGTCTCTCTCTCTGAAGGTCGGACTACTTCAGAAACTTTGTGGACTCGTGCTTACAGAAGTTGCCCCAGGACAGACCCAACTCTGAAGAGCTGCTGAAGGTAAATCAAAGAAAGTTTACTGCTCAGAGAATTTGTGTGGAGGCTAGCAAGTTCTCTCCTGAAGAATGTTCTGTAATGCTCAGGCATACTGTAAGATTTCATGTATTGTATGATATTTTCTATTGTCACTGAATTCTGATGCCTTTTAGCTGTTTAAATGATTTCTGAATCTACATAATGCATAAGGATTTTTTCCTGCTGGGACAGTAGTTCACATTTTTACTTGCCCTGTCCACCTTTTCATTGGACCCTCAACAAAAATTATACATTTCATTTGTTTTTGTTTTTACTTGTGCCAGGAAGAAATCAAATTTCTATGCAAAACATATTTAATAACAGATTATAACTGGAAATTATACAGCTTTAATGTTACTCCATGACAGCTATATTCATAAAGGGCGAGATAAATGCACTTTTGCTGGAAAAAAATGGCATACAATGCAAAACATTACTGATTAATTTGAGTTGTTCAACCCATTCTTTCTGATGCTTTCAAGATTATCACAAATCAGTCTCGGAATTACAACAAAACTGCATCAACAGTATTCTAGCAAGTTGGAGAACATTACCTTTAACATCATCAGAAAACCAAATATGTTTTGGCTTCCAAGGCAAAAGAAAAATCATAAATGTAAGATGTGTTGACAATGCAGCACTGGCCTGTGACAGTTCCATCAACTCTCTCACATTGGCCTCGAGTTAGTGGGCCATTTAATTTTAGCCCTGTAATGTATGAACCTAATTGTTGAAAAGAAGCCTGGTAATATTTTGAAGTAAAAATGCCTCTGTTTCTTTTAGAGGATCTGATCATTTTTATCTTGACCTCAGTAACCACCACTTTCTGTGTGCAGCATGCATTTGTCCAGCGTGAGCGGCCGAAGTCAGTGCTTATTGACCTGATCCAGCGCACCAAAGATGCGGTGAGAGAGCTGGACAACCTGCAGTACCGCAAGATGAAAAAGATCCTCTTCCAGGAGGCCCACAACGGTCCTGCGGCAGAGGTCCCAGATGACGAAGAGGTCAGTTGTAAATGCATTACCCCACACTTCCTGTAGCACTTGCCATAGATGTGGCTGTCTTGTCGAGCACTTCTCTCACACCTTACAGTCTAGCTGATCCCACAAAAGCTCAATGGGGTTAAGATCCATAACACTCTTTGCCCACTCTAACCTTATCTTTTAGTTTTTCTGTTTCAAAAGTGTCTTTTTCTTTGCAATTCTTCACATATGGTCTGCACCCCTGAGTCTTCTTTTTACTGTTGTACATGAAACTGGTGTTGAGCGTGTAGAATTCAATGAAGCTGTCAACTGAGGACATGTGAGGTGTCTATTTCTCAGCAAACAGCAAAATCTGTACAAAAAAAAGTGTGTGTGTTTATACACAATACCATTCAAAACTTTTTAAATGCTTGACTAAAATGTTTCTCATGATCTTAAGAATATTTTGATCTGAAGGCGTATGCTTAAAGGTTTTAAATTTAGTTTTGTAGACAAAAATATAATTGTGCCACATATTAATTGATTTCATTATAAAACTAATATGAAGTATTAAATAAAGAAAAGCAGCCAATAAGTGCCCAACATAGATGGGAACTCCTTCAATACTGTTGAAAAAGCATCTCGGGGTGATTCCTCAAGAAGTCTGTTGAAAAAATGTCAAGAGTACATGTCTGCAAATTGTGACTACTTGAAGAAGCTAAAATATACGTTTTTTTTTATTTATTTTGGATTTTGTTTAGTCACAACATAATTCCCTTTATGTTATTCCATAGTTTTGATGGAATGTTTTGGGGATGTGTGTAATGCTACTTTGTCTCAAAGACTTTTTTAATAATAGGATCAAATGGACAGATTCGATTTATATCCAGCTTTATTGTCAAAATAAACTTAATAGTAAATTGCCAATGCATTATTTGACAGTTTACATACAGATATAAAACATATTGAATGCTGAAGTTTAATTTCCTGTCATTTAAAATCTTAAAACTATGTACCTGGCTGCCATTTCATTCTTTACTGTGCACTTGCTGGGTCTCTCTTCACCGTTTCGCTTTTGACACTAGTTCAGATGACAGCGAGTGAGCAATTTCGGGTGACACGAAGAGATACGGCAGCCTGCATTTATATATTTAATCAGCCTGTCAGATATTTCAGTCCAAGGCTGCACAAGTAATTGAATAAATAATTTAAAAAAATAAACGCCTCCTGATTCGCTATCGTATTGATGTCTGCAATTGACATTTCTCTGATTGTTTACAATGCTTCACCACAAAAGGCATACTGTAAATAGAACATTTAGACGCAATAGGGAATTGGCCTAAATGGAATACCATATTTAACACTTCATGATAAGTTTATTGTGGTAGGCGTGATCATAATCTTGATTATTTCAATTAATTGTGCAGCTCTATATTGGTCCATCACTAGTCTTATTATGTGGATTTGAATGTTAATGTGTTGTAGGAGGTGGAGCACAGTGTTGGCCGTACAGGCACAGTGAACAGTGTGGGAAGTAATCAGTCCATCCCTAGTATGTCCATCAGTGCCAGCTCACAGAGCAGCTCCGTCAACAGTCTGCCTGATGCCACTGATGACAACAAGAGTGAGGTGGATCTAATGGAGAAAGACCAAACCATTATACCCAACAGCTCTGTGATTCACATCAAACCGGTTTGTGCACTTCTGCTGTACTTGCATTCACATTTATTTTCTTGCCAGGTACCAAAGCAACTTGGTTTGTATTGTATGCTAAGTGCATCGCAAGGGAGGAGAATTATCTTAATGGTTCCTTTTTTTTTAAAACAAAAATACAATCATTGCCAATCTTTCTTTTCTCCCAAATGATGTATTTTTGAGAGTTACACATCTGTCCATTTATATTATTAGATAATAGAGGTACTTGGTGCATCACCACGATTGTCAGACATGTTTAATTTGTGTTGTCATCAAATATAAACATACAATAATGAACCTAGTGAGAGTACAGTCATATGAAATTATGGGGTCAAATGTAATCATCCATGGTGGTTTTTGGATATTACATCAGCTATAAATTACTTTAAATGTCTGTGTCAAGCATGGAATGTATGTTCTTAATGTGCTGTATTTGTTTGCTGAAGGAGGAAGAGAGCTATCCAGAAGACACAGAAGCTCAGAGACAGCCATCTGAACCCCAGTCTCCCCCAGTACAGACACCACGGCGTCAATACAGAAACCGAGAGCACTTTGCCACCATCCGCACAGCCTCCCTGGTGAGAACCAGATTACCACCCAAGAGTCAGGGAGAGTCCGTTTGCTCTCTGATCACTTTAGGTTGAACTATTTCTACAACACTTGAATGCTGGTGTCTGTTCTACTACAATGGTCAAAAGTGTGCTTGTTTGTATGTGTCTTAGGTTACTCGTCAGATCCAGGAGCATGAGCAGGACTCTGAGGTGCGAGAGCAGATGTCTGGATACAAACGTATGCGCAGACAGCACCAGAAACACCTTCTGGCCCTGGAGAACAAACTGAAGGGCGAGATGGATGAGCACAGACTCAAACTGGACAAGGAACTGGAAAACCAGAGGAACAGCTTTGCTGCCGAGATGGACAAACTCATCAAGAAGCACCAAGCCACTATGGACAAAGATGTACTGTATCATTGTCATAAAACCAAAAAGCTAATTCTAACAATAATTTTTCATGAATTATTACTGTTTGAAGCCAAGTAGAACAGTCCAGGTTTCCCATGGTCATGGTAAACCTGGAAAAATCAGGACATTTTAAAATTGTGTTTTTCTGGGCATGGAAAAAGTCATAAATGTTTCTAATTATGCTCCGCTCGAAAATCACCTAAATGTTGCTCTTGGTTAGAGCTGTAGAGTAGAACTTGTTTGCAAGCCTTAGCGATGTCCCTTTTGCAAGCTAATCCTTCTTTTGAGTAGGTTCTTTTCAGTTAATTGGTCAAAATGATTCAATATTTGTATTAATGATTAATCAAATTAGTGAATCAGTCTGAATAAAGATTATTTAAAAAATTGGTTTCTGGAAATTACACTGGAAAATAAATGTTTATTTATTCTGAAACATTCCAAATAAATTGTCTTCCGTTTGCATGTCTGGTGTAAACAATTTGCTGCACTCTGCTTTGCAGGCCAAGACTTTTGCCAACGATGAGAAGAAGTTCCTGCAGCACATACAGACCCAGCAGAAGAAGGAGCTAAACGGCTTCCTGGAGTCTCAGAAACGCGAGTACAAACTGCGCAAAGAGCAACTCAAAGAGGTCAGAAAGCCATTCAATCATAATCCTGTCTGGACTATTCTTAAAGGAATATTGCGGGTCCACTACAAGTTAAACTCAACTGACAACATTTGTGGCATAATATTGATAACCACAAAAATTTATTTTGACTTGTCCCTCATTTTCTTTCAAAAAAGCAAAAATCGAGGTTCCGCTGAGGCACTTACAATGGAAGTGAATGGGGGGGCCAATTTTTTTACGTTGAAATACTCACCGTTTCATAAATATAGCCACAAGACATAAACATAATGAGTGTTAACATGATTTTAGTGTGATAAAACCACTTACTAACCTTTTCTGTGTAAAGTTATAGCTAATTTTACAACTTCGTTACCATGATGATGTAATGTCAACAAACCCTAAAATCACTGTAAAAATTACAATTTAAACAACTTTACAGCTCAAATAATACATGAGTTTTAACAAAAGAATTAATGTAAATGCTTTTATAAAATTATTAGCTTCACATTTCTGCTTTTAAACCCTCCAATATTTGGCCACATTCACTTCCATTGTAAGTGCCTCACTGAAACCTCGATTTTAATTTTTTCAAGAAAAGGAGGGATCGAGTCAATTTATTTTTGTGGTAATCAACATTATGCCACAACTTAACTTGTATTGAACCCAGAATATTCCTTTTTAACATGCTGGTCTTTTTCATATCCCAGTCTGTATAGATGGATCATGTTCCTCTCCATAATATGCATAGCATCTTCTCCATATGTGCAGGAGCTGAATGAGAACCAGTCCACACCAAAGAAGGAGAAGCAGGAGTGGTTGTCCAAGCAGAAGGAGAACTTCCAGCACTTCCAGGCGGAGGAGGAGGCCAACCTTCTTCGCCGGCAGAGACAGTACCTGGAGCTCGAGTGCCGAAGGTTTAAACGGCGTGTCCTACTCAAACGTCACAAAGTGGAACAAGATCTTATAAGAGAGGTTAGTAGACAGTGAGCTCACATGTACACTAAATGTAAAATGTACCACTTGTAGGTAAGTTGACTAGTTTGCAATCTGCATTTTCATTTTTTTTTTTTTTTATATATATTTTTATTTAGTTTTGATATTTTAAGAGAGATTTTTAATATGGAAAGTTAAGTTAAAAAGTCAAAGTTTTTACGTTCACAATCATCCCTTGTACGCGTTGTTGTTAACTGTGGACTATTATCGATTATGAACATGGCTGATTTTGTTCTTGATGATACAGTACAATGACTTCTTGGGTGTCCAGTTCATTGGCCTTTAAATTAAACCTAAAATGACATTTAACAAGACTTTATCCACATTTTCCTAGCTTTGTACCATCACTGTAATGCTGTTTTTTCCTGTGCGTGTTTTGTCAGGAGCTGAAGAAGCGTCAGACGCAGAAGGATCTGGAGCATGCCATGCTGCTCCGACACCACGAGTCCATGCAGGAGCTGGAGTTCAGACACCTGAGCAACATCCAGAAGATGCGTGCGGAGCAGATCCGCCTGCAGCACCAGACCGAGCTCACCAACCAGCTGGAGTACAACAAGCGCAGGGAGAGGGAGCTCAGACGCAAACACGTCATGGAGGTCCGACAGCAACCCAAGAGCCTCAAGGTAGTTACAATCACTTCTCCGGTTGTAGGTTAGCATTAGTGCACTATAAGTAGCTTTGGATAAAATGTCTGATCAATGACAAATGAGAAATTAGGTTTAGGATTAATTATAGCATGAAAAATGTCTCCGCTGATTGCCTCATTTATTTGCGCCACTCACCTTTGTTTTTAGCTTAGTTAGTTTACTGATCTTGCTGCCCCAACATTGTTTCTTTGACAGTCCAAAGAGCTACAAATCAAGAAACAGTTCCAGGATACATGTAAGATCCAGACCCGGCAGTACAAAGCCCTGCGGAACCACCTGCTGGAGAGCACGCCAAAACCCGACCACAAGACCATGCTGAAGAGACTGAAGGAGGAACAAACGAGAAAACTAGCCATCCTCGCCGAGCAGTACGACCACACCATCAACAACATGCTCTCCACACAGGCTGTGAGTGCTAAAAAGAAAGAATACACACAAATGTTGTAACCTTCATTGACTGATCATATGATAAAAATGGTCATTCTCTTTCAGTTGCGTCTGGATGAGGCGCAGGAGGCCGAGTGTCAGGTGCTGAGGATGCAGCTGCAGCAGGAGTTGGAGCTGTTGAATGCGTATCAGAGTAAGATCAAGATGCAGACGGACGCACAGCAGGAGCGAGAGAGGAAAGAGCTGGAGCAGAGAGTGTCCCTGAGGAGAGCCCTGCTGGAGACCAAGGTCTTACAAGTCACTTAAAGGGACAATTCACTCAAAAAATTCCTCTGTCATCGTTTACTAACACTCACATGCTGTTCCAAACACGTATGACTTTCCGTCTTCCTTTAAACACAAAAAAGAGATGTAAGGCCTCAGTCACCATTCACTTATATTGAATGGGGAAAAAGATGCAATGAAAGTGAATGGTGACTGACCTTACATCTCTGTGTTTAAAGGAAGAAACCGGTTTGGAACAACATGTGGATGAGAACATGATGACAGAAGTTTAATTTTGGGTAAACTTAAGCATATATTATTTGAGAAGATGTATCAAGAATTGTCTGGCTAATCTAAATGGTCTGCAATTCTTTAAACATTTATGTGACTGTTCTTAGTTCTTTGCACATTTGTTTTGCAAATATATACACTCACCTAAAGGATTATTAGGAACACCATACTAATACTGTGTTTGACCCCCTTTCGCCTTCAGAACTGCCTTAATTCTACGTGGCATTGATTCAACAAGGTGCTGAAAGCATTCTTTAGAAATGTTGGCCCATATTGATAGGATAGCATCTTGCAGTTTATGGAGATTTGTGGGATGCACATCCAGGGCACGAAGCTCCCGTTCCACCACATCCCAAAGATGCTCTATTGGGTTGAGATCTGGTGACTGTGGGCAGGCCCGCATTAACCTGCCGTCAGACCCTGGGGCTGAGAGGTTTTGTAGGCCCACAATTAAAAAAAAGTCTAATGACCACGTTTGTCTATATAAAACAAAAGCAGAAATAAGTTTCTCTCGGGGAGATATAGCCTAACGAAGACAGTATTCCATAAAAAAATCCACAACAATAAAAGTATTAATTTCTTTCCCAACATGTTTTTTTTATATATAAATTCTTACTAACCGCAAGATTTTGAATGGTAGTGTATAATGCTACAAAAGTTTGTATTTCAGATAAATTTAGTTCTTTTGAGTCAAAAAAAAAAAAATGTACACAACTGTTTTCAACATTGATAATAATCATAAATGTTTGTTGAGCATCAAATCATATGAGAATGATTTCTGGAGGATCATGTGATGAAGACTGAAGTAATGATGGTGAAAATTCAGCTTTAATCGCAGAAATAAATTATATTTTATTGTATATATTATTACTGTTTTTAGTATATTTTTGATCAAATCAATGCAGACTTGGTGAGCAGAAGATACTTATGAACTTTTGAACATCCAACAGAATGATTCTAGCTTTATTTACCGATGTAGAATTTACCCTAAAAACAACTGGATGATTGTGACACTGTGATGATAATGTTTGTTCCAAAAGACTTAATTAAATGCATGAAACTAGTTTATTAGATATTAAACATATAAATTGTGACAAAAGTCTTTGTGTTGGTGGGGATTTTTCAACGATTTTAGTGCATACGATTTGTACATAACGTTAGTTACGTCCAGTAGGAGGCGGGAAAGGACTGTTATGAGTGAGTAAGTCAGTCAGCAGACTATTCAACCATTTCAGTGAAAAAGGCTGCTTTATTCTGGAACAAACAATGCTATGGCTATCAATGTCAATCATTGCTATTTCAAGAGTGAATCCCGCATAAATTCGGCGCTATTTAGATGTGGGGCGGGGCGTTTACATTTTGAAGAGACATGGCAACTAGCCTATAAACAAACTTTAATATAAATTATTGTAAATAATTAATTCACGAAATTTACCGTATCCATTTCATGCATTTAATCAGCTAAAATATCTGAGGGAGCCCCCTAAGTCTATTTTTTACTTCTTATGGGGGGTCCCGGATCACCCCAGCCCCCCCTCAATTCGAGCACTGCTCTTCCCGCACCTGGTCCTCCTCCTTTTCCTGCAGGTAAGCGAGGTAAAGGTCCTCCGGTCTGTCCGTCCCCGGTTGGCTCTGCTCCATGCAGCCAGTCCTCGTCCTCTGCAGCGCGAGTTAACGGTCTCCCGCCTGTTTGCTCGTCCTCTGCAGCGCGAGTTAACGGTCTCCCGCCTGTTTGTTTGTCCTCTGCACTGTTCATCGGTGCTCCGCTTAATGAGCTCGACTCGCCTTCATTTGCAGGTTTAAAAAATCCTGTCAGCTTTTCTAACAATTCCTTCTCACTGTTTTCTTTCTGTCGCAATATTTTTCACTTATGAGCACCACTCTCAAACTTTTTCTTTCCCGACATTTTGATTTAGCTATCTGCTATCTTCTGTGAGTGACTGTAAGCATAAATTTGAATAGACTACTAGAGTAGACGACAACGCATGCTACAACTGTTTCTCTACATTCTGATAGGCTGTCATATCATGCTTCCCACGTGGGTCACTTGTAAATTGGATCAATCAGCAGCCAAAAACATGAATATCAAGTGATTGACAGAAAATTCGACAAACTACAAAACAATGTGATTTTTTTGATGATAGGCCCCGTGTCTTCATAGGCCCTGGGGCTTCAGCCCCAGTAAGCCCATGCATTAATGCGGGCCTGACTGTGGGGGCCATTTTAGTACAGTGAACTCATTGTCATGTTCAAGAAACCAATTTGAAATGATTCGAGCTTTGTGACATGGTGCATTATCCTGCTGGAAGTAGCCATCAGAGGATGGGTACATGGTGGCCATAAAGGGATGGACATGGTCAGAAACAATGCTCAGGTAGGCCGTGGCATTTAAACGATGCCCAATTGGCACTAAGGGGCCTAAAGTGTGCCAAGAAAACATCCCCCACACCAGTACACCACCACCACCAGCCTGCACAGTGGTAACAAGGCATGATGGATCCATATTCTCATTCTGTTTACGCCAAATTCTGACTCTACCATCTGAATGTCTCAACAGAAATCGAGACTCATCAGACCAGGCAACATTTTTCCAGTCTTCAACTGTCCAATTTTGGTGAGCTCTTGCAAATTGTAGCCTCTTTTTCCTATTTGTAATGGAGATGAGTGGTACCCGGTGGGGTCTTCTGCTGTTGTAGCCCATCCGCCTCAAGGTTGTGCGTGTTGTGGCTTCACAAATGCTTTGCTGCATACCTTGGTTGTAACGAGTGGTTATTTCAGTCAAAGTTGCTCTTCTATCAGCTTGAATCAGTCGGCCCATTCTCCTCTGACCTCTAGCATCAACAAGGCATTTTCGCCCACAGGACTGCTGCATACTGGATGTTTTTCCCTTTTCACACCATTCTTTGTAAACCCTAGAAATGGTTGTGCGTGAAAATCCCAGTAACTGAGCAGATTGTGAAATACTCAGAACGGCCCGTCTGGCACCAACAACCATGCCACGCTCAAAATTGCTTAAATCACCTTTCTTTCCCATTCTGACATTCAGTTTGGAGTTCAGGAGATTGTCTTGACCAGGACCACACCCCTAAATGCATTGAAGCAACTGCCATGTGATTGGTTGATTAGATAATTGCATTAATGAGAAATTGAACAGGTGTTCCTAATAATCCTTTAGGTGAGTGTATCAGCTATATAGTGATATAGAGGCCCCAAAAATAATTTGGGTACTTAAGTCACACTTAAAAATGTATCATGTCATCGCATTTTTTTTCAGCCATATTTTCAGTTACCAACAGCAATTTTACCAACTTGTTCAAAGGTCATCATTCATGTTCCTCTCTTGTTCACACAAGTGTCTTAGCAGAGGAACCACAGGTGTATTTCATTGCTGTAACTATGGACTTGTTCCACTAAATTTGGCAACCAACAATCATTTTAATCATTCATTTTCAAGTATGTCTTAAAGTGGCATGAAACTCTCCTAGTTCAACGGGGCGTGAAATCTACTTTCATAACACACTTGCAACATAGATGGCTGAACATCACATTATGAGTAGAGATGACAACAAAAGAGTTTTAGGGCACTTCGCTGTGTATCAGTCATGGGACAAAAGTGTGAATAGTGAAGATGACAGAAGACACAGATTTGGATGTTGTGATCAAACTTTTGAGAATAAAGTGAGAACAGCACTCAAAACAGATATTACCCTCAAAACCAGCACTGCTTTGAGACTTTACATTAATTCAAAGATATTTATGATTACAAGGAGTGTTTCAGGTTGAATACAAGTTAAACTATTGACCGCATTTGTGGCAAAACGTTGATTACCACAGAAAATAACTTTGACTCATCCTTCTTTTTTTTAAAGAATAAAATCACTTTTTGTGAGACGCATAATGAAAGTAAACAGGTCCAATAAATGCACACTGTTTTTCAGAAGTATAGCCAAATTCGAACAAAAAAATAACCACTTTCCAAATAACTCTAAACACAATGAGTGCTATCATTGTTTTCAATTATGTGCAACATGTACATATCTAAAAAAAAAAATGTGTTTTTGCGTTTTTGTGAATCTTTAAGTGAAAATACTTGGAAATAAATGGGCCATTATATTATAAACCAGTTTTGTAGACATATTTATAATTAATTATGACTATATAACAGTATGGGCTTTTCTAGAGTCTGATGTGGCCTCTGATTTGTATCCCACAGATCGAGGAGGAGATGTTGACCTTGCAGAATGAACGCACAGAGAGGATCCGCAGCCTGCTGGAACGTCAGGCCAGAGAAATCGAGACCTTTGATTCAGAGAGCTTGCGCTTGGGCTTCAGCAACATTGTGTTGGCTAACATCTCTCCTGAGGGCCTCAGCCACAGCTTCCCTGGAGCCCCGGCTAGTTGGATCCCCCATCAGCACCAAGCGGATAGCTCTCTAGGGACTCAATGGGGCAGCAGCACTGGTTCAGGATCCAGTCACCACTACCACTCCAGCCAGGGAGGATCTCAGGCCCTGCAGAGCTGGGGTCAAGCCATCCCAGGAGGTGGTCTTCCACCGTGGGGCCACTCCTCAGGTCCTCCAGGGGCCATGCCAAAAAGCAGCACAGGGTTGCCCAACAGCCCCCAGGTGCTTAGGAGGTCCACCTCGGGGGGGCCCACTGAGCAGGGCATGAGTAGGAGCACCAGCATCACATCTCAGATATCTAACGGTTCACACCTGTCTTATACATAGACACCAGTGCGTTTGTGCCAACCCTGCACACAGAAACATAAACACACAGCGTAGGGGAACGCACTGGCCCAGACTCAAGACTGGCACAGAGAGCAGAGCTAACTGCGCTTGTCTCTCTACTCCCACTCTTCCTTTTCCTTGTCTCTATATCTCTCATTTCCGCTTTTCTCTCTCACTCGCAGATATGTAAACTACAGTAAATATTGCTCAGGTCAAAAGGAATTCTAACTTTGCATGAAACTTTTTTGACAACCATGCAGTGCTAGAGTCAAGAATATTAGTCTGATCATTCAGAGCTCACTTGAAGAGTTATTTAGTGCTAAAATTATAGATATAAATATTAAATAGATGTTTACTTGGCTTTAGTCCACTTGATATGTGGGTTCATAAACCAAACTGATGGAGACGTTGGCCACAATTTTCACATTATCTGCAAATAAATGAAATCCTAAATGATTATGTAAGAATGCACGGGATATGGATATCTAGGTGCAGTTACAAAAGCTCCTGAACAATCAGCCTGCTGTCATGCTCTAGAAATGAAAAATTGGGGTTTCAAAAAATAAGAAATCAAGATGACATTTGTGCAGTATATGTAATGTGGTCTGTGTTAAGAAGAGTCAGCCAAGTAAATGTTTTTAAGTATTTAAAGTATTTAATTTGTCAGAGTTTTAAATTGGTTTATTTGATCTCGATGTTTGCCTACATTTTAAGCTCTGGATTCCACCCCCCCCCCCCCCCCCCCCCCGACCTTATAGACTTTTTGTCACATTTATTTGGCCGTTAAACATCAATGGGGCTGTGTTCCCCAAGCAGCGTGTTTTAGCAGAGTGTAGGATTTAATGAACTGCGCTAGCAAGCTCCGATCTACAGCGTCACTTGCTTTTTTTTAGTCTGTACTTGAATTAAGCAACATGGTTGTGGCCAGGCAGTCTGTCTTTAGTCTCATCCTTTGATATTCCCTTTATTTTATTATATAAGCTAGTTTACATCTGTTGTTTGTCTAGACACATGATACAAAGAATAAGCAGTATATTTTTAATTTTTCGTGATTACTTCAGGTAAAATATGTTTAGGTACGCAATGCCACTAAAGAGCTAAAGGATATCAGATGCGTGTTCAGTGCCTTTAATGTGTTGATTTGAATATTCAGTGTAGATATTCCAAGGTATGTTTTAATGTACCTGGAAAAAAAAAAACACTCCCAAATTTAGATGAATCTAATATTAATCCCATCATGACAGAATGTAACTGATCGGAAATAAAGACTGATGCTTCATACTAGAACAAGGAGAGTGTGTGTGTTGGTTAAGTGTGCGCGTGCCTCCTACATGCAGTACATGTCATGTGTGACAGGCTTATATTTTCCCACAAGGTAAAACTAAACACTAATGCAAATAAACTTTTGAGGTGCCTTTTAATAGCTGCCAGAAGCACTTTATGTAGAATGTCGTATTTTGAGGAATATTTTGACATGTTTGGAACTATGAAAATGACTGATGCTTTTTCCCCCCCAAAGGAAATCAATGAAACCTTTTTGAATGTACTTTGTCCCCCAATATGTTTGTGTCATGTTTGTTTGGCACTTTGGGAATGTTAAAATCATAGGAGCATAAATGACTTCCTCTTTTTCTTAAGGTCATGACAGCAGGCTTTGTTATATGATTCATAACAGGCTCTTGTGGAGCAGGCAACAGTTTATTTGGTCTCAAGACCTCCACATTAACGGGTGTGTTCACTGTATCACACTCCTACACTACCAGTTGACATTTTGGATGCATCTAATCATTATTTATTATTTCTATTTTCCACATATTAGAATAATAGTGAAGTCATCTAAACTATGAAGTATCATATGGAAATGTGTGTGTGTGTGTGGGGGGGGGGGTCTTTTTGTGAACAAGACAATATTTAACAAATCAAATTGTCAAAAATTGTGTATTTGAGCTTACTCAGAGTAACTATCCTTGCACAATCAGGGCATTCTATACAACTTCAAGAGGTATCCACCTGAGATGCTCTTAAAATGTCATTAAACTTTGGTCAAGTACCAAACATTTTACTGGTGTAGTTGTAGGTCTATGAAGAACACTAGATGTATTTTAAGAAATCAATAGATGCCCCAATTATATAAAAGCCAAAATATGTTGTTTATATTTTTTCCCTCATTAGTTGGCTGGTAAAAGCATCTAAGATGACCATGCACTTGAGTAGATTCCTCTTAAACTGGCAGGAAAACCTTTGGTCTCTTTATCCCCGCTATCTGTCTGTCCTCTGTGCTGCCCATACCGCAGGTGTCAGTGCCCAGTATTGTGAGGAATTGAGCTGTGCTGCCGATGCCCCTGCCTTCTCTCTCTCTCTCTCTCTCTCTCTCTCTCTCACACTCAACTCTCTCTCGCTCTCTCATCTTTGTGAATTTTTATTTGTGTTTTAACACTTCTGATGTAGTTTTTTAACCTCACTTTTTCCCTTGTGCAATCATTGAAGACAAATGTCTCCAGGCAGGACACGTCTCTCGCCCTCCTTTATGTTCTACTATGTCAAAAGAGCTTGTGTTACTGCTGACCTAACCTCTTATTACCAAATGGATCCAGCTCTAATGTGAAAGTCTAGAGGAGTCATCCGGGGAGAGTGTTCATATTGAATATTTGATCAAAATAAAGATTTAGAATACATGGAAATTAACAAAATTGATGGTGGGTTCCCCTCCATCTCTGCATGTGGACAAGTTTTAAAAGAAACCTATTTCGAAACTATTTACCTTTAGCTTTTCCAGGGATGGTTCATCCAAAAAAGAAAATTCTGTCGTAATTTTCGCACTTTCGTGTCATTTCAAACCCGCATGACTTATGTCATTGCATCTTTTTCTTTCCGTACAATGAAAGTGAATGGTGACTGAGGCCAACATTCTGCAGAACATCCCTTTTTTTTGGTTCCATAGACAAAGAGAGTCAGACGGTTTGGACGTGAGGGTGAATAAATGATGATGGAATTTTCAACAATACAATGAGACTCACTCCGGGGCTTCGGAGTTGAACTTCAGGGAGTAGTGTGTGTTTACATGTCAACTCTGCACACTTTGTTTTCCATTTGTATTTGAACATTAGTCTGTTGATCACAGGAAAGCTTCTGCACATGCCATTGTCCTCTGTACTCTGAAACGCCTTTATTCTGAACCCGACATTCATGTGAATGTCAGAAGGTGCAGTATCCTCCAGTATACCATGACATCAGTTTAATGGCACAAATGTGCAGAACAGAACTGTTAAAGCATCGTCACATTTTTAATAATAGTCCTCCCATTGGTCTATATTTTGATATCAAGGTATACCTTTTGTTTTTGAACAAACAATCAGTTTAGTCCAATTTAAAAATATATATAATTATCCATTTTGTTTATAAGAATACATTTTGGGTGAGGGCTGTTTCAATTTGGATGGTATTCATAATTGTGATAATCGTTTATTTGTCATACCGGATACTTGTCATTTTATTTTTGTCATAGTTTTAAACTTTTGTCCTACTGACTGAATTTAGTGGATTTGTAAGTAATACTGCTATTTGAGAAATACTAGTATGAAATGCAAACGTTTTTTTCTAATGGAGGTTCAGCCTCTGGTCAAACACTGTGCCATCCCACAGCTGCCAAGCCCGGTCACTACTGCAAAGTCTCCTCTCCAGAGAAACTAATTGATGGGCTTTAAGAGAGAGAGAGAGGGTTATTTTAATTCTAATGGGCCTGAATGCTCCCATTGCCAACACTACAAACAAATTTAATGAGGTGTGATAGAGAGGGGCTGGTCAAAGGGGAAGGGCTACATTTCTGTAAAGAACATCAGTATTCATTCGCTGTGTTCGAAATTGCATAATAAACTGTATGCCATTTCCAGCGCACACATTGTCCTCTGGCTCAGCATCACCACTATGACTCATATGTAACCTGTATCAAAATGTAGAGATTGTGTATCATGTTATTGAATGTCAAAAAAGATTATACAAAAAGTTTAAAAAATATAAAATAAATGGCTTGAAATTGTACTGAAGTATTCCTAAATCAGACAAAACAAGTCTAGGGATAAATTAAAAATTATTATTATTATTATTATTATTATTCTGTTCTGTAATTACTATTGTGTTGATGGAGGAACACTGGTCAGAGGATCCGATGTAATAAAATTACATTTAGTACAACATTTTGTCTGGCTTTTAATTAAAATGCTTTAGCTTTAAAAATGTATTGGCAGCCAAATAATTTTGTGTCAGTCTGGCAATCGATTGCATTTAAACATATGAGCAACAAACAGGAATGTATTTTTCATAATATTAACAATTTGATTGTTCCCACAAACAGGATCCCTGTGCTTTTGTCTTAAAGGGATAGTTCACCCAAAAATAGAAATTCTCTCATCATTTACTCACCCTCATGCAATCCCAGATGTGTGTGACTTTCTTTCCTCTGCACAAGCGAATATTTTTTTTAAGAATATCTTGCTCTGTACAATGCAAGTCAACAGGGTCAAAAACTTTGAAGCGCAAAAAGCACAAAGCCAGCAGAAAAAGTTATCCAGTTGTTAAATCCATGTTTTCAGAAGTGATATGACAGGTGTGAATGAGAAACAGATTGACATTTGAGTGCTTTTTTTTATTATTATAAATCTCCACTTTCAAACAGCTCTCCTAAGCGCTCTTCTCAAGAGTTCTTTTGTTTTTGGCAATTTGCGTTCTTGCATATCACTAGCTACTGGACAGGGAGGAGAATTTATAGTAAAAAAGGACTTAAATATTGATCTGTTTCTCACCCACACCTGTCATATCACTTCTGAAGATATTGGCATAACTATTAAATTAATTCTTTTATGCTGCCTTTGTGCTTTCTGAGCTTTGGAGTTTTGGACCCTGCTGACATGCATTGTGAGGACATACAGAGCTGAAATATTTTAGTTTTAGTTTGTGTTCAGCAGAAGAAAGTAAGTTA
Source organism: Moxostoma hubbsi (assembly GCA_032164185.1). NCBI lineage: Eukaryota > Metazoa > Chordata > Actinopteri > Cypriniformes > Catostomidae > Moxostoma > Moxostoma hubbsi. The sequence goes on along the minus strand of JAVLUX010000030.1, from coordinate 22,968,005 downwards.
CACACACATCTTCGGATGGCATGAGGGTGAGTAAATGATGAGAGAATTTCTATTTTTGGGTGAACTGTTCCTTTAAAGTTGGTTTGGAAACAAGCTATCCATACCTTACCACCATTAAAATTGTCCTTGAGTGGAGGTGCTCCAGTACTGAGGAATGTTTTCTAATAATTACATATTTTGGACATTGTGTTCCACTGTCTTCCCTGCTGGAAAAATGAACATGAAACCAGTCTAAGCTGACCATCCTACCTGGTCAGGGGTTTTCGAGGGATTTGTGACACTTTTCTGCTGGTCGGGCTGGACCAGTGAAGTCTACGTGCCAAGGAGGGTGACCATGTGTGAACACTGGGATGCACCGATCAAACGGACAAACGGATGCACCGATACACCGAATCTTCAGCGGTTACCTAGAAACACGATACCTTCAACTTGACACATCCCTCAGTCCTTCCTGAGTATGAAGACTTTTTCAACGAACAAGACCGTTTTTCTTGGTTTCGTGTTTCTTTGTACAAACTTAAATTACGATTTATTTCACAGATGAGCATGTATCATCAGAAGTGTTAAAACGGATATCTGCATTTATAAACTCGAGTAGCGCCGCAGGTAACCGCGACGATGACTCGTCCAGTGTGACTGACACTGTTGTCACTCCAGATCAACACAACTCGACAATGAAAGTAAACACTGTTAGACTCTTGTTGAACTTTGATCAAGCATGTTGAATACTCTTAAAATGTTTACTTCGAAAGTTATTATAGTAACACTTGGGTAACATGGTACTTGCACTGCCATCAAATAATAAATGACAGGAAGGGGAAGATTATGTGACAGCAGTCTTGCTGTGTACCACATTTAAAACTATTTTTAAAAATCTCATTCTTGTATAATAATTATTTAGACCGTTTTTATGAGCTCAGATTAATTGAGCCCATGGACTTTCCAAAAGCCCGTCTAAGAGTGGCATATCTGTACTTAAAAATGTATTTGACGCACCGGAGGATATTTAAAGGGACAGTTCACCCAAAAATGAAAATTTTCTATTCATTTACTCACCCTCATGTCATCCAAGATGTGTATGACTTACTTTTTTATGCAGAACACAAATCAAATTATATATATATATATATATATATATATATATATATATATATATTATTTCAGCTCTGTAGGTCCATACAATTCAAGTGAATGGTGGCCAGAACTTTGAAGGACCATTTATAACATAAAGGCATCACAAAAGTAATCCATACGACTCCAGTGGCTTTATCAATGTCTTCTGAAGTGATCCAATCATTTTTGGGTGACAACCGACTAAAATGTAATTCCCTTTTCACTATAAATCAAGCATTAGGAAGTGTAATCGAGCTTGAAATCATGATCAAGCCTAGATGAAGTGAAAGAGAGGTACATTTTGGTCTGTTCCCAACCAGAAGTGATGGAGGATAAAATATAATACGCCATTAATCTCCATGCTTGGGTCTCTAAAGGGTTATTGATGATTGCAAACTATGAAAATGATGACCAGTTACAGCACCTTGTTATACAGTCTCCATCATATAGTTACATGAATTCTAACCTAAAATCTTAATGATGCAAAAGAAAAATGTTCATGTCCATGTTGTTTGTCATCTACCCAAGATTTAGATGGTACTTAAACTTCTCTGTACAAAATGCCCACTGTTGAAACATTTCTTTTGTGATCGTTTATATGTGATCTGAGCAAATACAGGTGTGACAGGTGTTCTTTTCTCTTGTTGTTGCAGCATACCCCTGATATTGACACAAAATATCCCATACAGGTAAAGGTGTCCATTCATGCTTGCGAAACAAAACCCATTTTCACTGTTATTGTGCAGCCTGCTGATTTATATCTGCACAGACACAGCCATTACATACTATAACAGCATACCCACCCTGTAAGCAATGATACTCTCTCTCACATGTAATTCCTTATATTTGTGATTCCTTATCTGGTTTTACTTTTATTATGTGTATAGGTGCCTTATCCATTCTACTTGTTCTACTTGTTTTATTTGTTTTCTTTCTTCTTTTCTTTCCAGTTGTCCTTCAAGGCCTGTTGAGGTAGAGAGTGGAGAGTACCTGTACTGTCCCCCTCAACGCTGGCTAAACAACCTCAAAGTAATGGACAGCCAGTTACTGAAGCCAATCTCATAAATGAACTATAAACTTGTTACCTTTGACAGAAAGGAGCGCTGGTGCTTCTGTATGACCCATGTGTCTCAGCGGAAGCTCGCAGGAGTCTGGCAGTGTTGGCTCATTCTTGTCTGCCTTATTTCACCCCTAGCTCAGCCGACACAGAGTGAGACAAGATAGTCACGATTCTGATAAATATGTTAAATTATAGATATTATGGTTTCATTTTCTGTTATTGCATGATTTTCTGTTAAGCTGCTTTAAAACGATGTGTGTTGTGAAAGGCGCTATACAAATTTCTTGACTTATGTCAGTTATCACAGCTTTACCTGTTGAACACTGGATGAATGTCAGCTGTGATGTCAGAAGTACCTGTACTTTGGTGCTAAGTTGATACTAAAATAAAAATGTAATGTTTCCAATCTTTGTGCTTTACCATCTCAATTTGGCAAGCTATCAGATCAGATTTTGCTGTTTCAGAAGGAAATTGGTACTTTAATTCACCAAAGTGGCATTCAACTGATCACAAAGTATATTCAGGACATTACTGATGTAAAAAACAGCACCATCACTATTTGAAAAAAGTCATTTTTGATCAAATCTAGACATGCCCCATTTCCAGCAGCCATCACTCCATCACCTTATCCTTGAGGAATCATGCAAAATTGCTAATTTGGTTCTAGAAAATTACTTGCCATTATAACAAACACAGTTGAAAACTATTTGATTTGTTAAATGAAGTTTAACGTTGTCTTTGTGTTTGTTTTTGAGTTGCCACAGTATACAATAGACGGCATGTCTTAAGGTCAATATTAGGGCAAAAAGCAACCGCTTTTTCTAGTAACTCGTCAATCAATCATTGTATTGAGTAATGAAGGCTTTACAATGTGGATGGGCCCAGATACAACAAACATGAGGATAAGTACATCAGAGTCTCTAGTTTGAGAAACAGACGTCTCACATGTCCTCAGCTGACAGTTTCATTGAATTCTACCCGCTCAACACCAGTTTCATGTACAACAGTAAAGAGAAGACTCAGGGGTGCAGGCATTATGCTCACATGCTTTTGGAAATGAGATATAGGCCCACAAGAAGTCATGAAAAATGTAAAATGGACTGCATTGACATATCACAATTTTTAACAAATGTCTTCTGTCTGTAATCTGTCCATCTCACAACCTTTAGCTTTGGTATCATAGGGTCGTTCACTAGAGATGTCACACATCACACTTGGGCTTTGTGATTGGTTGCTTTCAATTTCCTCCAATATTAGTCAAGCTAGCACAAGACAAAGAGCAATGTACAGTATGTATATGATGAAACCGGCACCGTGGACAAACTCAAGAACATCAATCAAGATATGTCCAAAGTGAAGAGATCAAATTTGAAGAAATTGCACACTGACCTCTTTAACAACCAGAATTGTTTTTTGACGATGATGATGATGATGATGATGATGATGCAGTTGTTTTATGTAAATTGGAATGCTAATGCTAACCTTCATACTCATCTCTGAATGCTACTTTTTAAAACACAGCTGCATGAAGACTCTCAGTCTTAAGGAGATACAGAGGACCAGAGGAAGACCAGGATGGCCCTCCAACAAAAATCAGAGGCAGTGGAACTGAAATCTGAAGTCAAACCAGACAAATTTGATAGCACAGAGAGTGCTAACCTGAACAGGAAACCTGAACACACTACCACAAAATGTTACAAAGGATATAGCCTCTTTGGCGTTGCTGACAGTTAATGTTACACAATCTCTCAGTTCAGTTAAGGACTCTGAGGAAACAGAAGTGAGGGTCAAGGACAAAGATAAGAAGATAATCAATGAAGAAACACAGTTTGAGCAGGATAAAGTTGTTGAAAGAAGGGGGAAAGAAGCCCCTTTCCATGCACTGATGAGGCCATTTAGGCAGCAGCAGCTCTAGGCTTCCTGTTGGGGCTGCTTACCCTGTCTGTGCTCCACACATGCCTTTATCACCATTTTCACCATCTTCATCCAGTCTCTACTGGCATGATAAACAGCAAGACTATGAGAATGTGCAATGCAAGTGAATGGATACCAAAATTCTGAAGCTCCAAAATGCACAAAAAGGCAGCAAACAGTGGTTAAATCTATATTTTCAGAAGTGATATGATAGGTGTATATTTTAGTCATTTTTACTATAAATTATCCTCTCTGCCCAGTAGGTGACGATGTGCACTAAGAATGGAAATCGGAAATGGAGTGGAAATTTTTCCTCCAAGGTTTGGTAAAATGGGGAGAGTATTGAGACAATTCATTGAAATTAGACAGCTTACTGTCATTTTAATTTCACAAATAAAAGTAATCAGTAGAGGAATTGCAATCAAAATTAACTGTTGCCCTTCTGATAGGACTGTAACATTGGTGCTGATGTTGCGTCTATCTCAGATTAAAACCCGAAAACGAATCGTCATGGCCCTGTTCAAGCTGGCAACTTCCACCAAGTAGTGAAGGAAACTTTCAATCTTAGACCATCCATCAATGTGTATAATATGTGTGCACAGCCTTTAAAGAAAATGTTAGAGCTAAGTGATGGCATGCAAGGCTCAGACGTGTGAATGGTGAGCTCAGTCACACTTTGAGTAGGGGGACATACTATATTTGGCATCAATTCAAGTGTACTTGGTTTGCAAAGACAAAAAGGGAATTTCCGTTTAGAACAGCAAATGCTGCTTGACCAATCTAAATTCGGGTGTGTCTTACCTCTGTTTTAATTTCTCCAGATAAGTGTACGCGGGAAACCCAATCCAAAGCTATTATAAGAGAAGTTATGTTGGTCAACTTATATCTGTAATAGTGGCCGTGACCTCTTCTGAAGAAAACGTTAAGTTAAATTCAAGTGTATGCAATTCCATGGGAGCTATACTTTTATTGTGTAAATGTGAATGTGACCAATCTTAGGTATATAGCAATTACCTCTGTTTGAAGATCAAAGACTGAAAAACACGCGAGGACCTCAAAGCGACATAGTTTCCTAATCGGAATGGGTAAAATATAATTAAAGATTTAAAAAGAATAATAAAAAATTCGCTCACTTTTAATGATGCTCAGATATCATTAAAACCTTTTTCATTTATGGAGTCAGATGAAATAACGAGGTAATACATGAGAGAAAATGTATTTCATTTCATCTTGTTGTGTTGCGCAAAAGGAAAGACAGTAATGCACAGAGACCTTCAACCGTATAGTTGGACACCACCATTGGACCGATAAACGGGCTTACAGTAGCATACACCCCCCCCAGTAATTCAGTAAATGGTGAATACTGCTTTTGGAAAAGGTCATGAGGCATCAGTGTATTACTCCCTGCTAATTCAGAGTCTAGGGGACGGAGCTTCAACTTCTCTCAAGAGATTATGGGAGAAATATTTAAACTTGGTATTGGAGGAGGGAGTGTGGGCTAAGATTCTATAAAACATAAAGTCTGCATCTAGAGATGCAAGAGTACGCCTTATGCAATTCAAGATTTTACATCAATTCTGTTGGACCCCCTCTAGACTGTATAGGCTTGGTATTAAAGACACACCCACCTGCTCGCAATTCCAATCAGAAGACAGGGACACAACCAATGTTTTTTGGGGATGAGTTAAGATCCAAGAATTTTGGTTGAGTGTTCAGAGCTTTACGTGTGACGTAGTCGTGGACACTCAATTTTCATTTTGCACCAGACTGTGTATTTTGGGTGATGGGGCAGTCCTGAATATGGGTGATGGATATATGGAGAGCTGGGTCCTGACCGGTGTGATGATTGGCAGGTGGGTAATCCTCAGGGGATGAGGTGGAATGATGCGCCTTCATTTTGTGAGTGGTGCGTCAAGTTGGGCAGGGTGGCGGCATTTGAGGAGATGGTATATAGAAGGCTAGGCAACCTGGATCAGGAAATGGGGCAATTGATTTGCTGCATGGAATCAATTAACAATTGTTAATAAAAAAAAATTATAATAAAAACAGTGGGGTTTAATATCCATATGAGTCTAAATGTAATTTAAACCTGGAAATAAACTTTAGGATTTTGAAAAATGTATTAAGAAACTTTATGATGTAAAATTGCCACAAAATATTTGAAATTTTGCCCTATTTTATGCCACTAATCAATTTTTTTTTAACATTAACATTGTTAACTTGAGATGTCACATTTCCTAGAAATTATTTTTTTTTTAAAAACTGTGCCACACATATTGTACATATTTACATAGTTAATGCTAATTTCATTTTATGGGTAATACATTCTCAATATAATTATTCAGATTGAGAATTTGTTAATTGATTAAATTTGACCATTTGACAAAAATTTAAAAAGGCTGAACCTCAGTATTTTGAAACTGAAATAAATAAAAAAAATACCCTGAAAATCAAATATTGATTATTTGGCCACGGGCCAAATATTGCCCCTTATTTGAAAAGATCATTTCTGGCTCTGCACTATGATTATGGCCTTTACTTTTGTATTTGCCAGGTCCTAAATATTGGGTGGTTCAGAAAATGGGAGCCAAGAGCTTTTATCATGGCTCTTTTATGAGTATGGATTTCCAGAACAGTGAAACACATAGATGCTGCTGTGCATTTCAGTGAATATTGAAAGACCTACTCATTCACAGGAGAATGCTATTTCAGGTAATGCCACATATACAGTATTTTTGTTTCATAACAACAACAAAACAAGCTTTCCCGAAGATATTTACTTATTTCAGACATTGTCATAGACAACGTATTACATTTCCCTTTTTTTGTAGTTATAATGAGTAAAGAGGTGGTATAGATCCTGGATTTCCAAGAGAAATTCATATGGACTGGCCCAGTGTTGTTGGGAAAGTGGATTCAGCTTTTGAACACACAGGTAAAGGACTGCTTTTATGTTATTGTAATTTTCTTTTTAAATCTCTTTCTCCTGGAATTATATACTGTGTTTCCCCCAACAGGAAGTGTTCACCTCTTCTGCAAATCAAAAGCATTTATCTTCAATCATCAAAAGAGATGTTTGCTGCACACTATGAACACAAATGCTTGGCTTCTGAGAGCTGAAAAAGGGGAACTAAAACGTTTATCACAAGGACAGAAAGGAAATGTGTACGCTTGACTTTTTTTTTTTCAAGCCAAAAGAATTTGTTTAGATTTGAATCTCTTGTGTGGTAATGAAATTATATTAGTGAACCAGTTTTTATGAAAGAATAAGTATTTACCAAATATAGCTATATTCAATATCTATAGGAAAACAATCCCTGCATATCTATGAATGTACTACAGAACCCCCTGAATTACTGTGAATTTCTAATAAATCAAGTGCACATCTACAGTTCTTTTCAAATATATTTAAACCTCAAGCATAACATTTATTCAGCTGCAGATAACAATGAACAACAGTATGAGAATATTGGTTAAATGTTTAGCACCAACAAAATCCATTAATATCATTTTAGACACATTTTGGTGTGCCCAAAGTATTAGAATTGATGTTTTTATATATTATTTCCATTTTGAATTTGACACCTCAGAAAAAATACATTGAAAGGAAAGCTAGACAAAAAAGGTAAAAGCACTATAAAACAAATCTTGTAACACCACAGAGTCACTGTGTCTCTGATATAAACTGACATGGCTATAAATGTTATATATTGCATAATTTCCTAAATAGTTGGGATTAGTTATTAAAACAATACCGGTAAGCAACAAATAAAAACATGAAAAGTCTAACCAGCTCATCCTCTAAATGACTGTTTTTAATGTCATGGGGATTTATCATAGCCTGCAGCTTTGACAGGAATTTACTGATTTCAATCTAAATGCCCTCATTTTACCTTAAAAGCCACTAAATATCAAATATGTTTACATGTGCATTCTCTTGGTTCAACACATACAATCTTGGCAACATATGGATTTAGAGAGTATTTTGTGATTGTTTCTAATTACTTTCAAATATGATTTCTAATATCCCTCCAGTCATCTCCAGTAATTAAAAATACATTTATGGGGAAACGTTTGTTTTTGGGAGCTGTGAACAAAGGTAAAGGTGTTTATAAATATATAACAGTGAAGTATGGACAGCATGTACAGTAACTGCTGCAAGCCTTTCTGAGTTTAGAATGCTCCAAATAAACCATTCATGTGTGTATTTGATTCTAGGAATTACACAGAGCTCAAAAATACATTTAATACTCAATCAAATACTGATTTATTAAAACAAGTCATAATTAACCATTTAATGGACAGAAAAAGAATCTCCTTACTGTAAAGGATGACTGCCACCTAGAAGCTATACAAAGAAAATAATTTGGACACGTTCCAATTAATGGAAAAGGAGGCAATGAACTGAATAACAGCTGTTGCAATGTAGCAGCTGATCAGACACTCTTCACATATACAGTGAACATTACAGTTTGTTTTCAATTATTTCCTTTTTTAATTTATTGTGAAGAGTGCTAAATTAGTCTATGACTGTTTATCAGCATGTTGAAAGGTAACACTTTCAATATGAATATGATTATTAGGTAGGTAAAGTGTATATGTACAATGTCACATTATGTGGGTAAAAACAGAAAGAAGCTATTCAGGATTGGCTTCCTTCTAAATAGATCGTATCTCTCCGTTTTATCACTCTCAGTAGCTCACATGGCTTGATATGTCCCTGAAATGGAGGCAGCTCTCTCTTAGCTTCATTACTCATCATAGTGCAGGGATGACAGAAATTTATCCACATCCAAGTCATCTGGAAAAGAGTCCAGCAGCTTTTTCTGTTTCTGTAAAATAAAAAGAAATTCAGCCAGACAAAGTCAGCATAATGGCTAATGCCTACCAAACATTTGGACAACATATACAAACAAAAATGAGTCCGAATTATTTTGATACAGATAATGGCTGTTACAAATCCTAGTAAGCAGACTGGATGTCTGCTGCTATGTGGGCAGAAGTCAAGACAAACTGCATTCTAACCGAATGGAACCCCATTCTTATACAACCACTAAAGCACACTATTATGACTCAAAGTTTATTTGGATGTTAGCATTTAGCTAAGTGATCGATTCTATGCAGATAATAGGCAACATAAGTACATAACACAAAAACAATTAGGTGAAAAAAAAAATCTTAAATTGAACTTTCCCATATCTACACTTTTCTGTACCAAATAAAATGACCAATGAAAGACACAAGGCAATATTGCCTCAAATATGGCCAAAATTAGGCATCTAAAGGCTAGAGCAGTGGTTCTCAACCAGGGGGTCGGGACCCACTAGGGAGCCTCAGCACACATCGAAATATTTTCTCGAATGATGGGGGGCCTTGGAGTAAAAAAGGTTGAGAACCACTGGGCTAAAGTAGACTTTTCTGCGTGCCATTCCATCTTAGGCAAGTGTTCAGCCTTTTAAAGTATACTCTTTTGACCATGAGCCCATATGGACATGTTTGCATTCACACAACTGCTGCTTTGTGATACTCTTTAGGACAGTCTACGGCAGGCACATACCCCTACTGTCCACATGTCTAGAAAAACTAGGATCCATGCCGGCAGTCTACTTTTACTTTGCTGGTGATGAAATTTGCGTTAGGGCACTGCCTGGAAGTAACAGCATGTAGTGGAAAACCAAAGTATACTTTGGCCTTGAGAGGCTAGTATAATTCTGCTTCTACCTAACATCTGAGTCTTCAAGTTGTGTTTGCATATGTTGAGCAAAACAAAAACTATCGAGGTAAGCAGCTCTGACTTTGAGATAAATTCCAATCTGGAAAGCCTAAATCCTCGTTGTGGCGTAGTGACTCACCTCAATCCAGGTGGCAGAGGACGAATCACAGTTGCCTCCACGTCTGAGACCGTCAATCCATGCATCTTATCACATGGCTTGCTGAGCACGTTACCGCGGAGAGTAGCATGAAGCCTCCATGCGTGGTATGTCTCCGCGGTAAAGTGCTCAGCAAGCCATGCTGAGATAGCAAAGATTGGCTCTCAAAGTCAGAGCTGCTTACCTCGATAGCTTTTGTTTTTGTTATCCATGCACAACTCACCACACGCCCCACTGAGAGCGAACCACATTTTAGCAACCACTAGGAGGTTACCCCATGTAACTCTACCCTCCCTAGAAACCAGGCCAATTTGGTTGCTTAGGAGACCTGGCTGGAGTCGATTCGAACTCACGACTCCAGTGGTGGTAGTCAGCATCTTTACTCACTGAGATACCCAGGCCCCCGACATGCACAAGATAGATTAGATAAAATATAGCTACACAAGTCCTAGATAAGATAGAGCTTTTATTCATATTTGTATTTATTATTAGACAGACAGAGTGATAATATCTGCTCACCTTCAATTTCTTTTTACTGCCCAAGGAACCAGAAAGCTGCAACTCTTTCTTTGCAGGAGGACTTGATTCCATGTGCTTCCGCTTCTTTCCTTTAGGGGCAGAAGATTTTCCAGCACTGGCCTCCTCCTGACGCAAGCTATCTTTCAGAGGACCTCCTTTCCTGGCAGCACGAGACAGGATCATGAGGGTGTGGGCGGCCATGTTAATGCTGTTCTCACTGCCTGCCTCACTGGCAGGACTGCAGGAGGGGATATCCGGTGTGACAGGAAGTGGGAGGCACCTTGGCGTACTTTCACACTCCCGTGTGAGCTTCTGTCGAGATGGGGTTCTCAATCCATCCATCAGATCCACTTGTGTATGCCCATGTCCAGGTGTTTTTGGGATTGGGAGATCTGAACAACTGGCCCCCTGCATCTTTGGTGGAGTAGCTGCGGAAGCCTGGCACTGTATGTCCTGCAGCATCTCAACGGCAGGTTTAGTCAATGGGTTCATCTTGTATAAAAGTCTATTAGAAGTGCTTGATATGGGTGCTGCAGATTTAACTGTAGAAGATACAAGATCTTCAGTTGGAGGGTGTGCAGTTGTCTGAAGCTGCTCTTGCTGATGGCCCTCCAACTCATTTTCCTTGTTTGCAGTGACACCAGGAGACTCTTGTGAGGTGACCTTCTCTGAGGAACTCTCTGCTGGTTTTGAAAACCTCCTTTCATGAGACTCTTCTTGTGTACTATCCTTTGTGTTGCTTAGTGGTTTCTGCTTTTGCCCCTGGCCAGATGACTTCATGATCTGTGCAGCATCAACCTTGCCCGATACTTGTGATTTTTTCGGTGATTCTGATCTAATGAAAGACTCCGGCTTAGTGGGAGCTTTGTTGGAAGACTTTGTACTAACAGCAGTAAGATCTGTTCCCTTTTCAGACACTGTACTTTTCTGGGCTTCTTTTTGTTGTTGAGGTATGGTGGCTTTTTCAGAGTCCTTTGTACCTGCACTGTGATCTATTTGAGGCAGTCTTATCGTTTCTAACCATCTTTTACTGGCGTCAGAAATTAAAAGCGGGTTCTGTTCAGTCCGTTTGATTTCCTTATCACCCTGCTGAGGAGGGGAAGATAAGGAAACAGAAGATGTGAAAGTGCTTGTCTGTGTAGAACTCTGGCCAGCTGCAGTGTTTTCAGGTGTGACGTCAAAGCAAAGTATCCTTCGATGGCTGGGGCTTGTTGCACTGCCACTCTTTTGAAGGTCAGTGTTCTGAGAGGTCTGGGGAAGCACTTTTGAAACTTGGCTGGATCCAGATGTGCACGGGTTGCCTGAAAATCAGTAATCGCACTGAATCACTCTGATGCATAACCCACAAACATGTATTATTGAAAATGTAACCTTATTAAAGAATGTTACTGATTTCTTAAGATGGTCTACTGAATGGTCACAAATCTACTGAAATGTTTAAAAACTCTTTAAGGACATTCATAAACATAATTTTATGTCTTTGATTTATTCCACTACTTTCAGAAAATAAGAAATAAAATAAAAAAAATACATATAAATTAAAATCAGATGATACTCATCATCATACCCGTGTCAGTGTTTTCCTTAGGTGCCAATTTAGGTTGAGACATAACTTTTGCTGGTTGCCTTACAGTGGTTGAACAAGGCAAAGTCAACATCTGTAAACAAAGATTATGTATTTTGGTTTGTTGAAGAACTTTGACAGGGTCAGAGCTTGTATGTTTAATCGCAAAAGTTCAAGAATATTAAAAATCTCTAACCTGATTAGGAAGGACTGTGAGTTTTCCAGTATTTTGCCCCATCACTGAAACTGGAACCATCACATTTTGTAACATGGGCTGAACTGGTGAAGATATAATGATTGTAGATCCTACTAAAATGAGAATAGGAATTTCAAACATAGTGCCATAATCCAACAGTCTCTGAGAAAGGCTAAACAAAGTCTAGAAAAAGATTTGTGCTATGAGTACATCAACATAAACTACCCATAGCAATATACCAAAGTAAAACATTCACCCCAAATTAGGGATGCACCGATCCGATACCTGGATAGGTATCAGCTCCAATACCTATGTTTTTAGATGGATCAGATTCAACGAGACCTATACAAATCCGATATAAAACTGACATAAAAGAACAATAAAAGCACCATTAAAGTACTCCATATGACTCGTACATTTTATTCTAAGCCACTTAAAGACATGCGATAGCTTTGTGAATCACAAAAGGCTGTGTTAAATAGGTAAAGTATGCATTTACATATTTGCAGTACCTTTGCAAGTATGCGCAGCACCTTAGTGAATGGCGCAGCTCTGTTGACACACATAGGCTCGGAATGGAGTTCGGAATGGCATACTACCCATACTACCTCTGCCATATGTGTCTATGACAGAAATAGTATGAGTAGTATGCAATTCTGAACTCAGCCATACAAAGCACATGCTGGCTGGTGAGGCATTTGCAGCTATTTTCATATGTGAGTGCTACTCACAAACAACATCTCAGATGTAGATGCTCAATAGTTCAGTAAACTTATAATATGCTATTAGAATGGCACCGGAGGAGCATTTTACCAGAAATTCAATAATGAAATTAAATATATTACCGTTGTATTTAAAAATTCTAAAAGCCAACGTATTATTAGCATTATTATTTGTTTACCAATTATAACAATATTGTTGAATAGGTTCCAAAATCTAAATTGAACAAAAAAGCAATCTGAATTCTTTTAAGTCCAGATACAAGTATAACAAAAATGCAAAGAAAACGGTCTCGTTTTCTACTGAAGACTTAATTTTGCTGCTACATTATCCAGTAGACTAGTTAAATTTGTTTTAGGATATATTGATGGAATATATATCGTCTATACATTTATATTGAAATAATACACATAAGAGTTCCATCAATTAGTTTCACACAATGAGGTAAAGATATTAAAAACTGATTATCCAAAAAAAGCAACACTGGTATCGGATCGGGATTTGTATCGGACGACACGGGATAAGTGCATCTTTTCCAAATAAATGTATAAAATGTCTTGTATAAATCAGACTGTTCACTCACCAGGCGAGAAGGACTGAGAGACATTTGGACCCATGGACACAACAGTCCTTTGGCGAGGTGGTGTTGCTACCACATGTGGTGTAGAAGACACAGTCCCTTGAGGCAAGTTACTCGGAAGCAGCACAACATTCGTCCGCTGCTCAGCGACAGCCGGATTGGTTACAACAAAATAGCTGCCTGACGATCCAAAGGTGGGATTAGCAGGCAAAAGTTGAATAAAACCAGTTTCCTGACCCGAGGGACGTGCCGGTGTAGTCTGTGCTTTACTCTGAACACTCATCGTAGGTGTTCCGAATGATCCAACACCCTCCACCCCCTGCAAGCTGCTCACAGCCTGGGCAGTTTCCTCCTGCGTTATGACTGATGTAAGCAGGTTCTTGGCAGGAGATTTGGCAGGGGAGGACAGGAAGATGGTAGGGATGTGGTCCCCAGTGATGCTGGAAACAGCCTGGTTCAATGTCATATCATTGGATTGCTCATCCTGTTCTTCACTGATGATTATTTTCAGAGACACAATCTTACCGGGGTCAGGTTCCTTGGCCTGGGAATCAGAAACACCTGTGGTTGATGGAGTAATGGTGGCTAAAGATGAAACACTTGCTGAAGTGGGACTGCTCCTGACATGGTTGGGCTGAGTTAAATCTTTCTGCTCTTTGCAAGTTGGGGTTAAAGAAGTTTTGTTGGTGTGTGAAGCCATTCTGGCAGATATGTCCATGTCTGGTTGGGGTAGATGAAGTGAGGGCAAAGCCTCACTTTGGATGGTATATACAGAGGTTCCTGTCATGTCCAAATTCGATCCAGAATGTCCACCAGTCATTCCTGCTATCCTCTCAGTCTCATTTATGGATTTATTAACAGCTATGGAAGCTGTTTGTGGTGGCTTATTTGACACAGTGACTTGATGGCTGCTTTTGCTTGTGTTAGAGCACTCTGGAGGGGCCATTGATGGATTATGAATATTTATGTTCTCTGAAGTTTCGTTTTGTGGTCCATCTATCTCCATACTGGCTCCATCCTCCAAGAAGGATGAGCTTGACACAGTTTGGTCAGGTGCACGTGAATCCACTTTACTGTTCAAATTTAGAGTTGAAGTGTCTCCAATGGTTTGCTTATTTCCGGATAAAACTCTGGTCCTGACTAGCCCTCGATTTATGTTTGTGGATCCTCGTCCATTTGCTGTTTGTTTGGTTACTGTATGTGGCTGTGGAGTTGTGGCAGCAGACTTTGACATGCTACGAACCGATGAAGTTATATTCTTGCTTTTGGACTCTGAGGTTTTTCGACTCCTTAATTTCCTTGCACTACCTTCTCCCCCTGATGTGGAATCCTCATGTCCAGTGCCTTAAATTAAATAATAATATAATTAAAATCGTCAAATCAACTCTTTTTGTTTTCATGTTTTTTTTAAAAGAAAAGAATGTACACACATGAGATGCCAAAAGGAAAGTCATTAAACTGGGTTGGCCAATATTACCTGTCTCAGAGGCACTGTCAACATGGTCACCCTCCTGTGCATTAGAGCAGAAACTCCCATCAGCCTGTTCACTGCCGTCAGGCATCTTATTTTTCCCTTCAAAAAAGATGAAAGGTTATCTATGAGACCTATTTTAATAAAGAACCATTTGGACTTGCTTATACTTTTTTTTCAGAAAGCTGCCAACAAAATGGAAAACGCATTTGTACACTTCAATAGTTAAGAATTATACTTTTCTATTTGATTTTCCATCACTCAAACCTACCATAATCAAAGAGGTCAAAGAGTGCCTGAAATGCCGGGTCTGATTCCGTCTGTGCCAGTATGTCTTGGATGGCATAATCTGTCATATGAATTTCCCCCTAAACACAAATATGGCACAGTTCGATAATGGCTCATATCTCATGAACAATGGAATATATGACTGGCATGATAACATTCCCTCCAAAAACAAAATGAACAGTAAAAGATGATTGAATATACCTGGAGGCCCAGAATTTCATCAATTGATTGTTCTTGTTCCACAGTACTGCAGGCAGCTTTTGATGTCTGGGGACTATTATCACTGATAAAGTGATATTACAATATTATAAACTCAACTGTCATGTGTAAGTTGTCTCAGTTATATTTTTGTTATTTAAAGTTGATGCTTGACTGTTATTAAACATTTACCTTGCCAAGATTTTGTTGATGTTTTCAGCAAGTTTTTCTTGTAAGGATCTATCATTCAAAAATTTTTCTCTGGCATTTTCTATGACTATTTGCTATAAAAAGAGAATTGACATGATCATCAATTATGCATGAGCATAGAAACATATAACATAAAAGAGTATTACATAAAGCATAAAGTAGACAAAGAAATGAATCAGTTAGACTCACAGACAAGTTCTCAGCCACCGTCTCATCACTCTGAGTTTCCACAATGAGAGTGCTGGACACTACCGAACTTCTGCTGGTCCCACTGGCACCCAACTGACCTCCTCCCCTCCGCCTTGGTGAGTCACTACAACACAGAACATAGCATTTCATTTAGAACATGCTAACTTATATGTAAATTATATTTTTTTTAATACTTCCTCCACCTGCCATTGGTTAGGCAAACAGATTAGCCCTGCCGCAAACGCATGCCATTATTTGAGTCAATGTTCCCGTATATGGTAGGTCGGGATAGTCAACAGAGCAATGATTGCGACAAAGAACATGTTTTTATAGTTTTCAGAGTAAACAACCAACAAATGGCATAATACAGTGGTCTCTGCATATTACTCTGGGATAGAAGAAAGTATTTTAACATCATTACATGCATCATCTTTAACTTAATCAGCTTTTAGCCTTACCATTTTCTGCGGGCAGGAGACAAAGGTCCTGGATTCAGTCTTTGATCAGGGACCAATATCTGCAATGGTGACTCTCCTTTACAGACGGAAGTTGCCAGAAAGCAAAAGTACCATTTAAAAATCTCCCACTGCAATCAACCGATCAAACTGTGTTTTGAACAGAGTTGATAGTGCTTGAATTCAGGTCTCACCTGGCTGAGTAAAGCAAAGAGTGGAGGGTCTGGTATGCTGAGTAGTGTAAGACACTGGGGTGGAATGTCCCAGCATGCCTTGAGGGGTTGACGCAGTACTGGGGACACACTGGCCTGCTGGAGTCACTGGCAGATTCCCAGACATGGGAGACTGCAATGCTGACAACGGTCTCTGCTGTAGTCTTATGCTTTGAATGCTATTCAAAGTCCGTACTTTTAATGAGAAATAATAATAATAAATATCAATGTTGTTTTAATATGTCAATCAGTTCATTTTAATGTCAGTGCACTGCATGGATTGCAATTCTATTTTATGCCATTTTTTTTTTTCAAGTGAAGCACAATAACTCAAGTTTCTGGTACAGGTTCATGTCATCAAGAATACAATTGCTCTCAAACAATTATGAGCAAAACTCACATCGTTGATTCTGCTGCACGGAAGGAGAATTTTGCATAGACCTGTATAAAATACAGAAAGTTTTCATAAGTTGGGCTTTCTTCCACCGGTGCTACAGAAAATGGAACACTGTGTAAAAGTGTAAAAAGATATGCATTCACTTGATCTGGTTGAGCGTGAATTCAAGCTTTTTCCATAATGACGTCATCACTACTGGTATTTGATATTCTTGACTTGTTTCTGCAGCAGAAAAGACATAAGGATGTTTCTTTGTGTATCCCAAAACATTTCATTTACTGTCTATACAATGTACACAGCACATGACACTCACCTTTTGCTTTAACAGCAACATACTCATTTAAAATCGTGATCAGGTTTTTTCCAAAAAGAGACTGGAAAAGGAGAAAGATAAATAAATCACCAATAACAACATAATAATATTACATTTTAATAACAATAATTGCATTTTGTTAACATCATTAAGTAGGCTAATGAATACTGAAGAAGGAGAAATGGGTGAAAAAGAACAAAGCATTCAGAGCAGAGGTATCGGTATAAATATTATGCAATAAATCCAGTGGATGTATGCTATCTCTTCAATTATTATTATATTGTAAACGCTTTCCTTCTTAACAAACTTACTAGTAATGATCCAAACAAAAACGTTCTCCTACTTTTTGGTCAGTAACTGAATGAGCATGAACAGAAGTGCACTTACAAACACACAGGCTGGGATGACCCCATCCTCTGAACTGTGCTCAGCATACTCTTTCAGGTTTGGACTTTCAAAGATGAAAGCTCGACTTGTGGCAGTGAGCCCCTCTTGCTGCAGGTAGCCTAAAATTGAAAGAAGACCACGAATAATTTCAGAGATAAACACGTTGTTTTCAGAATAGTCATTGACCTTCTATAACAGCTCCATGGGATCACTTTAAAACACCACCCCTCACATAACAGGACAATTTAACAATTTGTCTCTAACCAGTATTGGAAGAACAATTTACAACTATAGGAAAGTTTT
Organism: Moxostoma hubbsi; assembly: GCA_032164185.1. Lineage (NCBI taxonomy): Eukaryota > Metazoa > Chordata > Actinopteri > Cypriniformes > Catostomidae > Moxostoma > Moxostoma hubbsi. The sequence continues at coordinate 22,950,046 of JAVLUX010000030.1, read as the reverse complement.
GGACATTAAAATGCATCATATTATCTATTTTATTTTAATTAAGCGCATATTAGCTCGCTAGCTACAGCTGCTGATGAAGACAAGTGTCTGAGAACTTACCCAGGACAAGTCTGGCAACGTCAGACGGAAGTAACATACTTCTATCTTATCCTTTGTCACTAAGTCTTCTGCATTTGAAGTATAAACGTTAAAGTTTCATTTAGTCCATAATTCGGTAGTACAGTTAAAGTATCGCAGGTTGTTTAGCTCTCGGATCCATCACGAAAGCGAAAGGGCGCGGAAATTCGTCTACTCTGACCCGGATATTGTTTGTGTAATATTGGGGAGGAAAGGAAGGGAACTGTAGTTTTACGGAGCTGAAATTTGTTTAAAGGAATAGTTCACCCAAAATTGAAAATTCACTGATCATTTACTCACCCTCATGCCTGAAATTCAGCAGGGCTCAAAATGTTTCAAAAGCACATGAAGTCAGCAAAGTAATCTCCAGACTCCAGTGGTTTAATCCATGTCTTCAGAAGCGATATGACGGGTGAGAACTCAACATTTAAGTCCTTTTTACTATCCGCCTTTTTCCTGGGGGTCTTACTGGGGAAATGAACATGGGTGCAACCTCCGAAGGAAGTTGTTTATTGCATTGCTTGTGTGATGCTGCTGTTCTACCCGTTACGAACAGGACTTGAACCGGCGTATCCAGCATGGGAGGCGGGTGCGCTAACAAGGAGGCTAAGGCTACAGTCTCTAGTGTCAGTCGCTAGTGCACCTCTTGAGGTCAGGAGAGTGAGGATTATTCACATTGCACAGCTATCTATAAGCTGCCACCGTTACACTAGCTCTGGCTGCAGTCATTTTAGACCCTGTTTACAGCTGGTATTAACACGCGTTTCGGATTAACTGATCGCAAATGGTCAGCGCTGAATATACGGGTCGGGGTGCAAAACGTTTTGTGATTGGGTCACAAAAAACACATACAGAGGTAGTCAAAAAAGAATATGACATTAAATTGAAATGCCATCCTGATACTTCTTGATGGCAGCGAAGCACCACCCCTCAACTGTCAATCACCCACAGCCCGCTGGACAAAAGTGAAAATTTACATGCAGTTTTAAAAGGAAATTACCGTCCGATCGGACAACTTAAAGCAATTACATACCCAACGACAAGAACTTCACTGCTCTTCCTCATTGTTTCTGTCTGATTTCAACATGTAGGGTAACAAGATGACAAGTACACACATCTGAAGCTGAATTAATTGAGGTTGTTTAAACTAACGCCACTAAAACAATGGATAATTTAGCTTGAAATGTTGTGTTTGTGCTTGGATTAAATTTCAGCTGCATCTGTGAGAAAAAGCGCACCTTTTTTTTTTTTACTTTCTTTGTCTTTATGTCTTTTTTGCAGTTTATTATCATTCACTAACACACTGACATAGTGATTTATGTACGTCATCGTGAAATCAGACACCCTCTACTCAAAATCCCATCACGATCCAAGCGAGATTCAAACCGGGAGGCGGGCGCACTAACAAGGAGGCTAAAAACTACAGCCTCTAGGTTCAGTCGCTAGTGTGGCTATTGAGGCCAGGGGAGTGAGGTTTACACACAGCAAAGCTAACAACTAGCTGGCTATTAATGGACATGCACCACGCAAACACTTGATAATGGAAGTAATGTTCACATTTCGTGCTAATTATCTCGGGACGTATGATAAAGTTGGATAAATCATTACATTTTTCTTCTTTTGTTTATAGTAATTCGCATTTTTTTGTGCATATCGCCATCTACTTGGCAGGTAGAAGAATTAAAAAGATTCATATTGATTAAAGAAGTTTTAAGAGGACATCTTTGACGATTAGACTATAACGTGTTAAATAGTGTACATTGCAAAAATATACATTTTCTTACAGAGTTTTTTTTGTTATTGTCCAGATAAAATATAAAAAACAAGAAAATTTGCTTGAGAAGCAGAATAACATAAGATTTTAAGTCTTATTTTCATATAAATGTAACAAAATGTAGTACTGTATAAACAAGAAAAAACTATTTGCCAATTTGTTAAGAAAAATTAACTTGTTTTTCCTTTGAATCATATTATTTTTTTTCATTATAATAAGTTAATTTCATGCACTCACTATAGTTTTACCCAATACTGTTTTTTGTTTTTGTTTTTTTAAATCAACTATATATATATATATATATATATATATATATATACCGTATATATATATAGAAAATCATGTTTCTTTTAGTCTGTGTTAGATGGGTTTGGCCTAAATATACTAAGATTCAGAGATTCCTGTATGGAAATTTAATAATCCACATTTGGCTGGACAATCCAACATTGGATGTTTGAATGTTGGGGTAGTTACTGCATTTCGCCTGTGTGGGGCAGAATTGGCTTCTGACAACAACAAAAAAAGAACTCAATCTTGGCTGGATTAAATGTAGATTTTATTTATTTATTTATTTTACCACTGATATATATATTGTAATTTATTTTTTTTGCACCTGTCTATGCCGTCAGTTATTACTGATATGAGCGACTCGCATAATCGGCAAATGAACTGTGGTGCCCTGGGACAGTTTGTGTCTCTGTCTGATGTCACCTACTGACCCAGATTCAGATAAAAAAGGGCGTGCGCGAAACGCGCGTCTGAAGAAAGCTCTATCATAATAAAATCATATATCATCATCAGAACACATGAACTGGTACCTCATGACTTACATTGGTGCGTGTGACGTCACAGTGAAAATATGAATGAAGGGTATTTTAATTCGTGATTTCTAACAGGTGGCTGAGATGCAGCTCAGTTGTAAACCCCATTGTTTTTTAGGCAAAAAAAAAAATGTTTAATGTTCACAAGAGCCTGGATGAGGAGATGTTTGGCATGCTCAGACAGGAAGGGCCTGATTTTCCTGATAGTGTACAGTGCAAATCCTTGCGATGTGTTCCGTGTAGTTTAACTGATCGTCAAACACAACCCCAAGATTTCTGGCTGTCTTGGATAGTGTGATCGTTGACAAGTCTAGTTGAATGATGAAATTGTGCTGAACTGCTGGGCTCGCTGGAATAACAAGAAGTTCCGTTTTAGCAAAGTTCAGTTGGATGTGATGTTCCTTCATCCAAAGCGAGATGTCTACCAGGCTGGCTGAAATCTGTGCAGCAACCATAGAAATGTCAAAGTTGCGTCATCAGCATAGCAATGGTAGGAAAAGCCATGTACCTGAATGACAGATCCCAGTGATGACATGTATTTGGAAAAGAGGAGGGCCCCAAGTACCTGGGGCACCCCAGTAGCTAGTTGGTGAGACTTCAAGACACCCTGAAGGACCTACCTGTGAGATAAGACTCAAATCCATGGAACGGTTTCCTGTGAGGCACTTTGCTGTGAAGGTTGACTGGAGAATCTGGTGGTTTATCATGTCAAATGCAGTGGACAGATCCAGCAGAATGAGAACGGACAATTTGGATTAAGCTCTTTCCAGTCTCAGAGCTTCAGTAACAGACAGCAGGGCAGTTTTCGTAGAGTGTCAACTTTTGAAGCAGAATGGTTGCTGTCTAGCAGGTTGTTCTGGGAGAGAAAGATGAGACTTGGTTGAACACGACTTGTTCGAACGTTTTCACAATGAAAATGCCTGTGTGTAGTGATCATGGATTTGTCTGATCTCACGTATAGTGATGTATAGTGAAAAGAAAGAGGTTTACTCACAGTACTCCAAAATGGGAAACGCAGCATGTTATCTCCTCATATATTATAAACAAATTACAGAGTCAATGTCATGTTTCTTCAAAAGGGCTCCCAATCTCAATATCTCACTTATTCTTGATTCCAGGCTGCAGAAGTGCAAAAAATTTTTGTCTCAATAAATTACTTTGGATTATTTAATTAAACACATTCAAAGGTATTCAATTATGTTTGGGTGCAGCCTGCTTCTTTAATTTTTCAAAATGTCAGGGTTTCAGGGTTTTAATGGAGCAGTTAAGGTGTACTGCTGTTCATTGAGAAAGTAACACATTCTAAGGCCACAATGCCAAAATAATAAATAATACTTAATACAAATATTGTACAGAAGATGTGAGTTTTCTTAGATTTAGTTTGGTTTATTTTAGTTTTCTCTAACTGCTACATCTGAACCCCATTGTTTTTTTAGGCAAAAACATAAAATAATTAAATACTAAAAATTAAATACAAATCTTTGATTAGTTGATCCTTTTACATAATCAAACAGTTACGTCATAGTCTCTACTGACACCTCACCATGGCGTATTACATGCTTTAAATAAAAACCTACTCATTCAGATGCACAGGTAAATGTCTAACCCTGATGGGCATTGCTGCCTGCCGCACCTCTGCCAGTGCCTTCAGTTGTCCAGCTATGGGGTCATCAACGTGAGCCACCTATCACGGATGTTTCACTCATTAATCCCAGAACATCTCCTGGTGGTGGGGCAGTGGTCAGGAATGTCTCCCTGCCACCCCCTGCACCGATTGCCTCTCAGTCTTGCTTTCTCTTCAAGACAATCCTCCTTTCCCATCTAGACATACCATACAACCAGGGTTCTTAACCCCCATGAGCAGAGGTCCAAGGCCTCTTCTCTGTTCGAAAAAACACAAGCTATCAATCTCTGCCTACCACCCTTCCAACAGTGCCCATCCTTAAACCAAACCTCCAACAGATTATGTAGGAGAGCGATGTGAGAGGTGAGACTGCGTCATTCGCACCTCCAATGCCTAGTTTAGCCTGGTTTCGCTCCCACACTCAATCCCTCTCCAGAAACACCCAGAAAAGGAGTGAGTGGGTAAGTGGATATAATTCCTCACCACCTCCTCTTGTACATGCTACCTCACCACATATCGCAATTGTTCCTTATTCCTACTTTCTCACTTCTGTAGACCCCATTTTTCATCCTTCTTTCTTAACCATGGCCAGAGGCTTCCTTTTCAGCTTCCTCTGCCATTTCCTTTAGATACTTCTTCAATGCTGATCCAAAAATACCAATATTTTTCAACTGGTGCTGCATTGATGTTCCAATAATCCCTCGACAGCTGACCTCCACAGCGTAAGTGGCAGCCCTCCATCCATTTTCCCTGTACTCAGCAGCCAGATCAGCATATTTTAGCTCTATACGTTTTTATATGTTTATACGTTTTGTAAGTTTAACTACATTTTATAAGTTATATAATTAAAAAATATCTTCAAGGAATAGTTCATCCAAAAAATTACAATTCTCTCATTTACTCACCCTCATGCCATCACAGATGTGTATGACTTTCTTCTGCTGAACTCAAACAAAGATTTTTAGAAGAATATCTCAGCTCTGTAGGTCCTTACAATGCAAATGAGTGGTGGCCAGAACTTTGAACATCCCAAAAATACAGAAGTCAGGATAAAAGTATTCCAGAAGACTCCAATAATTAAATCCAAATCTTCAGTAGCGATATGATGTGAAAGGTGAAAAACAAATCAATATGTAAGTCCTTTTTTACCATAAATCTTCACTTTCACTCTCAATTTTAAATTATTAAATTTTTTGGCAATTCACATTCTTCATGCATATTGCAACTTACTGGTTGGGGCTGGTCAGAGGTGGACATTTAAAGAAAAATAGGACTTAATTATTTATCTGTTTCTCACCACACCTATCAAGACACTTCAGATGATGTGGATTCTGATCACTAGAGTCTTATGTATTACTTTTTTTCTGCCTTTATGTGATTTTTGATGACTCAAAGTTCTGGCCACCATTCACTTGCATTGTAAGGACCTACAGAGATATCCTTCAAAAAAATCCTCTGCAGTGTTCTACACAAAAAGAAAGTCATACACATTTGGGATGGCAATGAGGGTGAGTTAATGAGGAGAGATCATCATTTTGGGGTGAACTATCCCTATTGTGTTTGTAAGGTGATTACAGGTAAAGTGAGATGTTTTCTGATAAGTTGTCATTGGCGTTTTTGCTCAAATATGATCCAAATGGCTTCAAGAAGTCTATAGTTTAAAATTTACATTAATACTATGTCCAACAAAAAAACTAAATCTAAATTTAAATGTACAGTATTTAGGTTGGCTTGAGAAAGCCAACTTACTGAAATCCTATTTAAACTTATTATTATTAGTGGTGCTTGCCATAGGCAAAGCATCACTATTGTTCTCTTGCATACTTATTATTATTATTATAATTATTATTATTTTTCCACACATAGTTTGGCGCGCTACTCCTCCCGCAGCTTTTGTCACAGACCTCTGAGTGAGGCATCAAATCGTGCGGCTCATTGAGGAGAGGTGTGCTATATCTTTTCTAAGCGATCGGGGATACGGTGTTTGCCCCAGGGGCAAAAAATTGGGCAAAAAAATCCCATTGACTTAACATTGAGCCAAACTTTGACGAGTTATAGCTCAGAGCGAGGATTTCACAGAGACGTGTGATTTACCACATTTGAAGAGGCTGACAGGCTCTCTGAGAACATACCTCACAATGGGGTAAAAGTTTTACCCCTGGGGGGCAGGAGCTGCCCAAAGTTGCCCCAATGTAAGTCAATGGAATTTTTTGAAAAATGTTTTGCTCGCAGACCCACAAATGAGGCGTCAAATCGTGCAGATTATTTGGGAATGGTGTGCTATGGCTACTATAAGTGATCGGGGGTACGGTATTTGCCCCAGGGGCAATTAATTGGGCAAAAAATCCCATTGACTTAACATTGAGCCGAACTTTGACGAGTTATAGCTCAGAGCGAGGATTTCACAGAGACGTGTGATTTACCACATTTGAAGAAGCTGACAGGCTCTGTGAGAACATACCTCACAATGGGGTAAAAGTTTTACCCCTGGGGGGCAGGAGCTGCCCAAATTTGCCCCAATGTTAAGTCTATGGTAGATTTTGTATTGAACATAACTCTGGATCACAGTGTCTTAGAGACAAGGGGGCGGGCTCATTTTACTCAGACGACCAATCAGTCTCTCAGGATCATTGTGAAGCTATCAAGCCACGCCCTAGCAACCATTTACAGTACCATAGCAACAAGTCCCATAGACTTCCATTGAAAGAGATCAAAGGGATTTCTCTGGACTGAATTATCATAGAAACACGAGGGTGGTCTCGTTTGACTTGGGGCAGTAAAACAGCCAATCATGAATCCCCTCAACACTTCCTAGCCCCTCCCTAGCAACCATTTTCGAGCACCTTAGCAACCAAAATCCAAAGACAGATATCTTCCATTCTGAATGTCACAGAGGCATGGGAGTTGGTTTATATCATTCATACTGACAAGCAGCCTTTGGAGATTCATCATTGGCAGCTGCCAAGCCACTCCCTAGCAACAATTTAGGGCACCCTAGCAACAACATTTATTGATTTCAATTACAGTAAGATATCTTCACATCAGAATGTCCTAGAGACATGATAGTTGCTTTGTTTTCATTGGGTGAGTAATCAGTCTTCAGCTTTCATCAGGTGAACTACTTAGCCATGCCCTAGCAACCAATAAAAGCACCCTAGCAACAAAGAACCATTGACATCCATTCAAAATCACTAAGATGTCTATCTTAGGATCAGAATGACGTAGAGACTTCAGGGTTGACTTATTTCACTCAGGATGAAAATTAGACTTGATAAATATCACCCTGGTAACTGCCTAGCAACCAAATGGGATTACCCTAGCAACCAAGAAACAAATCACATATCTCTGCACAAGAAAATCACAGAGACTTCTGGTTTGACTTATTTCACCCAGGATGGCAAGGAGCATTGTTGCCTGTCACCTTGGTAACTGCCTAGAAACCAGATGGGGTTTCCCTAGCAACCAAGAAACAAATCACATATCTCTGCACAAGAAAATCACAGAGACTTCCGGGTTGACTTATTTCACTCAGGATGGCAAGGAGCATTGTTGGCTGTCACCTTGGTAACTGCCTAGCAACCAGATGGGGTTACCCTAGCAACCAAGAAACAAATCACCTATCTCTGCACAAGAAAATCACAGAGACTTCAGGGTTGACTTATTTCACTCAGGATGGAATGTAGTCTTGATAAATATCACCCTGGTAACTGCCTAGCAACCAGATGGGGTTATCCTAGCAACCAAGTAACAAATCACATATCTATGTACTAGAAAATCACAGAGACTTCCGGGTTGACTTATTTCACTCAGGATGGCAAGGAGCATTGTTGGCTGTCACCTTGGTAACTGCCTAGCAACCAGATGGGGTTAACCTAGCAACCAAGAAACAAATCACATATCTCTGCACAAGAAAATCACAGAGACTTCCGGGTTGAGTTATTTCACTCAGGATGGCAAGGAGCATTGTTGGCTGTCACCTTGGTAACTGCCTAGCAACCAGATGGGGTTACCCTAGCAACCATGGAACAACACCAATATCTCTGCACCAGAACATACTACTGTCATGGGGGTAGCGTCTTTCAACTTTGGGCAGTAGGTGGGATATTGTGGTAAGAAATTTTGCCACGGCAAGCACCACTCACATTTTCTTCAGGAAATGTACATTCTAGTTATTATTATTATTCTGAGACTAAATTTCTAAATGTAACTCCTCCTAGAGCTTTTAAGCTACATGCACCAAACTCGGCACAGACCTTCAGACTAATCCCGAATAGTGTGCTATATCTTTTCTAACTGATCGGACTTACGGTTTTCCTAAAAATGACGATCAAAACTCGGAAAAACTCCCATTGATTAACATTGCGGAATGTTCAGAAATTTAAATCCCAACTGACGTTTTCACACACACAGACGAAAAAGGGCCTGTCAGCCCTGCGTCTCTCCCTCTCTCTCTCCCTCAGAGGATTTCTTTTATCAAGCAGCCAATAAGTAATGAACTAAAATCTTCATAGCCACAGTATAGTAGCTTCCAGGTTGACTTGATTCACTCAGTATGGAAAGGAGGCTTGATAAGTATCACCCTGGTAACTGCCTAGCAACCAGATGGGGTTACCCTAGCAACCAAATAACAAATCACATATCTCTGCACCAGAAAATCATAGAGACTTCCTGTTTCACTTATTTCACTCAGGATGGAAAGTAGCCTTGATATGTATCACTCTGGTAACTGCCTAGCAACCAGATGTGATTACCCTAGCAACCAAGTAACAAATCACATATCTCTGCAACAGAATATCAGAGAGACTTCCGGGTTGACTTATTTCACTCAGAATGGAAAGTAGCCTTGATATGTATCACTCTGGTAACTGCCTAGCAACCAGATGTGATTACCCTAGCAACCAAGTAACAAATCACATATCTCTGCACCAGAAAATCATAGAGACTTCCGGGTTGACTTGATTCACTCAGGATGGAAAGTAGCCTTGATATGTATCACTCTGGTAACTGCCTAGCAACCAGACGGGGTTACCCTAGCAACCAAGTAACAAATCACATATCTCTGCAACAGAAAATCATAGAGACTTCCGGGTTGACGTGATTCACTCAGGATGGAAAGGAGGCTTAATAAGTATCACCCTGGTAACTGCATAGCAACCAGATGGGGTTACCCTAGCAACCAAGTAACAAATAATATATCTCTTCACCAGAAAATCGTAGAGACTTCCTGTTTGACTTATTTCACTCAGGATAGCAAGGAGTCTTGAAAAGTGTCACTCTGGTAACTGCCTAGCAACGACAAGGGCTTACCCTAGCAACCAAGTAACAAATCACATAACTCTGCAACAGAAAATCAGAGAGACTTCCGGGTTGACTTATTTCACTCAGGATGGAAAGTAGCCTTGATATGTATCACTCTGGTAACTGCCTAGCAACCAGATGTGATTACCCTAGCAACCAAGTAACAAATCACATATCTCTGCAACAGAAAATCATAGAGACTTCCGGGTTGACTTTATTCACTCAGGATGAAAAGTAGCCTTGATATGTATCACTCTGGTAACTGCCTAGCAACCAGATGGGGTTACCCTAGCAACCAAGTAACAAATCACATATCTCTGCACCAGAAAATCGTAGAAACTACCTGTTTCACTTATTTCACTCAGGATGGAAAGTAGCCTTGATATGTATCACTCTGGTAACTGCATAGCAACCAGATGTGGTTACCCTAGCAACCAAGTAACAAATCACATATCTATGCAACAGAAAATTGTAGAGACTTCCGGGTTGACATAATTCACTCATGATGGAAAGGAGGCTTGATAAGTATCACCCTGGTAACTGCATAGCAACCAGATGGGGTTACCCTAGCAACCAAGTAACAAATAATATATCTCTTCACCAGAAAATCGTAGAGACTTAGGGGTTGACATATTTCACACAGGATTGCAAGGAGCCTTATGAGTATCACTTTGGTAACTGCCTAGCAACCAGATGGGTTTACCCTAGCAACCAAGTAACAAATCACATATCTCTGCAACAGAAAATTATAGAGACTTCCGGGTTGACATAATTCACTCATGATGGAAAGGAGGCTTGATAAGTATCACCCTGGTAACTGCATAGCAACCAGATGGGGTTACCCTAGCAACCAAGTAACAAATAATATATCTCTTCACCAGAAAATCTTAGAGACTTCCTGTTTGACTTATTTCACTCAGGATAGCAAGGAGTCTTGAAAAGTATCACTCTGGTAACTGCCTAGCAACGACAAGGGCTTACCCTAGCAACCAAGTAAATAATCACATAACTCTGCACCAGAAAATAGTAGAGACTTACTGTTTCACTTATTTCACTCAAGATGGAAAGTAGCCTCAATATGTATCATTCTGGTAACTGCCTAGCAACCAGATTGGGTTACCCTAGCAACCAAGTAAAAAATAATATATCTGTCTGTCTATCTATCTATCTATCTATCTGAGGGTCAATATCTATCTATCTATCTGTGGGTCAATAACTATCTATCTATCTATCTGTGGGTCATACTCTATCTATCTATCTATCTATCTATCTAAGGGTCAATGACTATCTATCTATCTATCTATCTGAGGGTCAATATCTATCTATCTATATATCTGAGGATCAATATCTATCTATCTATCTATCTGAGGGTCAATAACGATCTATCTATCTATCTATCTGATGGTCAATATCTATCTATCTATCTATCTATCTATCTATCTATCTGAGGGTCAATAACTATCTATCTATCTATCTGTGGGTCATACTCTATCTATCTATCTATCTATCTAAGGGTCAGTGACTATCTATCTATCTATCTATCTATCTATCTATCTGAGGGTCAATATCTATCTATCTATATATCTGAGGATCAATATCTATCTATCTATCTATCTATCTATCTGAGGATCAATATCTATCTATCTATATATCTGAGGATCAATATCTATCTATCTATCTATCTATCTATCTATCTATCTGAGGATCAATATCTATCTATCTATCTATCTATCTATCTATCTATCTATCTATCTATCTATCTATCTATCTATCTATCTATCCGAGGGTCAATATCTATCTATCTATATATCTGAGGATCAATATCTATCTATCTATCTATCTATCTATCTATCTATCTGAGGATCAATATCTACCTATCTATCATCTATCTATCTATCTATCTATCTATCTATCTATCTATCTATCTATCTATCTATTTATCTATCTGAGGGTCAATAACTATCTATCTATCTATCTATCTATCTGATGGTCAATATCTATCTATCTATCTTTTTATCTGTGGGTCATACTCTATCTATCTATCTATCTATCTATCTATCTATCTATCTATCTATCTGAGGGTCAATATCTATCTGTCTATCTATCTATCTATCTATCTGAGGGTCAATATCTATCTATCTATCTATCTATCTATCTATCTATCTATCAATCTATCTATCTATCTGAGGGTCAATATCTATCTATCTATCTATCTATCTATCTATCTATCTATCTATCTATCTATCTATCTATCTATCTAATCTATTTGATAGACTGAATGGTTTTATAATCTCTAAACTTTGAACTTTGAAAACTACTACTTATAATTACATCAAACTAAAAACCTTAAATCTTCAAACTTTTACAACTACTTCAAACTTTATGCTAGGCTTTCTCAAGCCAACCTAAAGTTTGTACTCAAACTTTTTAATCTAGTTTTACATTATTATCACTTTTGATGGTGTATATATGACCTCATATATGCCTCTGTTATGGTTTATTTTTATCTCTGTATCAAGTATTTTTTTCTTCTTCTTTTGTTTAATGTCCCCTTGCTGTGGGGCCTGGGTAGCTCAGTGAGTAAAGATGCAGACTAAAACCCCTGGAGATGTGAGTTTGAGTCCAGGGTGTGCTGAGTGACCCCTAAGTGGAGTGCAACCAAATTGATCCAGTTGCTAGGGATGGTAGAGTCACATGGTAACTATAACCCTCTGTTGGTGGTGAGTTGTGCATGGATGCCACACAGAGATTAGCTTGTAGCCTTCACACACACTATGTCTTCGTGGTAACGCGCAATAAACCACCGATAAGATGCACAACCGAAGTCACTACGCCACCATGAGGAATTAGAGCGCAATGTGAATCGGCCGTGCCAAATCGGGGAGAGAAAATAAAATTCCCTTGCTGTTGAATTTGATTTCTCTTTCTGTTATGTATGTCACCATAATGAAAAATTCAACGTTGAACATGCACTTAAAAAAATACTAGTAAATGATAAGAAATTAATGCTTATTTTAGTAACGGAAGAATATCCACACATGATTATAGACTTTACCTTTATTCACCCTATTATTTTTGCACATCTTTTAAAAATACGTTTATAATGAAAATGCGATAATACAAAAAAAAAAAAACGTACACAATGTAAATAATGATTGATAATGCCCGCCGTGACTCTTATTTTGACATCACGTGCTCACACAAAGATTACAGTCGAACCGCCTTTAGAACTGAGATAAACAACCCGCAGAAGAGATTTGCGTCTGCAGGCAATTCAAAGATTCAACACACTATATTCGGTCTGCAGTGGTTTCACTGGAGAGATGGACTCTACGGGTAAAAGGTAAGGCAGTTTATGTTTTTGGAGCATTTTGAAGAGGCATAATGTGTGGAATGTAGGCTATTATAAAAGCGATGAAGGATCCTCAGACGTCGCTCGACATATGGCATCAAAGTGCTGTTGGTGATCAATATTGACATTGAATTTGGTTCGTAATAATAGATTGTTTTCTTTTCCTGTTTGTTTTTATATGAGGTCTTGACGTGAATGTGTTCGTGATCTGGAGATCCAATCCATTTAAATAGAATATTTAGGCAATGTTAAAAGGACAAGTCTATCAGTTTTTATTGAAGGCAGCTTGCAAACAGATCATTCACAATCGTGTCTCAATGTCTCCCCACTAGAGCTACTATGAGCTATTGTTCATAGTAGCTAAAATGTTGATTTTGTTGTACCTGAGCTTCATTAATGTCTTAAAAAAAAAAAAAAAAAAAAAAAAAAAAACACTGTTTAGACCGCATGGTCAATAAACTGCTTGAAGTGAATGGGTTGTGCTTGGATTTGTTTGCATAAGTCAGGACAATGATAATGTCCTTTAATGGCACTGCACTGTTGTTCTTGGAGATTAAGCCATGCAATGAGCTGTTTGTTTATTATGCTCGATTATTCATTTGAGAAATCTGGTCAACACACATATTTAAGTGTGCTGATCAATGTAAGGAAAAGCTAAAGAGTGTACTATACAGTCATTCACTGTTTAAAAGCATTCACTAGTCAGGTGGCAAACTAGCTTATAGAAAATGCATAAAATAGGCTGATAATGCAAATACACCGAACACAGGCTTAAGGATAAATATTCCTTTGATATTAGCGACCTGTTTCTTGAATAACTAAAAAACATCAAATATCCGTCTATCTTCCATCCTGCCACTTAAATATGTCAAAATAACAACCAGTGTATTCCTTGCTGGAAAAAACAAACAAAAAAACTAGAAACCAGTCTATGCTGGTCTTGGGTGGTTTAAGCTGGTCTACCAGTCCGCACTCTGGTTTAGTCAGCTGGCCTCATCAGCTGAGAAGCTCTCAAAACCCTTCTAAAATCCAACCAACAGATCCGCTTGACCAGGCTTCGAGACCAGCTAAGAACAGCAAACCAGTTTAGGCTGGTTTAAGCAGTTTTTTATAAGCATGGCTCTTAGGCCAGAGTACATTTTGTTCTCTGCTGTCTTGATATAGCAAAAACTACTGCCTTGTGTTCAACCTTACTTTTGGCCCATTTCCCACAGTCTCCCCCTCCCGTCACCGTGCAAACGGACTTGGCTGAACCTCACACACACAGTCTGGAAACAGTATGAGAACAGCGACTGGAGCGGGTCCAGGAGCCGCATATACGCTCGTGTCAAATAATCAGCCGTATAGAAAGAAAACATCTCATAGCTTTCGTTTGACATGCCAACCTAAACTGCAGTTTCGACGATTGACGATAATGCAAATATTTTGTATATCCAAAGCGAGTTTGGAGTGGAGAGAACACGGTGTCCCTTCAGTTGATCAACAGCACTAGAGAAGTTACGCTTTCGGTCGCATACAAGAGATGTGGACGATGCGAACTCCCAAGACCTTTTCTCAAATGAGTAAATGCTTTCAACTCGGTCAACTGTGTGTTGTTATTTATGGTTAAAATACTATTTTTATGTTAGGTTTGCGTTCATTTGAATTCAGCATGGATTGGGACTCATGCACTTCTAAAGGAGAGGTTAGGTTTCCTGCCTATTTGTATTTTTGTACTTTGTAAACAAATGTAGAACAGTGATGCATAACGTGCGTGCTTGTCCTTTTAACAAGTCCACGCCATGATTCTAAAGTTCAGCAGGCTTCACGTCAGCACAACATTTTACATTAGCATTCCACCTACAGCAGTCAAATCCTGTCATGCCGCCGTTAAACTGGGAGGTTCAAAAGAGTTCATTTGAAAGGGCTGGGAGGGGTATGCTTCCAGACCGCCCTAAACTGAAGTGTTGACATTTTACAAGAATACATAATAATACTCTTGGTTAATCCACAGCCGTACAAACAACAAAGTTGGGCGGGACAGCCGTGACGAAGCTCAAGGACACGGTGTTCCTACAATTGTTTACATTTTATATTTTAAAGTGTATTTATGCCACAAGTGTATAAAAAAAAAACAACAACAAAAAAAAAACACTAGACTTTTGAAAATTGTGCTTGATATAAATCTGGGAAATATTTTTTTTTAAGACACTTAACATGGAAGTGAATGGGGCCAGTCCATAAGCTCTGTAATATGTAAAGTGCTCTAACACCAGTATCACAATAAGATCATGTCAAATGTTTCTGTCCAATGGCTATACTTTTCAAATGGTGTGTATTTTAATGTTTATAGACTGGCCCAATTCACTTCCATTATATGTGGCTTACTGTTGTGTTTTTGGCCTTTTTGTTTTATAAACAAGCAGCGAGTGTTTTGTGGTAAACAACATTATTCCACAAATGCTGTCGGCTGAGCTTGACCTGAAACATTCCTTTAGTGTAAGGCATTTTGTAACACGCCTTTATTTAAACTCGGCAACCCATTGACACAAGCCATTATTTCTTAAAGGAGTCATATTTTGCCCCTTTTTACAATATATATATATATATATATATATATATATATAAGTACTATGTATACTCAGGTGTCCCCAGAATGTGTCTGTGAAGTTTCAGCTCAAAATACCCCACGGATCATTTATTACACCATGTTATAAATGCCTCTTTTTGGGTGGAATCAAAAACACGCTGTTTTTGCGTGTGTTTCTTTAAATGCAAATGAGCCGCTGCTCCCCGCCCCGACATAGCTCTGGTCTCCGTGAATACAATCAGAGACAATGGTAACTTTAGCTACTTTAGCTGCATTAGCCGTGGAATCAGCTAACAAGCACATTCGGAAACGCGATTTGCAAAAATTCACAAAATTAAAAAGTATGATACTTCAGATCTTTAGGGTATAAATCTGGAACACGAACAGTTGGTACTGATCCATGCTTTATTTTTAAAAAAAATTAAATCCTGCTTTATATTGACCCTCATTCACAAAGTAGTCCGGTGTAAAATTATTTGCACAAACGTACACTAATTTTTGTATGCTTTGGGGCACATTTCCTCCAAAAACAAAACTCGTCCACTGCGTCTTCATGAAGACTCTTATGTAAAATTTTACAGCCAACAACAGAACACTTATGATGCTTACGAAGCTGAGACGTTATTCTTCTCACTGTATCTTCACCAGTGCAGATAAAAAATGTCAGACTGTGTGTAGATCACTCAGGGGAGGATCTGTGATAATACGGTGCAGTCTGTCACCAGTCGTGAGCGAGGCCTGCTCTAATATGACATCACTTTAGAGCAGAAACCAAATCCATTCATTTTGACACTGTTTTTGATTAATAGAAATATCAGAAAGAGGAGTATGTGGACTTTTAACATTGTAGGAGGTTGTGTACACACACTGCCGACTCACATTTATGTACAAACATCATGTAAAAGTAAATTTAGCTTTAAGATGTTGATGTAAGGTGTTGTTTCTATTATCTTATGTGTTAACTTAAATTTAGCCTAGTATTATCTCTGTTTGATTAGGGACATTTAAGTCACCCCCTTGGATTTGATTCATCCCTTGATCTCCTTACTGTTTCAAATTGGATTAAGCCTGTAATGTGAATTACAAGAACAAACAGTCTGTCCTTCTAATGTTATGCCTCAGAAAACACAAAATCAGTTAGAAGCAGCTATGAAGTTATGAATATCCCCCTTTTACTGTTCGTTGTTTTCATCACACATAACTCAATAAACCACAGAACGAGAAGCAGTCCGAGCTAATGTTAGAAAACGCTAGCACTTTTTGTGTTTTATTTTTAGAAAGGATTGTGGAAGTTGTTTAGTAATGGTCATTCTATATGAGTTTCTTCCACAACAACCACTGGCTGAGAGCAGATCATAATGTATCCCGACGTGACTGCCCTGGGCTTGAAATTGGATATTTGGGCTTGCTTCATCTTGTTTTGAACATTTCACTATTTGTTCTGACCTGAAACATGTGTTGTGGCTGTGTGCCATCTTGATGAATAGTTTAATTTGATGTTATGGTTTCATCATCATAAAATTTAGGTTGCGCATATCTCCAAGCAAAAAGAGAAGTTTTAGAAGAGTTTTATTGTTCTAAGTTCAGGTTGTTCAGGTGTTGGTCACTAAGAAATCATGTTTCTTTGCGTGTAGTAAAACATTTATTTAAATGTTAACTGCTTGTTAGATTTGTTATGGCTACTTGAAACTACAAATTTGCTTTGGCAGTTTTCCATCGGCTGTTCTGTTCAAGGGCTTTGTATTGTCATTTGGACTTTTCACTGATTGGCTTCAGGTTTGATATTGGTGACTTGCCATATATTTATTTTTTTTTCTGCCCTGTTGTATAACTTAAGTCATGTGGTTACAAATCATCGTCATTTAGATCCAGGTTGGTGATGCATAACATGACTGTTGATTTATGTTTTATTTTGACCAATTTTTAGTCTATAAACAAACCTATGATAACGCAGTGGTGTTTTTCAGTTGGCCACACACTATTCAAGTTGATGTTTTTCTTCACCAAAAGAACACAAAGCATGACTCGACTGACCACAGACTACGTGCTGACTAAACTGTGAAGCTGTAATCCAGCTTGAGCAGACATTCTGTGCACACTTCAATCCTGTTTATTGTACCGTGAAATACAATAAAGCAATAAATCAATGCTGTTAAGCAAGCTAATTAAGATCTCACAGAAAAGCTGATGCTAAAATGCTTATCCCAATCTAACAGCTATAGGTAACATTTTAATTTTCAAAAAATCTTCACTGAAAAAGTATGGCAACTGTTGTTTATAAGGTCATTTCGGAATGTCAGGGGTCTCCAAGTTCAGTCCTGTTTAATGTACAAAAGGGGTCAGAGGCTGAGGGTTGGGTGGGAACTGTATCAGAAAGGAAGCATGGGGAGGAGGGAGTGCTGCGGGACATGCTTTTAACCTCATAAATGGCTCCAGAGTTCCTCTGAATGCTTCAGGCAAGTGGAGGAGGGGAGCTAGAATGAAAGACACAGAGTGAGGACTTTTCCCCCACTTCATTTCTGAAGTTCATCTGGCTCTCGTTATTTGGCAACACTAGGACACACAGAGGATCAGTGCAATAGAGTTACAGCTGGGAGAGCTTGAAGCAACAGAAAGAAACATGTAAGAGAGCACATGATGTTTTTTCTGTTGTCTTGATTTCTCTGACGGACAAGCGTAGTTTGAGGAAAAACGGAGAAGCACATGAAACTATTTGCTTTTTCTGCCTTTGCTAGATTTATTTTGAAAGTGTGAATTTGAGAACTTGATGTTTTTACTCTATCTCTTGTCTTGAGTACTCTATTAGTTGAGCTTGGCTATTTTTTCATTGACGTAAACTGGTCTCTTTTTTTTAATTCTCTCTCTCTCTCTGGTTTCATCGCAATTAGGCCCAGTTTGGAGCAGCGGAAGGTGCGTTCGCGAGATGCGGCACGCTGTAGGAGGAGTCAGGAGACTGAGGTGTTCTACGAGCTGGCCCACTCTCTACCCCTCCCACGACGGGTCGCCTCCCACCTTGACAAATCTGCCATCATGAGGGTGACACTCAGCTATCTGCGCATGAACAGCCTGATCCAATCCGGTGGGTTCAGAAAGCAAGCAAGAGACCGTATAATATACTGTATAAAGCAGTGGTGGGTAACTTGTGGGTCATGACCCAAAAGTGGGTTGCAGGTCTGTTCTAGAGGGGTCAGAGACTACAGGGGAGAAAATGCTGGATGCAAATATTAAAATGCAGCTAACCGTATAATCTTGCATAGTTGGGATAGCAAAATGATTGTGTATCAACTTTTAAAAGCGAGGAGAAAATGCTTCACATACCTTTTTGATGTTGACTTGACATCAAAGGTCATGCATTCAAAAAAACTCTGCAGAATTTTGTTGCAATATCTGGTAGAACTAGATACCAACATTGACAGGTTGTGTTATATTTTTGAAAACCATAAAACTATGAAAAATAAAAATAGAGAGCGAATATGACCCAAAATACATTAAAAGAATCGTTCACCCAAAAATGAAAATTCTCTTGTCATTTACTCACCCTCATCCCATCCCAGATGTGTGTGACTTTCTGCAGAACAATAACAGCGATTGTTTTTTTTTTTAGAAAAATATCTTGGCTCAGTAGGTCCATACAATTTAAGTGAATGGTGATCAGACCTTTTGTAGCTCCAAAAATCACATATAGGAATCATAGAAGTAATCCATAAGACTCTAGTGCTTAAATCCATATCTTCAGACATGATATGATCTGTGTGGGTGAGAAACAAAACAATATTTAAGTCCTTTTTTACTCTAAATCTCAATGAAAGTTAAACTAAACAGGCATCACATTTTACTTTTCAGTAAATGTTTTTTGGATTACTTCTATGTTTCCTTTATGTGATTTTTGGAGCTACAAAGGTCTGATCACCATTCACTTGCATTGTAAGGACCTTCAGAGCTGAGATATTCTTCTAAAAATCTCTGTTTGTGTTCAACTGTAGAAAGTCGTACACTTCTAGGATGACATAATGGTGAGTAAATGAGAATTTTTATTTTTGTGTGAACTATCCCTTGTAAATGCAGGTTTATTTTTTAGTTGGTATTATGATATATTATATTGTTACATTTGTTTTTAAAGACATTTTTGTTTACATCTGTACAATAGAGCTGTTCATTATATACTCTAAAAATCCAGAAGAGAATTTGCCCTTTTTGAGCCGTGAGTTACCTCTGGAATTTCCTGTGGGTTTTTTTTATTTTTTATGGCAGTTAAAATAAGGATACAATTTATCCTTAGAGGTCTGTGGTAAACATTACTTGAAGGTACTTTTACATTTTGTTCTACAGCATAAATTGCACACAGTCAAACCTCAGATGTGAATTATTAAGCTGCATTAAAACAACAAACTTTTTTAAAACACACAGCGGCTTCAAAATTCACTTTTGAGTTATAACTGCGTGTAATTTATTTTGTTGAACAAAACATCCAAGTATCTTCAAGTAACATTTGCCACATACCTCGTTTTGCTCAAATCAAAAACTGCCATTTTAAAAACCCATATTATATACCCAAGGAAACCCACGGCTAATTCGCCTACAGATTGACATCAATCTGATGTCTAGTGTAATATCTGTTGAGAACCACTGATATATAGAATAGAAGAACCTGTTTAAATCCTTCTCCTTTGGTTAATGTTAATATTGGATTCATGTCACATCCTGCAGGTTCTACCAAAACACAATCTCATGAGGAGAACGAAGATCCCACTGATGGGTTTTATCAGCAGGCATTGGCTGGTTTTGTCATGGTGATGACAGAGGAAGGGGACATGGTCTTCCTTTCTGAGAGCGTTGGCAAATATATTGGCATAACACAGGTGAGTGCTGCCTCTACATGTTGAAGTACTACATAAAAAGCCTCAATGTGAATTTCATTCAGTGGTGAACTTGAAACGTGCTGCTCTCCAATTGATTCTACAGCAACATATGGTCTTAGATTAGTGTCCCTGTGGATGTCTCCTCTATGGTATGGGGCACAATATTCATGTTACATGAGTCACCAGACCCTCTTAAAATAGGTCCGTTCCCAAGGAGCACATGGCTGTCTACTGTGTGTTCTGTAATCAACCAGAAGGGAATGACAATGTATTTTGGCATTTTAACATTGAGTAATGCAAGGTTAGTAGAGACAGACTGGTTGTTTGATCTCTCTCTCTCTCTCTCTCTCTGTGCTAGAGTTCATTAAATGACATTTAACGTTGTTGTATTTTCTTATTCTCTAAAACTCATTTGTGTGTCGATGAGTTTTTAAAGCATCATAATTATTTGATGTTTTATTAAATGGATCTAAATAATTATGATGCGTGATTTAATAGACGGGGACATAAAATCTCATACACTGATTTAAGTTCTTTGAAAAGCTATTATATCTATTCGAGTAAGCATGTTCAGGTGACCCATTCCCATCTGAATGAGTCCTTCAGATGTATGACCCAAGGGGTGCGTGTGTGTAGGGGGTGTGTGTAATCAATAATATAGTTTTGAAGGTATGTTGTTGTTTTTAATACCTAATTTATTGTGATATTTTGTACAGCTGGAGCTGCTTGGACAGAGTGTGTATGAGTTTGTTCATCCCTGTGATCAAGAAGAATTGCGAGACATCCTCACCACCAGACCAGGTAAAAACAATTATTAGACTTTTATTTTGTTCAGAATCCCAGGATTCTGTTATTGACCTGTAAAATAATAAAAAATACTTATTGAGCTCCATGTGATATTTGATGTGTTGCTGAACAAGTTTGAGACTTTGTTAAATAGTCAGGAATAGTTCACCCATAAATGAAAATCCTCTCATCATTTGCTCACCCTCATCCCATTTCAGAAGTGTATGATTTTATTTCTTCTTCAGAACACAAATTAAGATTTTTGAAGAATATTTCCACTCTATAGAGCCAAACAATGCAAATGTATGGTGGCCAGAACTTTGAAGCTCCAAAAAACGGACAAAAGCAGCATAAAAGTAAAGTAATCCATATGACCCCAGTGTGTAAATCCATGTCTTCAGAACCAATATATTGGGTGTGGCGAGAAACTGATCAGTATTTAGGTCCCTTTTTACTGTAATTCTCCACCTTTGACCAGCCCTGACCAGTAAGTGGCGATATGCACAAACAATGCAAATCACCAAAAAACAAAATGATGTAGAATTTGGAGTTGTGAATGTTTTAAGTGAACTTAATAGTAGCAGGGGATCTGTTTCTTACCCACAGCTTTTATATCACTTCTGAAGACATGGATTTAACAACTGAAGTCATATGGATTACTTTTATGCTGCCTTTATGTGCTTTTGGGGGCTTCAAAGTACGGGGCACCCTTTTTGCATTGTGAGGATCAACAGAGCTGAGATATTCTTCTAAAGTTCTTCGTTTGTGTTCTGCTGAAGAAAGAAAGTACATTTTTGAACTATCCTTTTAAGAGAAAAGTTTATTTCGCAGGACTGTCAAAGAAAAAGAAGGAAAAGGTGACAGAACACAATTTCTTCCTTCGTATGAAGAGCACTCTCATGCACACAGGAAGGACCGTTAATATGAAGTCTGCCACCTGGAAGGTACACATCAACTATATAAACATTTATACATTCATGAGCTGTTTGCCTTGAATAGGACAGTCAGAGGAGACCGTAAATGATAGGAGGGGACGTAGAATCATGGAATAGCACAAGCGATATTCGTGCTATGTGTTGGAGCACATGCACTATCTGCTAGGTCACACCTCAGGCTAAAATTGTTTTATTTTTACAAAGCATTTAATTCCGTGACAAGGTTTAATCAATGCTGGTGCAGGACTTTTTTTTTTTACACAACACCCAGCTAATTTTCAGAGGGTGTAGATGGCTATGAGGAGTATTGAGGACTATCAGCATTACCACTTCACATCTGCCTGGTGTTTAGTTATGTGCCCAAGTCCCATGAGTACATTAATCAGGACACAAATACACACAAGGCAAACTTCCAACTCTATATAGAGCCAAGAAGACATAAGGCCTGCTTGACCGATTTCCGATATGTTTGCACGTTATGTCGTGCAAGAGCATGCTTGCATCTTAGTCATTCGTAATGTTGAGAAAGATCGAACAGCCAGTGTGAATCTAGATTATACAGGTTGCTGAACTCAGCAACTAAGTTTTATTTTGTTTTTATTTATTTTTTGTTAGATTTATAGAAACTGCAGTGACACTGTACCTCTGAATTTTAACTGAGGATCAATGCTGGTTCATTTTTTTTCTGTAAATTCTTTCAATTTTCTTTATCCCAGGTCCTTCATTGCACTGGGCATATACAGACTCTCAGCAGTGAGGATGAAAGTTTGACCCCTGGTGGCAGCTTCCTGACATTGCTGTGCGAGCCCATTCCCCACCCCTCCAGTGTTGAGTTCCCGCTAGATAGAAGCACATTCCTCACACGCCATAACCTTGACCTGACTTTCACACAGTGTGAAGGACGGTAAGACCACACATATTCCCTTAGATGAACACTTTGCTCCTATTCATTGAAAGGCTGAACAAGTTAAAGATGCAATCTATCAATTTCTGCACCACTAACTTCACCAAACAGAATTGCAAAATGACTGTTTTCAAACAAATCTCCTGAACACTCCTCTCTGCCTTCCATTGGTCAGAAAAACAGATAGTCTTGACCCAAACTTACACCATTGTTGCTGTCAGGCTGGTTGGGATGCCCAAACCAACAGAGCTATGTCTCAATATGATAACGTATCTTTAAATTGAAGCAATTCCATACTTTGCCTTTAAATTATATCTCAAGAGAGCACAATGTCAGATAACCCAAGCAGGCCAACTCCGTTTCTTTGCAAGTGTACACTCAGTTCACCTCTGTGAAGCAGAGCTGTAACGTGTCAATTCACCCTATTACTCATTTACCCATTTAACCTACCTAAACAAATACAGGGATTAAAACATAACTCAGAGTTACTACAAAAACTCTCCATGGCTGCATGAGCCTGAAAAACTTGTATCTCCTGAGGTTTTACTCTCACTGGTCATTTTCAAAGTCCCCCTGCCTAAGTTTAGAGTGTGCAAGTGCCTGCATGTGCACGTATGACAGTTGAAGACAGATTTCATTCATGGTGTGAGAAAATATGCGACTCCTGTTACCGAAATTGTACTCGCTGCTTGCAATTACAGCACAAGATATTTATAGTATCTCACGAGTGGGGTTGGATGCATTACAACATTCACTTCCATCTGTCAAGTTCTTCATAAAAAAACACTTTAAATAGATGCAAATATAAATGAACTACTAAGTGTTGATTGGCGGCTTTCTGTGTCCACAGAGTCACTGAGCTTGTTGGATACGAACCAGATGATCTGATTGACCGGTCAGCGTATGAGTTTTACCATGCTCTTGATTTTGATCATGTGACCAGGAGTTTGCACATCTGTAAGTTCATTCTATTCTGTGACTAAGTTAACTATCTGTATATAGCATTAGACTAATTAACAATTAATGTAGTCTTAAAGGGATAGTTCACCCAAAAATGAAAATTCTTTTATGATTTACTCACCCTCTTGCCATCCCAGATGTGTATGACTTTCTTTCTACTGCAGAACACAAATTAAGATTTTTAGGAAAAATATCTCAGTTCCGTTGGTCCATTTTTGAAGCTCCAATTCCACATAAATGTAATCCATATGACATACATTGGTTAAATCCATGTGTTCAGACAAAATATGATAGGTGTGGTTGACAAACGGGTCAATATTTAAGTCATTTTTGGGCATAAGTTATCCTCCCTGCCCAGTAGGGGGAGATATGCAAAAATAATGTGAATCACCATAAACAGAAGGAGAAAGTGATGGAAAAAGGACTTGAATATTGAACTGTTTGTCACCCACACCTATCATATCTCTTCAGAAGATATGGATTTAACAATCAGAGTCGTCTGGAGTAGTTTTATTTTGACCTATGTGATTTTTGGTGCTTCAAATTTATGGCACCCATTCACTTGCATTGTGAGAACATAGAGATCTGAGAAATACAAAATCTTAATTTGTGTTCTGCTGAAGAAAAAGTCATACACATCTGGGATAGCATGAGGGTGAGTAAATGATGAGAGAATTGTAATTTTTGATTGAACTAACCCTTTAATCCTAACTCCAAGATTTATTTTAACCACACTTGTCGCCACCCCCATGAAAATGTCAAACCCAAAGTTGTCTTTGATCTGATGTTTTTTTTTAGAATAACAAATGTCATTGCCACACTGGAGTAGACATGCAAACACAATCTATCTGTACTGTACATTTGTAACAACAACAATTCATTTTAACATTATTTGTAACACAATTCATAAAAAAGATTAAATCTTTCCTTCTGCTTGACAGTGTTCTCCAAAGGTCAGGTGTGCACCAGTCAATACCGCTTCCTGGCTAAGAATGGAGGCTTTGTCTGGACTGAGACCCAAGCCACCATTCTCTATAACAGCAAGACCTCTCAACCTGAAGCTGTGGTCTGCCTCAACTTTATCCTCAGGTAACTCAAACTGGCTCAGTATGATGTATATTTCTTGTTTTCTTTTTGCCTATCAAAAGATGGTCTAATCAGTAGATGTTCCAGCTTTTTTTATGGTAATGAGTAAGGGGTAACTTCTTTGTCCCTTCTTGACAGTGGGGTGGAACAGGCAGATGTGGTGTTCTCATTAGAACAGACTAATGATAAACCAGTGCCTAAAGCTGTCAAGCTGAACCTGCTTAAAGAAGAGGACTCGGACGTGGAGGTGAGCAGCACTGCTAAGCTCTTCCTACAGATGAAGGAGAATCCTGAGGAATTACTGCAGCTGGCACCCCACTCTGGAGACGCCATCATTTCTCTGACAGGTTCTTTCAGTCATACTACATTATAGCTCATAACGTTTTACAAAGCTTAAATATTTTAGATTTCTTTAAGGTGTGCACTCTGTAAATCTTTTAGGTACAGTATGTTGCGCTGACATCTAGCGCCATAGATTCGGCATCACGCAAGAGCAAACATTTTCAGTTACTGATGCCATTGTCTTGATTTATTGAATTGAAGTGAAACCGTCCAATTGCTTGGGATTATCAATAAAGCGAGTAATGATCAGTCATGTGATCTCAACATGGCGGCTCTCATGAATGTGCACCCAGCACCATATGTAGAGCAGCTTTTACAGCAAGACTGATATGAGGAGAGTTTTCATTTTATTTGAGTGTACATTTTCAGTGCATATTTGCTACTATTCCTGTTTCTTTCTATTTAAAGTTTTTACAATTAGTCAAAAATCTTTCAGTTCTTACTCTAAAATTAGTGTTGTATGTTATTACAGTTTGTCGAATGTAGCAGATTCTTACATAAATCTGTCAAATAAAATGTTTAATGTCATTCACAGATGGTGTGGATTTGTCATTCTGCTGTCCACCAAGTCCCAACGGAATCCCAGAATGCCCTCAGGACCTCTGTACACCTGAACTCCGCCAGCTCCTTTCTCCAATATTCGACAAACCTTCCAATTCCCCTGCGGTGAATATAAAGAGTTTGAGGCTGTTAATCTTTGCTGGGTTGTTTTAAATGGTTTGACTGACATCGTAGATTTGTTTCTTTAGAGTCCAGCTGAAGAGCTGCCTATGGAGATGGATGGGGTGGAGAAGTTCTTCGCCCTCAAACCTGAGGAGAGCGTAACGCTGAAAGGCCAAACAGAGGTACTGACATTTTTATATATATATATATATATACTCAACGTTACTTCAGCCTACAACACTCATATACTCATATATATATATATATATATATATATATATATATATATACTCAACGTTACTTCAGCCTACAACACTCATATACTCATATATATATATATATATATATATATATATATGAGTGTTGTAGGCTGAAGTAACGTTGAGTAACTTCTAGAGGGTTTTTGCTGATAATTAAGGTGGTGGAGCAGGCAAATAAAAAATATTTTTTGAAGGGTACTGACACAGAGGATACAATAGTTTATTGTTCAACCAAAATCCCAATAATAAACATAAAAAAATATGTAATTTGGTGAATAACGGAGATTAATTTGAACTTTGTCAGTTCAAACAAGTCTGGCCATTCTCAGTTGACCTCTTTCATCAACAAGGCATTTCCATTCACAGAACTGCCGCTCACTGGATGTTTTTTTTATTTTTGGCACCAACAATCATGCCACGGTCCAAATCACTGAGATCACATTTTTTCCCCCCTTCTGATGGTTGATGTGAACATTAACTGAAGATCCTGACCCGTATCTACATTATTTTATACACTGCAATGCTGCCACATGATTGGCTGATTAGATAATCGCATGGATGATTGTTGGTGTCAGACGGGCTGGTTTGAGTATTTCTGTAACTGCTGATCTTCTGGGATTTTCACGCAAAACAGTATCTAGAAATTACTGTGAATGGTGCCAAAAACATCCAGTGAGCGGCGGTTCTGTGGACGGAAATGCCTTGTGGATGAGAGAGGTCAACTGAGAATGGTCAGACTGGTTTGAACTGACAAAGTCTACAGTAACTCAGTTAACCTCTCTGTATAACTGTGGTGAGAAGAATATAATCTCAGAATGCTGTTCTGAGATGTGGGTTGGTGCTGTTTTGGTGGCACGTGGGGGACCTACACAATATTAGGCAGGTGGTTTTAATGGTGTGTGTGTGTCACCATATGATGAATATATTAAAATATCTATACTTTTCAGCGCTGGAGGATTTTGTCCAGCGCTGAAAAAGTATAGATTTTTGCTGGTAACTGATAGTTAAAAAATAAACTATCAGCACTGATTATTTGGTAAAACAGATGTATAGATCTACCTCTTATCTTGATGGTTTTTTTTTTTTGGTCAAAATTTGGCCAGTAAGTTCTTATATTTCTTTTCTCCACCAAACAAAATAGTTCCAAAAGAATCGTGCACCAATGAACCTACAGAGAGAAAGCCTGAATGCAGAAAAATCACTATATGAATAAAATATATATATATATATATATATATATATATATAGTGCAGTTTTTAAATAAGAAAAAATGGACTCTTGGAAAAAATTTGAACGATCTCTATGTTCTGAGAAGGTGCTTTTTTTTTTAAAGTTTTAGAGACACAATGTAAATTCTCTCTCCTCCTCTGCCAGAATATGGATGAGCTTGATCTGGACATGCTGGCTCCATATATCTCCATGGATGATGACTTCCAGTTGACCTTCCTACCCCAGTGTCCTGTGACAGTTACATCATCTCCAGAAATGCTAACCAACACTTCAAGGAAACGGTAGGGTGATAAACAGTCTTTCGGTTGATCATTGGGAGCTACTGTTTTTGTATTTTCATTTAATAGGCACAGGTAAGAGAGTGCAGGGGGCAGTGTTTCAACATATCTCAAAATATGACAACTGTTTTAAAGAATGGCAAGCTGGAGTTAAAGATCTGGCATAAGACATTTAGACAGTGGCGGCTTGTACATTTGAATTCTAGACCTTCAGTGTGATTCATGTCATTAAGAAAATACAGTTTCACTGTGATTAAGACGCCTTATGGACATAAATATTGATTTATTAAGCATATTACGCCAGCAGAGAAGGTTTTGCTGGCCCTGAGAATTCACAACTGCATTTAGAAGATATTTAATGTCCCACTTTGGGTACTCCCCAACAGATGTCTAGAAGATGAGGAAGATGATGACATTCCTGCTCTGGCTGCCAAATTGGAGAAAAGAGAGATGAGCAGCTCCATAGAGGAAAGGCTTCTGCTCAGCCACACCTTACTGGTAAGTAGTAAGGAGAAATCTGCCACTTTTGGACCAGCTCTAAATGCAGCTTTTACTTTTTAACATTATTTGCAAATAAAACTTCATAGGCAGTATGTTTTAGTATGTGATTTTTGTTATTGTTGTTGTTTTGTGGCAGAATGGCCTGGCCGATAATGATGATACAGAAGAGTACGAGCCGCCACCTCAAAAGCGAAGTCAGCTTTTGACTGACAGAGACCCTCTGCTGGGAGGGGGTGCAGGCTTTGTGTGATAAGGCAGGTACACAAAAAATATTTTTGTAAAAATGTTTGTAAAAGCCAGCACATCTTTTTATTGATTGATCTTATTTTACTATTAACAGCGCTAATGAGGGACACCTTTTTTTTACGGCCACCTGATTTATTGAGGCCAATTGCTGAGACCATGTCAACCCTTACTTGAGGAGATGATCCAGATGACCACACAGCTTTCAGCGAGTATAGTGACCGGTTACAGGGAGGATTATGAATAATCCACATCCTCTTCACACTCAACATGTATCAGTATAACATGTATTGCATAGTGATTCACGCACAACACATAGGAGAATAATTGGCCTAAAAATTCTGTGTTCTGTATTTGATCGTTTTCTTTTCTTAAGTGATACTTCAGCAAAAAGTGTAACTAAAATAGACCCTAGTTTGTAGACTTAGTAGAATTAGTCAAATAAAAACATTGGTATGGGCTCTCCCCATCCTCGGCTGAGAACTTGATTTTAGAGTTGACAGTTAGTTGTTGGAAACATTTCTTAAAATACTTTTGGTGCTCAGGTCACCCCTTGTCTTTTGCTGTTGGGTTTGAATTCATCTAAAGCACAAATACAGGCAAAGGGGTTCAAAACTGGTCAGGATATGTTGGGAATAGTGTTAACACATTGTACTACATTTAGCCTTAATCCTAATCTATAATTCTGGAAATCAAGCATAATCTCACTGTAAAACTTTTTTCTGAAAGGTTGTATTTTACGAAACAATCCTCTACTTCACCAACCGGTTTCTTGCAACAAAAAAAGGGTGGTTCTGTCTATGTTAGAATTATGGGTTAGAGCGGAAAAGGCCTTGCTATAAGTGGATGTAATCATGCTCTTAAATTAAAAGAGAATTCACTGAGGCCGTACGTGACAAACACAACAAATACTCTCAGTGACATCTTTTTATAAAGTATTTTATATACGTTTGCAATTAATACTTGTAAGTGTATCTATACTTGTGCGTCTTTTGTGTTCAACTACAATCCTTATGTTTTCTGTTCTCGTGTCACTTTGAAACTGTCTGATAAATACTTATGTAATGGCTTTCAAATACACTGCGGTACTGATACTGCAGTTGTATTGACAGAAAGCCTTATCTGTTATCTTTTGAACCCTACGTTGACTTGTTAACAAGACAAGATGTATTGATCAGATGAATGAAAGAGTTTTGCAGTAATGATCTCTCTAAATTTTTATCTGGCTCTGTTCGAGATCATCTGATACACAGTAGGAATATTCTTTGGAAATGGTGGCATAAAGGATTAGTTGTGGTGCTTCTTTCAGTTGACTGTGAATCAGATATGTTCCCCTAATTTCTGTAAGCTGTACAGATGTGATTCAAGGGGCCTTTTTGAAATGGTGGCATATAAAGACACCTGCCTTTCTCAAATGTATAACAGTTCTTCAAATACTCCATAGACTTTGTGTATATGACCTTCTGTATTTTTGCATTTATTTCCAATGTACCTTTAACTTGTATTGACTGATAAAGAAATAAAACATTTTAAGTTCTGTTGTAACAGTACAATGGATATAGACAACAACATCTAATCCTCGATTATTTAAAAGCTTTACTTGTTTTTCACAAATGGTGTTTGTTTGACAGACAACTGCATTTATTGCATAACAGTTTTGTCCTTGAGATGGATTGACATGCTTTTGTAACGGTTGCCTTTAGAAACAGCTGTTGCCATCAATTTGTATTGTTGTAATGTCTGATGAGAAAATGATCTACCCTGCATGTAGTGGTTAGTACCTACCAAAAGTGGTCCAAGGAAGGACAACCGGTGAACTGGCGACAGGGTCATGGGCGCCCATGTCTCATTGATACATGTGGGGGAGCAAAGGCTTGCCCGTCTGGTCTGATCCCACAGAAGAGCTACTCTAGCACAAATTGCTGAAAAACGTAATGCTGGCAATGACAGCAAGGTATCACAACACACAGTGCATTGCAGCTTGCTGCGTAGTTGCAGACCAGTCAGAGTGCCCATGCTGACCCCTGTCCCATGCTGAAAGTGCCTACAATTGGCAAGTGAGTGTCAGAAATGGACAACGGAGCAATGGAAGAAGGTGGCCTGGTCTGATGAATCGCATTTTCTTTCAGGTTATGTGGACGGCTGGGTGCATGTGGGTCGTTTACCTGGGGAAGAGAAGGCAGCAAGATGCACCATGGGAAGAAGGCAGACCAGCGGAGGTAGTGTGGTGCACTGGGCAATGTTCTGCTGGGAAACCTTTGGTCCTAGCATTCATGTGGATGTTACTTTTGGCACGTACCACCTACCTAAAGATTGTTGTAGACCACGTATAACGGTTTTTGCTTTTTTTAATGAAAAGGAGGGGCAAGTCAAGATTAAGTTTTTGTGGTAATCATCATTATGCCACAAATGCTGTAGATTTGAGTTTAATTTGTATTGAACTCTGAATATTCCTTTCAATGCAACACTTTTAAACAGGAAGCATGGGGTGAAATCATCTCACGGAGGGACAGATCTGCTGAAGTAAAAATATTTTTCCTATTCATATCAGAGTGCTAAAATCACCACTAATTTCCATGAACTCTTAGCAAGAAAATTCTAGAAATTGAGCAAGGTGCTTATCAGTTGCTCAAGAGAGATTGTAAAAGTGAACCAGAAGAGTTATCAACTTACTGACTTTTTGTGTGAATACTAACTCGTCTGTCCATTGGAAAGGTGAACTAAATTAATTTAAGTTTTCAAGTTTTAATAGTGCTTTTGAAAACTGTTTAAAATCATGTTCACTTGCATGAGATGTCTTCAGAAATATCAGCAGCAGTTTTATTTTATTTGAAGCAGGTCTACTTATCTGGTACATGAGATCACATGTAGGCATACAGCCGAATACTATTCATTTTATCTCTGCAGTCCCGCTTATACTGGACACTGGAATAAATGAATCATGACTGACAGCGAATAGTGTATGTTTACATCTGTAAACTATTGCTTCTTCCTGATGGTGCATCCAGGCCGCTAGATATCAGTATTAGATGTAGACAACTGCCATGTCGCAAAATAAGGATTAAACAACTACAGAGTGCACCTTTAAAGACCCCATGAAATAAAAATTAGAGGCTTTTAGTATGTGTCATTGTTTTGATGTCATCTATATGTTTGTGTTTGCCTGAACATTTACATGTCATTTTTAGCAGCTATAAAATGTACAGATTTTCTCTTTGGGAAAACGGACCAAACATATTGATGACTCATGTTGCACTACACAGATTTTCATCCAATCTCATGCTCTCTAGAATAAGAATATCCCTCCCTCTGTAACTGACAAGCCTGAACAAGTCATGTTTTATGGCTATGAAGTAACAAATGCAAATTCGCTAGTCATTTGCAAAAAAAGGGACAATCCCTTCAATATTTCTTCTATTTTTCATTTGGAATGCCAACACAGGACAGAAAACTGCGTATGTCAAGCTCATGGTCTAATTCCCATCACTGCAAGGGAGTTTAGAGCTTTATCTCAGAATTCTCACGGAAAACATCAACATAATCAAAACTGTCTTAACATATCTTAAGTGATTTCATGAGGTCTTCAAACACTTTTAGTGCTGAAAAAATAAACCACTTTATCATTACGTGATCCATTATCAATGAAAAACAAAACAAAAAAAACAGCACAGAGTGTATGTAGGTCAAATGTAAGTGTGTAGGCGTCATGTTCTCCATTTCATCTATAAAACAAATTCTGAGCTCATTATATCCTCTTATGGGTCATGAATTGTAATCTAGCATTGATCTGTCAACTTTTAACAAGCATGATACTGTATTAAAGCACACATTGACCTCTCTAATCCACATTTGTTGAGATACAGTCTGACACGTTGGTTTTAGTAGGGATCAACCTGTGATAACCTCAAAAAATATAAGCCTATATGTGACCAGCTCAGAGAAAAACCAAACTAAAAAAAACAACAATTGTAAATGGATTAAAGGGTGTAGATTTAAAATGAGTTTCAATAGCAAATATGTAATTCATAAAGTTTTCAAAATGTGTAGCATTATTTATTTTATGTGCACAAGTATATACATGTTGTAAGAATGTAAATGTTACATATAAAAATGATAGATAGTTTTCATCTGGAAAAGTACAAACAAATACACAAAACACATTCAATGTCCATTGAGCAAGTTTACCATTCAATCCATTGTTCTACATGTTAAAGAATAGTTCAACCAGAAACAGGTTGGAACAAAAGATGGGAAATTATAACCGAATTTCATTTTTGGGTGAATGATCCCTTTTAAGTTTACAATCATATATAATATTTGTCAATAGGCACAATTTTAGTTTGGCTACTTGTCATGGTGAACACATTCATGCAATCTAAATCCTCAGCAAAACACTGAATTGGGTAAAGGGCTGAGTGTAAACAACTAGATCATTTTCAGTCATCTTCACAGGTGTTCTCATTAAAATTAAAAAGGCAATAAAGTGACTATATAGCTCTCATCCCCTAATGTAATACCTACCTCATTAAATACGTCAACCAATCATATAAGTCCCCTTAAACATCATGACCTAATTCCCCTCACTGAGGGGGGTTAATAGCTATCTCAAGCTTATCACTGAAAACATCAATATAATCAATATTGCTGCACTTTACCTTACTACAGCCATGTCTGACCGATAAGTTACGTTTATAATTTCACTCAAACTTCAAACTCAAACAATGATCTCTTGAAAAATCTTTACGCCTACTATAGGGATAATCCATGATCGAAGGCAAAAAATGGTCACAAAGTCCCATGTGCAAGGAAATAAACAATCAAAAGTCAAAGGGTTAGTTGATTAATGTTCAGTTATTAGTTGCATTTATCAACAGAAAGTGCACTTTGCAAGGACCGCTCATCACTGTCAGTTGTACTGTCTCTTGATTGTGATTGGACCTCTTCGTAAGGTGGCGGCAGAGCTTCTATGCTTTCACTGGCTGTATCGGTGCAACGACTGGACTCCGAGTGTATTAGGGATGTAAGCGTACTGTGGTCTGATGCATCCTGGGCCAATAGGAGCTGAGTGGGTCCACGGAAGGGTGGGAGCCGCTGGCCCCAACTGCTGTAGATTGCTTCCTCATATGTGGGTAGAGACACAGGTAAGCCATCAACCATTAGGTCCAACTGATCCGATGATCGCCTGATAAAAAAGCAAGATGAACCAGTCAACACATATTCCCATTTATGCAATTCATTGATTCTAGTCTTTGCAACATCCACTACATGGACAAATGTATATTCTGTAGACACTTGAAAAACACATTTAATTTCAAAACTATGGGCATTAATAGGTAAATGTTGTCCCTTTGCTGCCACCCTTTTGGGATGGCTTTTCTTTAGATGTTGGAATATGGCTGTACAGAAACAAGAGCATCATTGAGGTCAGGCACTGATGTTGGCCGATTGGCTTGCAGTTGGTGTTTGTGCTCAATGGGGTTCAGGTCTGGCTTTGTGCATGCAAGAATTGGTAAATAATTTCTTTATGGATCTCGGGCATTGACATCCACAGGTGCATTGACATGTTGGAATGTCCAATTTTACAAAAAAAAATTGTATTTGTCTTAAGAGATTTCATAGCTGTATGCTGGTGATAAGTGTAGCTGGAATAGAGTGTAAAAGTCTGGTTCTGGAAGTAAAATCCCATTTATATTCTACATAGGGGAATCTATTTTTACTGTGAGTTCCAAGGTTGTTAATTGATGGTATATGCTTTGCTGAGTTTTTGATTTTTCTACCGTTTCTACTTTGATTGCTTTTTTGCAAAGCGTCATGGGATTGTAGTTCATGCCCTCATAAAAGACGGCAAGTACACAGTCTTGAACCTCTGTCTTTGTCAGATTTGTAATACTTTCAATACTTTTTTGCTTCAAATCAAAGCTTGTAATGTTGTGATTCACTCTGGAGCTGGTAGATCTGCTCAAAACTCTTATGAAGGATTTTATGAAATCCCTATGGAAAAAATACTTCCAGAAACAAGGCGGCTGAAAAAGTGGACGGGCACTGTTGTGATCTGTTGTCCAACCAATTACTTTGAAGGGGGTGTCCACATACTTTTGGCCATGTAGTGTAGTCCTTCTTTCCATCCGATAAATCTAGCAAAATTGCATACCTTTGTGTATAACAGGTGAATAGACGGGATTTGATAACCAGACAGGCTGTTGTGGTAAGAAGGAAGATGGACACTCCAATAGCAGTCGTTGCCACACTTGGGATAGAGTTGACAGTCTTCTCATGTTGTTCAGCATGGCCCTCTGAAAAAACATGCACACCATTTAAAGACTTCCGCACCAGTATCAGTCAGTTCATCAAAGAATTTGAAAACTTGTTGAACTACAAATTACAGCCGGAAGCCAACCAAGTTTTTGGAATAAGTGGTTCAGTAAGCAGTGTACATCCTTTGATTTTGATTCTATGACGCGTTCATTTTCCGAGGCCTTTACATGCATCACAGAAAAAGACAGGTTAGTTTGGTGACTTTGCTAACTTCCTGCTCAAGCTGTTGGTTTCCTCTCGAGACATGTTTCTGCTTAAACGAGGAAGTGAGCACCCTGAATGTAAGATGTCAAGATTTTTTCCCCACCTCCTATAGCTTAGGAGAGTAGTTGACTACTGGGACCCAGGATTTATATAGGTAATTTATTAATGGTTGTGCATGTGACATCCCTGCCTCCAGCACAATTCCTTCATTCAAAATGCAGAACTATCTACTGACTGATACAAGAAGAGAAAGTTTGAGTTGTCTGGCCAGTCAGTACCTTCAGTCCTTCACATCAATCTCTTACTACGTATGACAGTAAATAATTGTATTGCAGTGTCTCTGGAAAAAAGCTATTTGAAATCATCTCTCTCATTTTACATTTATGCACCTGGCAGACTCACAGTTTTAATACATTTTAATAATCTCCTGGGAATTGAACTTGTGACCTTTCCATTGCTAGCACCATGCTCTATGAGTTTTACAAGAACATAGTGATGCACTCAAAACCATTTTGTTCCATTCTCTTACCTTGTCGGGGTAAACAGGTTGGAATGCTTGGTCGCCATTGCCCATGAAGACACCTAGACTGATGGTGGCGGGAGGGCAGAATGTATCCCGGCTCGCAGAAGAAGCGAATCGTGCTCTTTTGAGGGAAACCACGACAAGGAGAGGGATCACAGTGGAAACCTACATGCTCTGGTATGACTGGGTGAGAGCAATTTCGACCTTAAATCAAAAAGAAAATATACATCTTAATAGAGACTTTTTCACTTCATCGATATCAGGTTTACTGATAAATCGTACCATCTCATAAGTCTCTAAAAATAGCATCCAACAACACAGTCAAGTATGTTAATATGTTTAATGTGTTGCTTGCATAAATTATTGGACTTTTTCTTATTAAGGGAAAACATACTCTTGTACACTGCGAGTATGTGTACACAGACGCTACTAGCTACGCAATCTCGATTTAATGCACTGTTGCATTCGTAAATGAATCAAACCGCATAATACAACACAAAGTACGTGTTGCACTCTCAACCTTGCCGCAAGGGGCGGTAGAGCAAACATTAGTGTAAAGTTTCTGCTTCTACAATGAGTTTCCATTCAAGCTTACTACTGTAATGGCTTGAGTCAATATATTAAAAGCAATTTACCTAAATAATAACACAGTTTCATGGCACAGACTTTAAGGTAACTCTATTTCCCCTTTGAGTACTGAGGTTTGTTACCAAGTAACGCACGTTACCATGATTAACCAGATTACTCATTGGCAATGCTCAACACAAATATGTGTTGGGAGGCCATTCACTTTTTGGGGGTAGTGAAGAATAATTTAGTTACTATTGAATAAATTAAATATTGGTAATTGACACCAATTATTGGAGCCATCAACAAAAATTAATCAGAAAAAAAACAATATTGGTTGAACTCTAGTTAGAAATGACATTGAGGGAAATATTGCAAACTTTTCTTTTGCATAACCTTGCACATCTGCCAAATATTGTCAAATACTGGCACCTATACAAGGCTTTGTGGAAGTGTATTAGTGATTATGGCTACTGTGATTAGGCAATCTGTTTAAGTGGGTTTCAGAGGAAGTAGGTGGCAAGTTATCTGGAAGAGGAAGATGTGGGATGCTAAGAGGAAGCTTTCATACCTGTGGTTACGTCTGACAGAGCAGCTAGCATGAGAACCCCGTAGTATAGGGCAGTTTGCAGACATGGCCAGAGAGACAATCGCTGTGCAGACATCAAAACAGCTGTCCTGGTGACACAGTGAACAAACAAAGATACAGAACTCAGTACCCCATGGCCATTGGCATAGCATCAGTTTGCAAATAATTCCAAGCAGAGGGTTCATTACAGAATAGATCTACAGGCTTGGTTTAAAACTGCAAATATATTTATCTGATAGGGAGCTTCAAATCAACTGGACAGGTTATTAGAGCATGACTCAAGGATAGGAAATAGATGCATTTCATAAGGGGCATTACATGATGACACTAACAGGGTGTTTAAACCATTAACCACATGTTGGTTTGTTTCAAAGAAAGAGAAGGGGTGTTTCTATCTACAGCTGGCCTTGCATCAGCTGGCTAACACCACACCCACACCCAGTCCCTAAACCCAGAATAATGCATCTGCACAATATGCCCATTCAAAAGGGCATCAATTAAATGTCAGGGCATCAATCAATTCAATCATGTTCCAAAATTGACTGGCAGCATCTGTAAACTGGTTCAAATGAGTGCACAAAGTTTTAGCAAAACATCTCAGAAACCAAACACACAGATGGCTCACTT
The DNA here is from genome assembly GCA_032164185.1 of Moxostoma hubbsi. Classification (NCBI taxonomy): domain Eukaryota; kingdom Metazoa; phylum Chordata; class Actinopteri; order Cypriniformes; family Catostomidae; genus Moxostoma; species Moxostoma hubbsi. The sequence goes on along the minus strand of JAVLUX010000030.1, from coordinate 22,912,619 downwards.
TGAATGCTGCAATGATTTAGTCATCTGTGTAACGTGGGATTGTCCCATCTTGGCAGCTTGACATTTTCACACATAAACTTGGCACAGAACAGACCACAATGTGGGTGGCTTGCTGTCACCTCTTTTACAAAACATATCATCAAATTGTGCACAATTATTGAATACACCATTTGTAGTGTCACCATTAAGTGCACTTTGCAAAAGGATTATGTGAGCTGCATTCACTTTCCATGAGTAGTGACTACAGGCTAAACGAAAGAATGGAGTCTTAAAGTGCTTGATTACTGTATTATTATGCACTTTTCCAATTAGACAGCTAATAATGGGTATGATTCTCACAAATCTTTTGGCATTTTTAGATATTATTCAAATCATTATTTAGTCACTTCATTAAGCTGTTTGAATTATAAAGGACAATTGGGATGCATACAAATTAGGTGGTTTAGGTTTTCCTATATTAGAGGGACATCACAATTTTACACACACACACACACACACACACACACACGCACACAGAGAGAGAGAGAGAGAGAGAGAGAGAGAGAGAGAGAGATGATTCATTAAGCTCTGTTAATCAAGCCATTAATCTACAATGTTGATTCTATTCATCAGTGCACTTGGCATTGGGTTGGCACAAAAACTGTACAAATCCCAAACATGATGCACTGATGCGCGTGTAATGGACAATTCGAATCCCTTTTGTGGCTATAAAGCGTTTGAGAACAGCAGAACAGATGCACAAAAGCTCTATTGTGACATCACATTGTGTGTTCAAGTCTAATGTAACACAATGATGGAGAGCACGAGAACAAGCACACTCATTTTAAATGAAACTCACCTGTCAATGCAGTTTGTGTTTATGTAAGATTAGAAAATCCGCCCGTTTTAATCCAGTCGGTTGTTTAGCGTGTTCTCATTTACAACGGGACTGTTACAAAAGTATTTCAGGTGACTTAGCACACAACATGTCCCCTACCTGGCCGTCTGAATAGGAACCGATTCAACAAGTGCATCTATTCTACAGCAGCTGTCAGATGACTCACCGCACAGCTGAGTTACCAGGCGCAGCTCGCGTTCTGATTGGTCGCTAGAGCTGCATGTGCACGATAGCCCCGCCCGCAGCACTAAGTGCTCACCGCCCACATTGACCGTCATATTCTGGAAACCGAAAGCGGTTCGTGGAAAGTGGTTTTGTGGTGTGATTTATACAAATATTTTTTACGACCCCACCTAAGAAGATACACCCTTCCCCATTTAGATTAAAAGTAGAGGAAAAGGAAACGGCAGATAAATACAAAAAGCAGCAGTGACTAAATAAAGATATACCATCGACAAAGCAGAGCTGAGAGGCAAAAAGCGAAATCCTCTCAAAACTAAGTGTGCTGCTTACCTAAACAGCATGTTTGTGCACAACAGACGCGTTTGAACGTTTTTGGAATTCATATTTTGACATTGTACGTCACTGAGAAATCAACTTGAATGCGTATAAGGCGTAATGCTCCAGTGTAATCCATTTTGGATTTCCTGAGATTACAAAATGACAGAAAAATAAGTTTAAAGTTCAATACAACAGAGTATGCAACTGCATACTGAAAATGCATCTGATGCACACTGACAGGACTTTTCAAATAACACAAGCCCAAGCAGAATCACATATCAACAAGAAATGCTTGCATAAAGAGGCCAAATTGACTGTAACACATTGAAACTTAACAGTTCGGATTGTCTCAAGTGAAAAAAAATTATTAAAAGGTAAAGTTGACCATTTTCTTATAAGAGAAATTATGGAGTCAAAAGAGAATGTGTTTGAAAAACTGTATTTGAAAAAATCTGTTTAAAGTTCATATTACAACCTGTAAAAATTCACATATCGTAGAGAGAACTCTGACATAGGTTGTCCATCAGAAATGACAATACTCTAGAAATAAAATGAATAAGCAAAGAACTGAATCAGAGCAAAAGAGTATGAACCAGATTACATTTCACGAAGATGCTGGCCTGTCAGTAGCAGTTGTATATTCAAAAGATGTTGAAGATTATTTTAATATATTAGTAACATGTCTGCCTGGACATTGCTCTCTCAAAAACCTGACAATGTTAGATTGCCAGCAGTGAGTACACTTCAGTTCATGCTTCTATTCCACTTTTAAAACATAAAACGTTTCTTTGAAACTATCTACATGCTGACAGAGTAAATTACGGTTACATGTATAAAGTAAGTTTATAGTGCAAGATTAATTAGAAACCATTTTTTTTACTTTAAAAAAAATGGCATGATAAAGTCCAACAGCAGAATATGGAAGACCATTAGGTAAAAAAAAAGTTTTTATGGAAGCAAAAAAATGAAAAATGAAAAGCATCTTACAAAAATGTACCCTTTCCAGAGAGCATTTGCAAACATTACTCTAATGCAGAACTACATGCAGGCACCAAATGAAGAACAATCAGACACATTAAACAAAAAAGCAGATTATATCTTTTCACACAACAGACAAAGCTCACATTGTTCCTGGGAATACAATACATCTTCAATTGTGGCAAAGGAAATATGTTCCTTATGTTTTTTTCAAAAGCCAAACAACACAAAAACATCATGCAAATCAGGTTGTTTTGCTTACAGTAAAGCGTTCCCCAATCACACATCCACATTAGGCTTCTGGTAATAGGCAGATATCCTCTTTCTAAAGCGAAGTCAACTGCCATTTAAAATTTTGCTGGTGTATCAAAAGATATCTTATCAAAAAATCCAAATCAAAAATCAAAATAATTAGGCTGGTCACGAATCACTTGGCATACAGTGTGCATTGCTCTAACAGCCCATTCCTGTGGGCAATGTTCATGAAAAGATATTCATGCATTAAGGCTGTTTTGTTTTTTTGTCGGAAAGCTACTAATAATGATCTCTAAATTCAAACTCATTCTCTGCTTTAGTGCACTGAGCTTGTTAAACCACAATCTACGTCTACAACATTTCACAGATAAACTTTATTGTAAAAGTTTATGAATGCTATTCTCTCTATGAAGAATCCATTGCAATTATTCATCTCTGAATAGATATTTACATGCTATTAGTGTACACCCACCTCTGTTCCATTGCCTGATTGTCATTAGTTTGGTTCTACCTCCTAAAAAGTAACACAGTCCAGTGAAATAGAAATGCTGCTTACAAAAAACTTTAACTGGTAGGAAACAAACAAAAAAACAAAAAATCGAGTAGTTTTTGTATTAATCACATCTGCCAATAAGAGTCACTAATTCTTTCAAGCCTTCACATCTGCAATTAATGTTAAGGTTGCGGTGTTACGGTTCAGGCTTTCAACAAAAGAATTATAAACAAAATATGTACATAGGCTACCGCTTCAGTCTAGGATTAATCAAACAAACACTACACTACATATTTAAACAGTCAGTAAATTACCCAATGTACACCTGACCTAAGTTTTCATAAACTGTGCAGTCACTCGACACTGATAAATGATTCAGCCTCTATTCCCATGGTGTCACAACAATGAATGCCAATTGGAGTCATTTTTAAATGGTCTTTCAATTACCATGTACATTTATGCTAGCACTCACATCCACTTTGGTCCGTGATATGTGACCGAACAAAAAAGATACACAATCTAAAATGTATGTGTAGCGTAGTGTACTAAAACAGTGTTTGGAATCATTTCCATTATAAATGCACTCTCTGCTTTCGCTGTTCATACTGTCTTTGGTTGCTCTCTAGGTGCAAGCTAATAAGCAACTACTCATCTCTTAAATCTTTGAATATGACAATGAAGAGCCATAGTGTGCATCTTTATTAGTATAAGCGTTTGTGCATACAAACACGTGTGCCTACACATTAGTGTGTGCGCTTCATGGTAGCTCTAGGAGAAGTCACATGGTTGGAATCAACCAAGATCTATAGCTGAAGGGTTCACTTTATATTGTCAAAACGCTCTCATAAACTAGAGCATAATGCTCAGCTATACATTTGTATAGTCCTGGTCTCTCCTACAAAACATACCACAAATTAACTCTTAAGAGAAAGGCTACAATACTTCAAAATACTTGTAAGCTACTTAGGATTCAGGTGCACAGAAAAGGACATTCCCCTGCAGATGCCCTACATTGGAAACAACTCAATCAATTCAGCTAAAGTGACCCCGTAGTGAGTTTCAAATCAATAAAAAGAAAGCCCTGCCCCACAGCCCTCCCCCTTTGTTACATAAAAAAGTGGAACAATGAATTAAAGGAGCAAGTTTCTGTGTGGAAATCGTATTGGGAGTGCAGCTTCGATATCAGAACAGTGTTTAAAATCACTCAAAATAAATCATTGCAACGCAACATGAAAACAAAACGGATATCCCTCTACGTTCATTAAAACAAAATTAAAAACTGTCTGAAACAAAACACCTCCAGTGTTGATCATTGCTTAGTGTTGTAACAGAAACCTAGTTTCTTTTTTTTTCCTTTTTTAAAAAGTTCTTCAGTAGTTGTTTACCTGTTTAAAAACAAATTAATGAGTAGTGTTGTCCAGGTGCAAACGCTGAAGTTCAGGGAAAAGCTTGAGGTTGGAAAAAAAACATAGATAATCTGTTGCTTTACATTGAGGGCAGATTAGAATCCAAGTGGTTCATTTTCGTAATGTCTAAACCTCCTTAACATACTCAGTTCACCAAAAGCACAGTGTTAGAGGCCAAGCTTAAAACCACTGAGATGTGTTTTTGCATGTCACGTGTGAGCCAGAACACCATGAAGAACTTCTAATCAGGTCTATTTCATGACTCCAAATACAGTGTAATCGATGGAATGATTTGTTTCAAAATGCCCTCTCAATGTGTAGAGTCCATAGCATCTATGGGCTTTTCTCCTAAAATGCTTGACCTGTACAATCATTTAAAATGTTTAAAATGTGCCGAGTAGAACTCTCTTCAGGCTCCATTTTCGCTTTTGGGTCTTTGCTTTGAGCTCAGTAAAGGGCCCGACAGATTCCGCCCTGATTTCTCCTTTCATCTCATACGGTTCTGCCTCATGAGGGGAACAATGCAAGAGGGAGGACCTGCTTTACTCAGAAAGGGATGCTTTAACAGCTCTTGAGCTATAGCCCTCTGGGCAGGATCTCGTACAAGCATCCTATCTAAGAATCCCTTGAGAAGTGGTGAGACCTAAGGATACAGAAAAACAACTTAAATCGAGAGTGACAAACATGGCAAACGTTACTTAAACAGGTCAGTGCACATAGGTTTAGAAACAAATTTGTAATGCGCCCTCATGGATAAACAAGAGGACACAGATTACAGGTTACCTTGTGGAGGTTTTTGAGCTTGGGTGGCAAATTGTCTCGAATCATCTTCATAGCCTTGAGTGGAGGCTCATTAAAGTACGGTGGCTCTCCATCCACCATTTCGATCACCATTATACCAAGGGACCAAATATCCACCTATTAATACAGTTTTTATTGGATTTGAAAGATTTAATATTGAATCTGTTTACGGAGTCTTTTTAATTCATGTAAAAGTACTACAAAATGGGGCATGAGTCTTGCCTCTTGTCCATATGGAAGTCTTGAGATGAGCTCTGGGGCCATCCAATAGGGTGTCCCAACAAGAGACTTCCTACGCTGCACTTCTTTTGAGACCTGGGCACAAAATCCAAAGTCTGACAGCTTCACCTGCAAATGAGGACAATAGATTTAAAAAATTATGCAAATAAATAGGGAGTTACATTACTTGCCATAATAAATGGGAGACATTTTTTGCCTAACTCATTTAATGGTCATATTTCCCACCCTCCCCATCTCCGAGCACCACTCCTGAAATGAGGGCGATCCAGCCGACCTCCAACTCCTTAAAAGAATCTGTCTGGCGATCATGACGCTGGTTAGGACCCAACTCTTTAAGTGTCTATTCTAAACATTGATGACCCCATTGCCCAGAATACAGAGTCTGGGGCAAAATTAAACCTGAGTGCCCAATACATCACACCCAAGACTCAGAACCTTCAACCAAAACCATCTTAACACCCCCCCCAAAAGACATGGGTTATGTCTCCATCCTCTTATTGGCATTGCCAGCAGGTGGGTGTGTCTTTAGATTTAGAGGGTGTCCAATAGAATCTATGCAAAATCTTGAATTGCATAAGGCGCACCCTTGCATCTCTAGATGTAGACTTGACGGTTTTATAGAATCCTAGCCCACTCTCCCTCCTCCAATACCAAGTTTAAATATTTCTCCCATAATCTCTTGAGAGAAGTTGAAGCTCTGTCCCCCAGACTCTGAATTGCTACTCCAAAAAATAGTACACAGACGGTGGCACAACTGTCAATATCTAAGGAACTGAGATCTCGGAAAATCTAAATGTTGATCAAATTTTCAAAGGATCTCAACACTCCACTCTCATATAGGTCACCAAGTGTAGCAACCCCCCTCACAATCCACTCTGACCAGCAGAAAGGGAACTTATTAACATATAACTTGGGGTTCAGCCATAAGCTTGAGGCAACATTTAAATAAATGTCCAAATTAAACACTCAAAAAAAAAAAGTGTAAATATGAGATAACGGGGTGTAATTTAACTTCTCTGGTTAGTTTGATAGAAAGCGTTTGCAATTGTGAAATGTGGCAAGAACTTCCTGTTCAATAGAAAATTATGAGGGGCTCTCTCAGGAGGAAACGACCAATGAGCCAAATGTCTGAGACAGAACGCATAATAATAAAACAAAATCAATCAGCCTATGCAGGTTACTGAAATGTAATCTGGGAAGATTCCCATTCCAAATGAAGAACTTCACTATGCTGTCAAATTGCTTGAAATAAGATTGGAGGACATCTACAGGGAGAGATTGTAACAGGTTGTTGAATTTTGAAATACTTAATTTTTTATAAAATTTTTAATAAAATACTTAATTTTAATAAAATTAACATTCCCATTCACAATTCATTCATCAAATGTAATAAAGCCCACATCGCTCAAAAACCTTCGCTGATTAGCAGCTAATTCCCCTCTCTGATGACTCCAGATAATCGATCCATTTCTCAACGTCCAACACTCTTGTAACCACCTGTCATCAGTGATCGATCAACGTATTACAGCAAGATCTTCTAAGTCAGCTACGACCTTCGCCAGCATTGCCAACATACTCGGCAGTTAACACTGAATCTCTAAATTACTCCAAACTCTCCCGCTCCAAATCGAGTCCCTGGTCTGCACACCTGTCAGTGGCTACAGTTTGAGCATGTGTCATTTAATGTCTCCAGAGCCTGAGGATTTTGACATATTGTCTTTATAGAAAAGTTATGGATAAGGGTGAATAGAATCTCTCCAGTTTATGACATAAAAAGTATTAAAAACTAGCAAAGTGCGCAGAGCTCACCATTCACAGGTCCAACCCTCGTATGGCACCACACAACTGATCCATTTTGTGTGGATATTAATACCTAACTTCAATACATTAAATTATGAAATTTACATACAGTGTTCCCACTTTTTTACCGACCGATGAAATTCTAGTATTTTACAGACCTATTGCAGAGGACTGGTTAAGTTACATGTGCTTCCAACATGCATTTAAAAAAAATTCAAGTAAAAATTTGCCCCGAGTATATACATTTCCTTTAGATTTAAATTTTCCCGTATTTTTATTGTTATGAATTTCTTGATTTTTAAAATAAAGATGACTTTTGTATGCAAGATTGTTTTGTCCCTTATCTCAAGAATCAGTTATTGATAGTTCTCTTTTTCATTACAAACTATGGCTCAATTTAACTTAAATGGAGCCCATCACGTTTTCTGTGAAGGTTTCTGCAATAATTGCTTAACTAACTATACAAGAAATGATGCCCCCGGGGATTTCGCATGAGAAGCACTGTCAGAAACATCCCAAGAGGAAATGAAACACACATACATAGACAAGCAGGTCCTACTGAGAAATGCTGAAGGTGGCTGAAAGAACACCAGCTATTTTAACCACAAACATAGTTAAACATAGACCCTGTCTAACAAACCACTGTCTATTTCAGCACCATCAAAAAAAGATCTGGGTTTGGTATCGTGGTCCGAAAAGACAATTATATTTCTATGAACACATTGAGAAATACATGCCTACATAAAAAGAACTGTGTTGCTGTTTTAAGGGATTGACGATGTTCTTGAGGTTTCAGTGCTTGGCTAACTCTTTAAACGCTGCACTCCTGCCTTTATTTGACTGCTAATTTAAAGATTATTACTCATGCATCTCATGATAACACCTTTAGATAATCTCTAAACACTGGTGAAAGTGCAGGTCTAAGCAAACAAAAGAACAGGTCTGCCAAAAACCTGTTTACACATCAACACACAAGTTCTCAGGAACAAAAAAAAAAGCAGAAGAGATCAGGGGAAGTTTTCTGAGCTTGTAAGTTAAAACATGTCAAAATTATTTTAAAGGCACAATTCATCTAAAAATAAAAATTAAATCATCATCACTCCATTGGTCTCTTTTTTTTGTTACAAACCTGTATTACTTCTTCCATGGGAACACAAAAGGAGAATGTTAGCCTTTGTTCCCATTTTCATTTTCTTTCCCAAACAATGACAGTGAATGGTGACTGAGGCTACCATTCTGTCTAATGTCTTCTTTGATATCCTACAGAACAAAGTAATACGGGTTTGGAACAACTTGAGAGTGAAAATTACAGAATTTTCCTTTTTGGGCAAACTATCATTTTAAAACTTTGTCTCTTTTATCCTATACTTAGACAGGGCAGAAGGACTGAGCATCATCTGAGGTAATAAAGTGAATCTAGTCCTTGAAGCGAGGCGAGGGACTTACCCTGCCATCGTGTGTGAGAAGAATAGAATCACTCTTAATGTCTCTGTGAATGACTCCTTGGGAGTGAAGAACAGAAAGCGCTTTCAAAACAGACAGACACACGGTGGCGATTTGCTCCTCATTCATCCTGCAAACAACATAACACAAAAGAAAATTTTTGAAACTGTAGCTGATAAAACAATCATGCTGCATGACAGGTCGTAGTGGACTGCTGTGATACTCTGCCATCTAGTGGTGATGCACTACTGCAGTAACAGGTGGTTGGGTTACACCTTGTTGACAATGTCTATAGACCATTTCAAGTAGTCAATTTAAGGAAGCGATCTCTTTGTTCCTTTAACATTTCCGGCTTGTTGTCCAAAAAAAACAACAAAAAAAAACAGCGGGCGGTTCTTCATAGTGACCAACACGATTCAAGTTAATACGATCAAAATACAACCTAATTTTTAAAATCTGGACTATGTTGTTCAGTGGCTGGATGCTCCCTGGATGCCTGCCTGGAAATTCAAGAGTTTAGATTGCCAAAAAAGCAACCACAAATGAAAGCATGAACCACAGCAGTGAAGCTGGAGATGGCTGATATATGCAGTACTAACAACTGTAGCACACCTCTTATCTCTGGTAGGTGAAAAATATTTTTGCCAACTAACAGTAAGGCAGAGTTTAGTTGGGCAGTTAAAGGGGTCATGAATTGGAAAATCTAATTTTCCATGATATTACGACATATAAGAGGTACAGTAACTATAGAATAAAACATCCTGCAAATTTCAGAAATCCAAACTTCCTCCCCAGTCTAAAAAGAGCATTTATAGTTCCCATCCTGCTGAAACATCTCACTTTGAAAACGGTGTGCTGAGATGTTAGGAGATATTGCTTGTAAACAAAGATGGAAAGAGACATGTCTAGTGTGACCAACTATTCCTAAACTCCAAAAGGCACCTATCTGGACTATTTTGAAGATTATTGTGCCTTTAACATGCATTACACAGAAGTATTTATCGCGCTGCTTTTAAAAGACGCAGCGTCAGTTACAACTCAGAAAAGGAGACTCCGTTCATCTTAATTCAGCTGCTCTGCATCTAAATGTTCTTGCACCCATCTGGAGAAGGGTATAGCTGCTGGCATTGCTCCAAAAAGGGGCGGTCGCTCCAAATTGTCTTTGAAGATATAGGCCCCTGACCTAACCATTTCCTTAACCTTAACCATGAGTGGAAGTTACACCCCATTTTGCAGTTGGCGTAATCCCCTTTTGGAGTAACCACATCCCCTTTTGGAGTAACCCCACCCTCTTTTGGAGATTCCGCCCTCATTTGGAGGTCTCCGGTCAGCAGCTATACCCACTCGCCCATCTGCACTATTTTTAATTGTTGGCATATGTAAACAAGCACTAGCTGGATGTCTTTGACTGTTTGGATGCATTTCCGGCGATCTGCGTCATGTTTCTCAGTGCTATGGACTGTGTATGGGTGGCTAATATCAGTCTGAATGGCTTGTGAACCAGTTATAACATGACTCAAGATTTGCAAAAGAACTGTAATTAAAGAATGGGGCAGTTAAAACACTTGGAATTGACAGCAAAACCATGAGTAAACAGTTTCATTCATGAATGTGTGACTATCACATATTGTGACAGACTGTTTGATAGTTATGGTGCTGATCTGCTTGAGTGAAGTTTACTATACTCGGATGCTATGAGTTGGAATGTGCAGTGTGTGTAAAGCCAGAATATTAGTTTTATAATGTTGTGGATAGCCTGTTCATTTTCTTGCAATTGAGTTTAAAATATGGCTGAATTTGAGGGGCTGCATGATGTTAGCCAATCAGAACGGTGGGCATTTACATTGAAGTTTAAAGGAGATGCTGAGGCCAAACCTGAGCGTATAAATGATAATTTATAACTAAACTATGTTTTGGTGCAAAAAAACTGACATTATCTGTGGACCTCAGGGAAGATACATTTATATATATCATTTCATGACCCATTTAAAAGGAATATTCCAGGGTCAGTACAACAGGATTTAATTACCACAAATAATAATTTTGTACAAATAATAATTATTTACCAAAAGCAAAAATCTGGGTAACAGTGAGTCACTTACGATGACAGTGAATGGGGGACTTTTTTTATGTTAAAATAATATTGAAAAAGTTTAGTCACAAGACTAAAGTAAACTAAATTTGTGTGATAAAATCACTTATTAACCTTTTCTGTGTAAAGTTATAGCCAATTTTAAATATTCGTTGCAATGATGTAGTCAACAAACCTTAAATCTTAAAACGACTGTAAAAATGACAATTTAAAAAAATATTTACAGCTCAAATGAGTTTTAACAGAAGATTTAATGTAAGTGCTATAAAAAGCTTTAAATTTCTGCTTTAAACCCTCAAAAAATGGCCCCCACTTCAATTGTAAGTGCCTCAAAAAGAAAAGCAAGTCGATATAAATTTTTGTGGTAATCAATATTATGCCACAAATGCTGTCGGTTGAGTTTAACTTGTATTGAACCCGGGACATTCCTTTAATTCAGAATTTCTTTATGGGCTCTAAAGAGAGCTCCCATTATAATAAATGAAGCTGCGCAAGTCATTTAGCAGATGTTTTTATTTTTATATGTTTTTATGAAGAAAGGGACCCCACAAGGAAAGTTTTTTTTTTATAATTTAAAAGAAAAACCCTTACCTTGTCTGCTAGTCACACACACACTTGCAGCATTAACCGCTTCATTGATTATAATTGGATTGAAAAAATTTAAAAACTGAAAAAATTATTGTGAGCATCTGATCTACGATAGACTTTCATCGCCTCCCTCACATAGACATGCTCAGGATCAACAATACATCATCAGTCACTTCAGGTAAATGTTTGATGTTCTTTGAGAAAATTTGTTGACTTCGAGTCTTATTAAATTGGTCCTTTAAATGTTATTTTCAATTTTTGCATTTATCTTGTTTGTTCTGTATTAGCTAGACTCTAAATGTACTTGCTAGTCTTTGTTTTCACAGCTCTAAATGACAAAAATACTGTTTCAGGGCAAGACATGCACAGTAGCATTCTAATTCCTTTGTTATCGTTTACATACTTGAAATGGTCTTTAAATGCAAAGCGTAAATACACATAAATTCACAGTCGTGTCCATATTGATAATCTGGGATTTAAGATGGAATTTGAAGATGGAAATAAAAGTTTTAATATTTAGAAAAATTTAAAAGTATAGTTATGACATAAAAAATATCTAAGATTGTGTACTATTTCTGTGTCACCAATCAAAAACATATATTTTTGACATTGAACATGTTAACTCCATGTTAATGTTGTAAAAAAAGACAGATTTCCTTGCTTCAACAGAAAAATACTCTTCAAAACATTCACAAATCATGCTGGGATTCCATGAATCATCAGGTTTTGCACAAACTTGTGGAGTTCATGCTGTCATTATAACCAAAGGGGGACATACTAAATAAGAAATTCATGTAAATTATATTATATTAGAAAAATTTAAAAATTCATTTTTGTTTCAGACTTTAAGCCCCCACTGTACATTAAAAACAAAATTGGGTGGGGGAAAAAAAAAAACTAAATCTGAAAACAAATGTGATGAAGAACAAAGAGCAATAATTTGTACAAAATTATTTTAAAAATACTTGCCTGGTATGTGTAACGATATCAGTCAAAGCTCCACCCTCAAGGAACTCCATGACAACCCACAGTTCATCCCCCACCAAGTAACTGTTGTACATCTCCACCACGTTCTCATTGTGATAGTCCCGCATGATTACCACCTTAGAAACAAGAAACAAAGCATGCAGAAGCTATTTATTTAAAAATCTCATTGAGTGGTGAAATAAGACAAGTTTGATGAAAATCAACCAGCAATAGAAATGATCTCAGTGTCTTTACCATTTATTTTCCCACCCACACACATGCAAAAGCATCTCAAACAGAGTACCACAATAAAATAACCTTTGCTCCTTATGTTGATTGGCATTTTTGTATTTGGCTTTAAGAAATATAATTAATTGCCTATTTACTTATTACTGGGCTGCATACAGCACACAAATACACATCTAAACAACCAATTAAAACTCTTGAGTAATCTCCTGTGGTTTGTGCTCACCTCGTTAAACAGCAATTCTCGACGCTGCTGTTTTCGTAGGTCCATCTTCTTCACAGCCACCAGCTTGCCAGTGGTTTTAACTGTGGCGATACACACAATTCCAGTGGAACCTTCACCGATCTTGATGTAGTGGTCCAGATAAGTCTGTGGGTCCCCAGGGTCAACCACCATCTGAAGCGCAGCACGGAACTGCTCGTGAGAAACCCGCTGTGGCTCCCTCTGAGGTGAGCGTGTTTGCTGTGGTGGTGCAACCGGGCCTGATGGTTTTTGAGACGGGGGCATCGGCTGGCCATGAGGGGGTTCGGGACCCAATGCTGGGTGGGAGGTGTGATGCTGGGGCTCTGCTCTGTGCTTCCCCTGAGAAACAGTTTTACCTCCACTGCTGACACTATGGCTTGGCCCTGTGGAGGGGCCATTGTGGTTGGAAGGCTCAGATTTGCCTGGTTTTAAATCCTGCAAGCATAACACGAAAACAGGGTTCCCTTCTAATCTCTTTTGACCAATGAATTTCCATAACATTTTCATGGTATTTCCAGTTGTTTAGGATGACTGGATAAGGATTTTGACAAACATACTCTTATGAATCAGACCAATTTGTGAATCAGTATGACTTAAAAGTTAAAAGAACGGCTTACAAATCAGACATCACTGTCTTAGAAAGTCTCAAGATATTGCATAACTAAAATAAATTATATTCACTTTAGCAATGTTCATGAAATTTAAAAAAAAAGACAAAACAAAATTCACTTCCCTGATATTTCTCAATAATATTCTCATGAATATAAACAATTAATAAAAGGCATATTTCAATACAAGTTAAGCTGAATCGACAGCATTTGTGGCATAGTATTGATTACCAAAAAAAAAAAATGTTTTGACTTGCCGCTCCTTTTCTTTCAAAAAAATTAAAAATTAAAAAAAAATAATTGGGTTACAGTGAGGCTCTTACAGTGGTAGTGAATGGGGAACATTTTTGGCGGGTATTAAAGCAGAAATGGGAAGCTTTTTATAAAAGCACTTACATTAATTCTTCCGTTAAAACTGTTAATATTTGAGCTGTAAATTTGTTTAAATTGTCATTTTGTCAAGGGTTTGTTGACATCATATCGTCATTGCAACGAAGATTTAAAATTGGCTATAACTTTACATAGAAATGTTTAGTAAGTGATTTTACGTCTTGTGGCTAATCTTTTCAAACAGGGTATTTTAACATTAAACAAATTGTCCATTACACACTTTTTCAAAGTACAACCACCAGGCATGTGACAGAATCTAGCGATTAAGGCTGAAGCTTTTATCACGATTTACGGTATTGTCATGGTATTGAATAACATTACAAAAATAGGTTGAATGATAAACAAACTTTATTGTTGTTATCTTAATAACAAGTTTAATTAATTTTTCAATACCAAACTGGCCTTTAAATGAACAGATAACACAAGAACTTTAAAAAGAACCCTGAACGTTTAAAAAAAACTAGCATCAACACCATAAATGCAAAGCACGCTGTAACATTAACTTGATGTCTAATTATTTAAATAGTTATTATGACATGGGGCCACTGATCATTACAGATTAGGACGGACCTTGTCTTGTTGAGGCTAATGTTAAAGTAAAGCTAAACTAGTTTTATGAAGCCAGCTACTAGGCTACAACAATAGTATGCATGTTTTTTTTTTCTTCTAGCAAGCCAGTTGCTAATAGCTAGCTGATAGCTACAACTTTAATAACCGCAAGTTCATTCACACTGTATGACAACGTATGAATGCGTGACATTCCAACTTGAAATTTATATTGAAATTATCAATGAGCCACATTGACATTATTAATTAGCAATTAATGAATTAGATAATTAGTCAAATCGGATTCCAACTGTATTTTAGTTGTTACTACAAGATGCAAACATTACTGTGTAACTGGCAGAGTTTTAGCAAACTACTCTTTGGCCACTTCAAAGCAAGCTATACATTATCTGCAAATAGCATCAACAGTTCACTTTCTTTGTTACCTTAGTTGTTCACTTAGCTAGTTACCTCTTTAAGCAGTTTGGAAAACATCACAACTTACCTGTATATTGCTGAATTGAACAGAATTATTGTCCCGCAGATGAGCAAACATGTTGTCCCCAGCAGTTTCACTGCCACTTTTCTCCCACATATTTGACACAAATGGAAACCATCTCCAACCAACGATCCCTCTGCATTTTTATGGAAACCACATACTTCCACACTTAAGTCTTAACCCTATTAAAATGTGGATAATGGGTCGGCTGTGTTCCTCATTTAGCCACGTTTCTCTTCCGCACTGGTTTGTTTACATCAGAGTGCGCATGTGTCATTTGTGCCAGGTAAGCACAGTGTTGTGAATCTTGATTCATAATAGGAAGTGCCCACGATAACAATATTGTGCATTTTAATTACCGTGATATACAGGTGAAACTCGAAAAATTAGAATATCGTGCAAAAGTTAATTAATTTCAGTAATTCAACTTAAAAGGTGAAACTAATATATTATATAGACTCATTACAAGCAAAGTAAGATATTTCAAGCCTTTATTTGATATAATTTTTATGATTATGGCTTACAGCTTATGAAAACCCCAAATTCAGAATCTCAGAAAATTAGAATATTGTGAGAAGGTTCAGTATTGTAGGCTCAAAGTGTCACACTCTAAACAGCTAATTAATCCAAAACACCTGCAAAGGGTTCCTGAGCCTTTAAATGGTCTCTCAGTCTGGTTCAGTTGAATTCACAATCATGGGGAAGACTGCTGACCTGACAGTTGTGCAGAAAACCATCATTGACACCCTCCACGAGGAGGGAAAGCCTCAAAAGGTAATTGCAAATGAAGTTGGATGTTCTCAAAGTGCTGTATCAAAGCACATTAATAGAAAGTTAAGTGGAAAGGAAAAGTGTGGAAGAAAAAGGTGCACCAGCAGCAGGGATGACCGTAGCCTGGAGAGGATTGTCAGGAAAAGGCCATTCAAATGTGTGGGGGAGTTTCACAAGGAGTGGACTGAGGCTGGAGTTACTGCATCAAGAGCCACCACACACAGACGGGTCCTGGACATGGGCTTCAAATGTCGTATTCCTCTTGTCAAGCCGCTCCTGAACAACAAACAACGTCAGAAGCGTCTCAAGCGCTCTCAAATTCCACATTTGAGAGCAAATTTTGCATCTCATTTGGAAACCAAGGTCCCAGAATCTGGAGGAAGAATGGAGAGGCACACAATCCAAGATGCTTGAAGTCCAGTGTGAAGTTTCCACAGTCTGTGTTGGTTTGGGGAGCCATGTCATCGGCTGGTGTTGGTCCACTGTGCTTTATTAAGTCCAGAGTCAACGCAGCCGTCTACCGGGACATTTTAGAGCACTTCATGCTTCCTTCAGCAGACAAGCTTTATGGAGATGCTGACTTCATTTTCCAGCAGGACTTGGCACCTGCCCACACTGCCAAAAGTACCAAAACCTGGTTCAATGACCATGGTATTACTGTGCTTGATTGGCCAGCAAACTCGCCTGACCTGAACCCCATAGAGAATCTATGGGGCATTGCCAAGAGAAAGATGAGAGACATGAGACCAAACAATGCAGAAGAGCTGAAGGCCGCTATTGAAGCATCTTGGTCTTCCATAACACCTCAGCAGTGCCACAGGCTGATAGCATCCATGCCACGCCGCATTGAGGCAGTAATTAATGCAAAAGGGGCCCAAACCAAGTACTGAGTACATATGCATGATTATACTTTTCAGAGGGCCGACATTTCTGTATTTAAAATCCTTTTTTTTTATTGATTTCATGTAATATTCAAATTTTCTGAGATTCTGAATTTGGGGTTTTCATAAGCTGTAAGACATAATCATAAAAATTATATCAAATAAAGGCTTGAAATATCTTACTTTGCTTGTAATGAGTCTATATAATATATTAGTTTCACCTTTTAAGTTGAATTACTGAAATTAATGAACTTTTGCACGATATTCTAATTTTTCGAGTTTCACCTGTACTGTATAACTGAATACCGTCACATGCCTTATAGACACAAGACAAACAATATATGTGTAAACACGATTTTAGTGTGATAAAATTGCTTGCTTTTATGACTTTATTGCCGTGACAATGTAATGTCAACAAACCCTAAATTGACTGTAAAAATTACAATTTAAGCAACTTTACAGCTCAAATAATACATTAACTTTTAACAGAAGAATTATTGTAAGTGCTATCATAAATATATAAGCTTCACATTTCTGCCTTTAAACCCAAATATTTGAGCTTAACTTGTACTGAACCCGGAATATTCCTTTAACATATGCCTTCATAAATTAGTTTTAAACAAATAAGAATATTTAATTTGATCTTTCTATGTACCTGACCAATGGAGTTTCTCCCAGAGTTGCTTTCAGAGCGTGGGTATGTGTTGAAAGGTCTGCCAGTCTGCTGTGCTGTCTTTATAACTCCTTCTGTAACAGGTAGGTTGGGGGTGCGGATATTTGGCCCAGAGAGTGGTCTCTTCTCACGGGGCGACTGTGGGCTGCCATCCCACCCTGTGTAGCTGGATTTGGGCCGCTTATCATTGGCCCCCTCTCTCCTTACCACCTGATCATGGTATTCACGAGGTTTTCTCTCTCGGTCATGTTCTCTGTACTGGGGAGGTATTGGCCCTCCTGACCAATCAGGTTCTTTGTATCTGCTGGGCTCCTGTCCGCGAGGCTGCTGGTGAGGTCGGCCATCCTCTTTGGATGAGCGGACTGAGCGCTGAACCTGTCTGGGATCAGCACCTGGAGGCTCCTGTCGTGGTCTCTCCCTACACAAACAAAGACGAAAAGCACAGGTCACCTCAGTGTCAATATTGGAACCGAACATTCAGTTTGTAACTATGAAATCACCTCTCTTTGCTGTCTTCATAGCGTTCAGATTGTCTGTGTTGCTGGTGGGAGTGATCTCCATTCTCATGACCCCCTCCTGATGATCCAGAATCTCTGCGAGGATGTGGTGGTGGGCTGTCTCGCCGTAGGGAGTTGGAGCGGATCACCGACATGGTCTCAAACTCATCCAGTAGCCATGTGAGAGAGCCATCGTCGCCAATCTTACGCCCCCGTACGATTGCCTGCACCACAGAGACATAGGTTGTGAGGAATTGAGGGCAGAGTGGTGATGGGGAAAAAAGGAGACAGGATGCCATAATTTCTGCAATGATCAATGATTGGAAATAACTGAATCTTTTATGAAAACACCACTTTTTTTCAGTGTATTTCTAATTAGAGAGACACCCGATTCTATGCCATTTTGGTTGCAATGTTCAATATGCTTAATTCAGACTCTTAATTAATATACTTAAGAGGACCCCATGAAATTACTGGATGAGTACAGGTTCCCGTCTCGTGTTAACACATTTGTAACTGAAACTGGCCATTTGGATGCGACATGGAAGAGCATGCCAATTTATTTAAATTGCCAATGGCCATTAGATACATCACAGCCATGAACTATGTGCTATTGTGATTCAGAAGTACTAAACCCAAAGTATAGTTCTGTCAGAAGTGAATGCTAGGTGTATAAACACAGAACGCTTGAAGCAAATTGTGTCATCAACATGTGTGTGGCCCGATTTTTCTACATTGAACATGTAGTATGCATATACTTAATTATTTGCACTAATTAGAGGGTCCACAAGGTGGCAACATGCACAGTTGACCCTATGCTGTCTAGAAGAAGCGCTAGAAGATACAGTTGCTGCTAAACATCAAGAGACGAAGGAAGAAACAACAGCCAATGAGCACGTCAAGAGGGCGAGTGTGAGGAGATCAGGAGAGACCTGCATTTGTAGAACTCGAGTCTGAAGGAATATAAAGTCATTGTTATGGGTCTAAACTCCTGAACGGAAATAATCCAGCATTTCATAGCAGTCCAACCATCAGTGTTATCATAATTTTTCGGGGGGTTTTTTCGATTTTATATCAATCCGTCATTCCAATTTAGTTTTTGTTAGTTTTCACAGTTTGTTAGTTTCAGTTTAGTTCGTTTTTATTTTAGTTTTAGTATTTTTCATGGCTGCCAAAGCAGAAGCATTTAGTAGTATCATTTATAAATGTCTAAAGTAATTACATTTCACAGGGCAGTTGTTACCTCGATCTATTTGTGTAATCCTGTTTAATTGTTGCAAATTTCATAACATAAGGTGAATATGGGTAAAGTGACAAAGGTCATTTCAACTTGATCCCCAGTGTATCTGTTTGAATTTCCTTAGATGATTATAAATAATTTTTTAACTAATCTTTGGGAAATAAACTATTTAAAGGATAGTTCACCCAAAAATATTTTTTTTAAATATATTTTTAGCAGAATATCTGAGCTTTGTAGTTCCATACACTGCAAGTCATCACGGTACAAAACCCTGAAGGGCAAAAAGCAAATAAAGGTAGCATCGCATTACTGTAAATCTTGACATTAGCAGTCTCATTGCCGAGCATTCCAGTAGAATGCAATTGCAAGATTTATAGTGAAAAAGTTAAATTTTGGGCTGTTCTCACCCAAAACCGAATAGATTTCTTCAGATGACGTGAATTAAACCACTTAAGTATTACTTTGTTTCCTTAATATGATTTTTAGAGCTTCAAAGCTTTGGATCCTGTTGACTCGGACCTACAGAGCGGAGATATTTTTATAATATAACATCTGAGGTGGCATGAAGGTGAGTAAATAAGAGAATTGTAATTTTTGTGCAAAATCTCTCGCTCTCTTTTTATTTATTTATATATATATTTTTTTTTTTACCTTTTTTGAGGTTTTAAATGTATGATTTTTACATTGGGATGTGTGGCAGAGCTCATTTCATGACCACCGGTGGGAAAAGCATTAGTAAAGAAAATAACAAAAATGTGAGGTGTAATGTTTGTAAAATGAATACTAAATACTTTGTAGAGAATAATTTTCCTCTGGGATTTGGTCAAAAGAGGGTCTTCAAAGATTCTACTTCTCAGTATTAAGAATTTCTTCATTTTTTCTTTTGTCTAAGGTAGAAGACATCCTAAGCTTTCTTCAAGGTATAATGTCAGGTGTTGTGTGTTTGGATCATAATTAAAAGTGCCAAGAAATTAAAAATTTCCAAAAGTGTCCTACTTTGCCCAAAACTAAAACTAAAACTAAATTAAAACTGAAATGAATCAGAGATCATTTTTATTTTAGAGTAATTTTAGTTTGTTATAGTTTTTTCAAATAATTTCAGTTTTTATTTTCATTTTAGTTAATGAAAATGTTTTTTGTTAACTATAATAACACTGGTATGTGCACTCAAATGAAGTTTACTTTGAAAGGCTAGCGTTCAACTGTGCACGGATGATTGGTGCTTGCGTCAAAACCGGAAAATACTTTGGGCATTAGGGGGAGGAACAGTCTCATTGTAGAGGGCAGTATACTAGACAAAAATTTTGGATGTGTGTGTGCAGGATAAGTTATCAATATGTTTGGTCCGCTTTCCCAGAAGAGAAAAACTGCATGTATAGATCTGTTTAAAGTCAAATTTTAGGAAAACACAGGACCTCAAAGTGTCACATACATGTCCTAAAAGCCACAAAACTCACATTTTGATTTCATGGGGTCTTCAAAGGCAGCATTGTAAACATACCCAAATAACACAGCCAAAATTTATAAAATAGCTCTGTTTATTACCAATAACTCATCTCATACAGTAAATCCAAAACTTGCTGCTGTAACTCACATCATACTCTAACTGTCAGCTTCAAACCAAAAAGTTACATGAAGTTTAAATCAGAATGCCCTTTCTCTCACTCTGACCTTGCGTGGCTCTACAGTAGTGATGACTGAGGCATCGATGAATGGTTTGGGCCTCTTGGCTGTGTCCTCAATGAGGCTCTGCCATTGCCGTGGAAGCCCCACAAACTTCTGCTCTTGTTCATCAAAATCAGTGTGGACACGATGCTCAAAGTTGGAGGGTGCCGAGATTTGGATGCGTTGCTTTTTCTTCTTGCTGAACATGGCTGCAGCAGAGCATCAGACCTAAGAGCAGGAAAGATGCCAGGTAATTTTCCACAAAATCGTTTCAAAACACAATTGCATTCAGTGAAATTGTACTTAGGGACATAAGTAAGCAAAAATGGCCAGAAAATAAATCACATCATAAATAACTAATCACAGCATTGACAACAAAATTGTGATCACAAAAAAAAAAAAAAATCAGCTTATTAAACATAACTGGTGTAAGATCATCCATGTAAATGCACTCACTGATGTTCATGTTCAGATTATTAATAATATCAGCATTGATTTACATGATGGTTTTACCGCTCACAAGCACAGACAAAAAGCTGCCATTATCAAATTCACAACCATGCCCTATTATTCACTGAAAACTTGTGCAATTAACACCTTCCTCTGTTCATTCACAAAAACATGGGAGACAGAGTCAGCTGTTCAAGTGAAAATGTCAGATCTTTCAATTCAACTTTCTAAAGCATTAACAACAGTCTCTTTGTGCAGTACAATACAAAGTTGTCAGGCTTTCCTGTACTTCACTCTCTCTCCTTTAGCCCTGCCCATTCTCTCTCTGTGGGTATCAGACACACTCCCAGAAACCAAACACTGGACTCTGATATGTGTGTGCCGAAACACCCTCCCACACCTGCCTGACTAAGCCTGGGAAATCTCAGCAGCTCTCTTTGGTCCACACAGCAGCAAGAGGCATTTTTCAAAAGTGCAGGAGCATTTGAAGTGTAATCTGATCGTTGGTGAAGATATCAACTGGAGCACGTCAGCCTCGGAAGTCTTGGAACCATTGTGAATTTAAAGTGCTCAGTAGGCATTTTTTTTAAGTGCGTACATGAATTGATTTCCAACAGACTGAGGATAATAAAAACAGTAAAGAGCCATTTAAAGGTTTAGAGTGTGCAAAGCAATGAGGATGGTCAGCTTATATCATAGTAATCCTAAACAAAAGCCGTAGAGCTGGAAAATATTCAAAGCCGTTTCCTGAAACATATATTAGTGCCCAACCGATATATCAGTTGGCCGATATTATTACGTTTCCCCTGAAATTGTATAGCAGAATACGGTGTAACAAAGCTTACACTGTTTATCTCTTGATGCTTCTTGTTTTAAAACCTGCCCCTAATTGGCTGGCAGTATTAAACTAGTCAGCATTTGACTGTGTTAATTTCTAGAATTTGTTGACAATGTATAATAATAATGTCAAATATTCTTTGATAAAGAATATTTAAGAAAGCAGCCTTCCGAGTACCTTTGCATGGTCATATCAGTGCACAATCCACAGAAATGTTTGAAAAAAATGTTTTAATTCCAGCTCAAAAATTATATTTCCCCCCTCTGAAATCTGTATCGGTCTCAAATTTCATATCATTCGGACTCTACTATACATTCCCTGGGGTAGGGTTATCACTAGTGGTCGACCAATATATCGCCGAGGCCGATATATCGGCCGATGTTTGGAATTTTTTTTAGATATCGGCATCGGACGATAAATATTTCCGTTTGGCCGATATCATTCAAAACAGATTGTGAGTGCATTAGCGCTTTTTTCCACTGGCGCGAGCAGAGCGAGCATGAATGAACAGAATACGCTCGCTCTGCTCTGCCCAGCACCGTAAGACAAGCCACTCAGAAGTGAAGCAGACATCTGACAGACACAGTAAATGACCAATCAGCATTCGCCTTCTAACCTGACGCTACAAAAACACTCCGGCGTGCAGCGAAGTCTATTCAAACAGTACCGTGATATGTCAGATCCGCAGCCCAGCGGTAGTTCCAGTGGGGGTCACAGATGTGATATAAACGAATTCAAACAAAACTGAAAACATTTAACAAACAGTCAAAAATCCTGTGACTGGCTGTTCCTCAGATGCGCGCGCGCTGTTCTCGGTTACGTTTAAACTAGACGCTGTTTTCCCACGGACTGAAAAGCTGGGTCGCGTGCACTCCAGATCAGTGATCACGTGAGACACATTCTCACACCCAACTCGTCACATATGGACGCTTGGCCAGGACCCCTTGGCGTCACTTTTTAACGCACTGGGTATGACTTTGGCGTCATTTTTCAACGTGCAGGGTAGTCCGATAGACTTCTATAGACCTCTGTTTGGTTGGGTGTGAGAATGTGTTGCGATGAGAAGAGAACACTGTATGGTAAGTAATAATACGTTTGAAAAAAAAATAAAAAATTCCTTAATCTGAATTAAGTTATTCACTATCTCTATCTGCTGTATTTAATTATCCATGATTGGCGTGATATTGTGTGTAGTATACCTTTTCATATGTTCCGGTCGGATTTGATGCTAATCGAGCATGCAAATACATGTGATGGCTTACAAAGTTTCAAAGAAACAAACAAGCAAAACTAAACAGACATAAATCATTATTATTTAAATATACTTAAAGTAAAACAACCTGTTTAAACTAAATAGTGTAAATAAACTATGTGAGATGTATTTTTAACTATGTATTGTACATAAAATGTATGGAATTGCACATACTATTTTGTCATTAATTTATGGATATTGTTTAGATTGGTTAATTAATGATAAATGTTATTTGTAACCTGCAGTAAGCAGCAGTAATTGTTTATGTGACTGAAAAATCAAATTACCCATAACAGTTTAATCTAAAATGTTTTTTTTTTTGTGTGTGTTTTCATTCTGCTAGATGGCTAAATGTTTAAGCAGACAAGAAGCTGCACTAAAACTTTATTTATTGAAGTGTTACCTTACCTCATTTGTTTACATTTTAATTACTTAATTAGTAAATAATATTTATGCAATATAGTTTTTGCAATTAAATATTTGTACAATAAATGTTCATTTAGTTTCACCAATATTCTTTGTCTCGTATTTACTGAATGCACATGTATTGTATCGGCCTCATATCGGCCAATCGGCCAGATTGCTTTCTCAATATCGGCATCGGCCATTAAAAATCCCATATCGGTCGACCACTAGTTATCACGATTATAAAATTTGGCCGATTTTGGCTGTGACGATTGTCACGTTAAGGGAATAGTCCTATTTTTTAAGGTGTGCTTCATTCACCTTAAGAAGTCAATTTAACATAATGTTTCAGAAGGAAATTGGTACTTTAATTCACCAAAGTGGCATTCAACTGAACACAAAGTATAGTCAGGACATTACTGATGACATCACTATTTGTACAACTAAACAAGAGGATAAGTACATCAGAGTCTCTAGTTTGAGAAATAGACACCTAACATGTCCTCCGCTGACAGCTTCATTGAATTCTACCCGCTCAACACCAGTTTCATGTACAACAGTAAAGAGAAGACTCAGGGGTGCAGACATTATGGGAAGAATTGCAAAGAAAAAGACACTTTTGAAACAGAAAAACAAAAAGAAAATGTTAGACTGGGCAAAGAAACACAGACATTAGACAACAGATAATTGTAAAAGGGTGGCATGGATCTTAACCCCATTGAGCTTTGTGTGATCAGCTAGACTGTAAGGTGCATGAGAAGTGCCCGACAAGACAGACACATCTATGGCAAGTGCTACAGGTGTGTGGGGTGAAATGTCACCGGAGTATCTGGACAAACGGACAGCTGGAATATCAAGGATCTGCAAAGCTGTCATTGCTGCACATGGAGGATTTTTTATGAGAACTCTTTGAAGTGGTTTAAGAAATTCTGAACATTTTTTCAATTGTAATAGTAATTTTTCATGTTATTAATGTCCTGACTATACATTGTGATCAGTTGAATGCCACTTTGGTGAATAAAAGTACCAATTTCTTATCATAAGAGCAAAATATGTACATTATTCCAAACTTTTGGCTGCCAGTGTAGTATAAATCAAATAATTTAATAGGAATAAACTATGATTTCCTTTTAAGGCTTTAAAAACTTGAAAGATAACATGAAAAATAAAATAAATCTAAATAATTAAAATATGTCTCTTTTTGGTCAACTGTAGTTTTGTTAAATTTTACATTTACACTTGTATTTTTTTAACTCATATATAATAATTTTTTATCAAATATAATTTATATATTTATATTATATTATGCAATAGTAAAATATTTCTTTCCTAATAACTTTAACAAATTATTTTAATGCTCTGATTAAACAAGCCCTTATTTGTCATGAGCAAAACTTTTGAGATTTTATTTAAAAATGTTATCACTCCAAAGAAATAGTGTGCATCTCCTCCTCTTTGTCACTACATGTCATTAACACTGCATGATTGAACCAGGAACATTTGCATTACACAATTGTTTATAGTGAGCTCACTGCATTCACTATCAAAGTTTATACTTGTTTGTTTATATATTCGCTTGAGTTTGGAGTGAGCCTCTGCTGTGCTGACAGCACGCCCTCTTCAGGACAGGATCTTGTTGACCTCTGAAATAGTACCACACTGGAGGACTGTGATAAGAGGAGCACAAAAAGTCATGCATGCTGTAGCAACTGTGCAGCAGCTGCCAAGATGCACCCTGGAGCAACCTGGCACTGACAGCCTTCCTCAAGGTCACAATGGTCACAGATTAACACCAAGATCTCAGTAAATCGCTAGCTGTTCTGAGTCACTCCTCATCTGGGTGGGACCGTCACTGATCTGGCAGCTTTTACTCTAGCAGTACATGAAAGTGATTAAAAAAAGTAAGACTACAAGCTGAACAGGAATATATATATATATATATATATATATATATATATATATATATATATTAAAAAAGAAAATTAAAAAAGAGGCTGTCAACTTGCACCTGTGAGGTGGTGTCTTTGGAACAGGTGAGGTTTACACATATGTTACAGGAGCAAGTGCTCTAGCAGAGATCTAGGATACAGCTGGATTCCACCACACACATCTATAGGCTTAGCCAATATTGTTTTGATGTAAAGCTTATTACAATTACTAAACATCATCCCCTGAAATGTAGCATAATGCTGACACCACCAAAATCCATGTTGTACATGGTTTTAGTGTGATAAAATAGCTTATAGGGTTTACTAGCGCTGTGTCGTCATGCGACAAAGTTGTAATATTGGATATAAATTTGCACTGACAAGGTTAGTAAGTGATTTCATCACACTAAAATTATGTTAAGACATGTAACCTAATGTTTACATTACATATTTAATCTCAAATCTAGGAGTGCAAATCTTGGCCGCATCATCCTCAAAAAGACTTGAGGCTGTAATCGCTGCAAAAGGTGCTTCAACTTAAGAGTCAGAATACATATGTCAATATTTTTTATAAATTTGCAAGGTTATCAAAAATCTGTTTTTGCTTTGACATTATGGGGTATAGTGTGTAGATTGATGTAAAAAAAATGTAAAACACTTATGCATAAGGCTGCAACATAACAAAATGTGAAAAAATATAGGGGTCTGTATACTTTCTGAATGCACTGTATATCGTTACCGTAATATTAAATTACTCATATCGTGATATAAGATTTTGGTCATATTGGTTTGCCCCCCCCCGGGCTTTGTGCCAGACATTAAAAAGTTTAAAGCAGTTAAACTTGAACAGTGAAACAACACTTGTCTGGCATTCCAGCCACATACCACTATGCACTGGTGAACAGTGAAAAAGACATTTCTGTGGTCAAATGTGCAGAGATATTCCCAGGCCAAAAGTCTCTGCAGCTTGGGTTTTAAAAAGCAGAGATACTGACTTTACTTAGGCCTTCTCAAAATGGCCCAAATTGTTTTGGAAATTATGTAACAGGTTATGATTTTTACATTTTACTTGTAGGATAGAGCAAGCATAGCAGAAACAGGCTTGCTGTATTTGTTTTAACAAGACCAATAGAGAGCACTGCAAATACATCTTGAGTTTGGAACTAGAAACTTTACCATTAATGGTTTTCTTATCAGACCACCCTATTGTTTACAGAGCCGTTGTCTGTTTAGTGAAATGCCATGATTGTAACAGTTGTAGACATAAAACGGTTATACATTTTGGATTATCATCTCTATCGTGGTAACGCAAAATTACCACACGAGTAATGTGAACAGGGCATAAAATGTACATATTACACACTCTGTCAGATAAATGGAGGAAGGTGGAAGGACTGCTCTGTTCTCAAATTCATTTGAATGAGATGATGAGGAGATTATGAAGGAAAACGTGCGTCCTCCGGGTGTGGAATTGGTTTAGCTTTAGAAAACACGATACAGAGCAGAAAACAGTGATTTTGCAAGGTTTGTACATTGTGTATGTCGATATATCCATGTGCGCATTTATATATCAGTGGTCAGGGCTTCACATGAGACTGAAATAATGAAACAGTTTTTCACTGACAGCTGCACGTGTCATTAGATTAAAAGTTTGTCTGAATTTCTGAATTTCACTTGAGCCACCATCAAAGCACATTCAATGTAGGGGTGTGCGATACTGACATAATTATATCTCGATATTTTCTGGGATTTTGCCGATAACGATATACAGACGATATTTTGCATCCTTCAAAAAAAAAAATTTGTTGAAGGCTTACATTGTACTAGTTCCCTCTTAAAAACATAATAGCAAAACATGATAATATTGATTGTTGATATTATTAATCGAAACAATATATTGAAGGAAAAGAGATCTTTATTTAAACTGAATCATTCAAGTAAGAACAATACAAAACACTGCTCTGCTGTAAGGTGAACCATGCAGCATAAAAGCAAGAAGCAAAAATATGACATTGTAATAAAAGTCACCAAATGCAAACTTCTTTCAAGCATAAGAAAAACAAAATTGCATTTGTTAACAAATTACAGTGTATCTTGGGTCTAAAATCTTAAAAAAAAAATTTAAAACCATCTCTCTCAACCGCTTGAATTGGCACCATGTCTTTTGCGATGTAATTGGTGACACCGTTTGTTATATCTTGCCATCTGTCGCCTTTTTTTGTCGTAAGGAATATTTTTGTTAAACAATTCGGCTAAAGTTTGTTGAGTGTGTTTTTTTGCTTTTTCCCTGTCTGCTGCAGGTGTGTTGTGTTCGGTTGACTTGCGAAGCTTTTTATATTCCTCATATTCAGTGCGGGGTGTAGTTCGAATATGGAGAAATAGGTTGGTCGTCGAGCTGCTTTCAACTGTAACTGACTTTTGGCACAGTTTGCAGATTGCCATCTTTTGACTAGTGTCTAACCTTTCAAAACCAAACCACCTCCATGCTATTGATGACGAACAACGTCTAGCAATTTAATAAGAGTGGGTTGCAAGGTTGTTGATGTTTGATGATCTTCTCCTCTTGCCATTTCTTCGCTCATTATTAACGTCTGTCATACACATCGCAATCTTATGTTCAACATCACAATCTGAATGCGCATGTGCAGAAATATATACATACTTTGCTGCAGCGCACAGTGAATTCATGGACACTCAATACGGCTTTCTGAATGTTTTTTGAAAATGAGTGACATACTCGATAATGTGATTTTGCATATCGTTAAAACAACAAATGCGATATTATTGTAGAGGATATATATTGTACACCCCTAATTCAATAACATTCATACCACACTCCAAACATGTCTCCTATCCAAACACATGCAGCTGTGTTGTGTTGCACGCACAGTCTGAAACACGCAAGAGTGCACAAGTATTGAAGTCTAAATTTCTGTTCGAATGACGATTGATATGAGGAAACAAACCAGCCATATTTTCCTTCAGGTATTTTACATTTCCTTTCTAGAGATTCCTAAAAACACAAAGAGCGTATTAAATGTTTTATTTATGGTTATATTTTTTTATTTAAATATTATTTACTTTTTGCATTGCTTTGAGAAGATGTTGAGTTTCTTGAGGAAAGTTACAACAACAACAGAATAAAATTGGTGCACATTATTAGACTAAAATATGGCATTTATATTTTATTTCACTACATTTGTCAAGTTCAAAATAAAGAGAAAATTATACAAGATGAATTCATTTATAAAGTATTTAATTCACTGACTGGATTACTCAAATTACACATTGCGACATGGCTTGATGTATAATACAATTGCATTGAAATTTCAAAAATATTTAACTATATTGTGATATATATTGTTATCATGATATAAAATTACAAATTTTGTGATATAGGATTTTCATCATATTGCCTACACTGAAGCTGTGGTTTTTAAAATTGAATATTATATATATATTTAATATATAGTTGAAGTCTGAAGTTTAAATACACTTAGGTTGAAGTCATTAAATCTAATTTAACCACTCCACAGATTTCATATTCAAGTCGTTTAGGACATCTACTTTGTGCGTGACATGAGAAATTTTTCCAACAATTGTTTTTTACAGACAGATTGTTTCACTTTTAATTGATTATATCACATTTCCAGTGGGTTAGAAGTTTAAATACACCAAGTTATCTGTTCCTTTAAGCAGCTTTTAAAATTCCAGAAAATTATGTTAAGCCTTTAGACAATTAGCTAATTGGAGTCAATTGGAGGTGTAATTGTGGATGTATTTGAAGACCTTAAAACTCAGTGCCTCTTTGCTTGACATCAAATGAAAATCTAAAGAAATCAGCCAAGACCTCAGAAAAAAACATTTTGGAGTGAAAAGTGCAAATCAATCCCAGAACAACAGCAAAGGACCTTGTGAAGATGCTGGAGGAAACAGGTAGACAAGTATCTATATCCACAGTAAAACAAGCCCAATATTGATATAACCTGAAAGGCTGCTCAGCAAGGAAGAAGTCACTGCTCCAAAACTGCCAGAAAAAAAGCCAGGAAGTGCACATGGGTACAAAGAAATGCCTTCTGGTTTGATGAAACAAAAAATCTGGCCATAATTACCATCATTATGTTTGGAGGAAAAAGGGTGAGGCTTGCAAGCCAAAGAACACCATCCCAACCATGAAGCATGGGAGTGGCATCATCATGTTGTGGGGGTGCTTTGCTGCAGGAGGGACTGGTGCCCTTCACAAAATAGATGGCATCATGAGGAAGGAAAATTATGTGGATATATTGAAGCAACATCTCAAGACATCAGCCAGGAAGTTGAAGCTCGGTCGCAAATGGGTCTTACAAATGGACAATGACCTTAAGCATTCCTCCAAGGTTGAGGCAAAATGGCTTAAGGACAACAAAGTCAAGCTACTGGAGTGGCTATCACAAAGCCCTGACCTCAATCTGATAGAAAACAATGGCAAAACTAAAAAAGCATGTGCTTCTCATGTCATACAAGCAGCTGTGATCACGTCATTGTCACTCACGAGACTACTCCAGCAAGATGCATATTGTGCTCCACAGACAGGAGAATGCAGTGTGTGAGCACTGGCGCTACTCAATTCGGTTTCTCTCCATCACCAACAAACCTCAAAACTTGCGTGACACATTTGAATTCTACTGAGTTTTGAGTTGTTTACCTTAAAGCATTATGGAGGAAGTCAAACATCTCAAACACAGAGAGAGCCTGACATTCTATCATACACAGATGAGGAAAACAGCTAAAACAATATAATGTGCCAAAAATTGTGTCATCTTCCATGCAGATTTTTTAAACTACACATCATCTCCCTTAATAAAATTTTGTTCGAATTATGTTAGAAAACAAACTGGCTTTGCTTTCAGATATTCAAATATTGTCTACAGAGTTGATTTAAAGGATCTAAATGAATAAGATTATTTATTTGCTTTGTTGTATTGCTTTCAGAAGATGACAAGTTTCGAGGAAAGTATAATAATAGTCAACAACATCAGACTGAAATGTGAAATTTTGCATTGTGGTAAGATTGATTACTACTTTTTTGAATACCTCCAATCAAAATTTTAAATCCAGACTATGTTTGTCATGTTCCAAATAAAGAGAAAATGATTCATGAGTATTTTATTCAATTACTGGATTTAAAAAAAAAATAGGCATTAAAATATTGTGATATAAAATTAGCGATATTGTGATAAAAGATTTTGGTCACATCACCCACACCTAGTGCGCAAGGAGGCCTATAAACATGACTCAGTTACACTAGTTCTGAATGGAGGAATGGGCAAAAATTCCAGCAACTTATAGTGGGAAGCTTGTGGAAGGTTACTCAAAACATTTGACCCAAGTTAAACAATTTAAATGCAATGCTACTAAATACTAACACAGCGTATGTAAACTTCTGACCCATTGGGAATGTGATAATAGAAAAAAAAAAGCTGAAATAAATAATTCTCTCTACTATTATTCTGACATTTCACATTCTTAAAATAAAGTAGTGATCCTAACTGACCTAAGACAGGGAATGTTTTCTACGATTAAATGTCAGGAATTGTGAAAACTGAGTTTAAATTTATTTGGCTAAGGTGCATGTAAACTTCTGACTTCAATTGCATGTGGGCTTATTTGGGTAACTTCCCCTATAATATAATTTAAACTTTTTAAAAATATACTAATTCTACATTCAATCAATTAATATTATATCACAAAATATTATATAGAATAATAATATGAGCTGTCAATGTTTGAAATAATGTGCACAATTTACAAGTAATAACATTGACTTCACATTAATTTGTATAACAAGCTCAAAATTGGTACAATCACTTTAACAGTTTAACGTGTATATCACAGATTCGCACATGCAGAGGTTGCGCTGGAAAGAAAATCTTTATCTGCCACTCCGATGGACTGAGTTATAAAAATTCCATCATGGTCTTTTTTTTATCCATCATGCATGTTTTCATTTCATAAGTACTGAGGCTATATTCAGGGGTGTAGAATCCATTATGATGGCATATAGGTCTACAGTACATATCATATAATCATGTTTGCACAAAGATTAAATGCAAGCATAATTGGAAGAAATGGCAGGCTGCTTTTTTCAAGCTTTCCTATTCTTATAATTTTCACGTTTTATTATCATGCAGTAACAAATTAACATGCTGTAATGATTGATACATGCAGTCATGAAAGCAGAAACACTCGAACAGACCCATATACTATCAGGTGTAAATGGTGGTGTTTAAAAATATCAAGTTTTGCCTCAATATGGTTAGTAGTTTTTTCGCAATACATCAAAATACGATATATCGCCCCATCCCTAGAATTAATAGTAAAAATTATGTTTCTCATATCGCTTCAGAAAACATGGCTTTAATCACTAGAGTCATAGATTACTTTTATGCTGCATTTATGAGCTTTTTGGAGATTCAAAGAACTGGCAATGGCCACTTTACCAACAGGGCTGAGATATTTTTATAAAAAGCTTCTGTCCAGCAGAAGAAAGTCACACATCTGGGATGGCATGAGGGTGAGTAAATGCTGAGAGAAATTTAATTTTTGGGTGAATTATTCCTTTAAAGTTAGCAGTAGCATATGAGAGTGCACATTGTGTGACCCTGTCCAGCACTGAAGTATTTAAGGAATGTTTGGAGAACCCAGTACTGCACCCCTGTCTGAATCTCCCATCACACCTCCTCGAAGCATACCCTGAGATAGTTACAACTGCTGGAAGGGGTACATGTTCAAAGACAGTGAAATTACAATCAACAAGGAGTAAGGTAGAACAAGGGCACGAGAGACGCTAAATGACAACAATCATCTCTTAAGCAACTTATGGTTCACAATTTAGAATATAATATTTTTGTAGTAGTTAATCATCAGACAGAAAAACACAGAATTCCAATATATCATGTTGCACACAAACCTAAGGTTGCAACATATACAACCAGAGATAATCGATATATGTCAAGTCTGGTGACCTACCCTGGATATTTATATAAATGGTTCAAGATGAATACTTTAAGCAGGAAGCTACTCTTTTAAGATTACAAAATTATGTGCACAATTAATCACTCTCATAACAAAAGACATACTTAATAAACAAGTTTTGATATCACAAGTATGACGATACACTGGCCACTTAACAACCGATTTCAAACATAACGTGACTACATTTTTTTTTTTACACATTTCTGTCACATTAACAAAATATAAAGCTTGTTTAAGGCACCCTGATCTAGAACAGCACCGTTACATTTTATCTAACATATGTTTACACTGGGCGGCCAAAAGTTTGGAAAAATGTACAGATTTTGATCTTATGGAACGAAATTGGTGCTTCATTCACCAAAGTGGCATTCAACTGATCACAATGTAGTCAGGACAATAACGTGAAAAATTACTATTACAATTTGGAGAAGAAAAAAAAAATCAGATCTTCTTAAACTACTTCAAAGAGTTCTCATCAAAACATTCTCCACGTGCAGCAATGACAGCTTTGCAGATCCTTGACATTCTAGCTACACATCTACTCTACATTCAGTTTGTCCAGATACTCCGGTGACATTTCACCCCACACTTCCTGTAGCACTTGCCATAGATGTGGCCGTCTCGTCGATTAGGTGCTGTTCTCATGCACCTTACAGTCTAACTGATCCCACAAAAGCTCAATGGGATCACTTTTTTCCAATGATCTGTTGTCCAATGTCTGTTTCTTTTCTTTGTTTTTCTGTTTCAAAAGTGGCTTTTTCTTTGCAATTCTTCCCATAATGTCTGCACCCCTGAGTCTTCTCTTTACTGTTGTACATGAAACTGGTGTTGAGCGGGTAAAATTCAATGAAGCTGTCAGCGGAGGACAAGTGAGGCGTCTATTTCTCAAACTAGAGACTCTGATGCACTTTTCCTCTTGTTTAGTTGGACAGCTGGCCTTCCACATCTCTTTCCAGTTGTCCTTTGTCTTTGAAGACTGTAATGTACACTTTTGTATGAAATCTTCAGTTTTTGGGAAATTTCAAGCATTGTATAGCCTTCATTACTCAATACAATGATTGACTGACAAGTTACTAGAGAAAGCGGTTGCTTTTTGATCTAATATTGACCTTAAGACATGCCGTCTATTGTATACTGTGGCAACTCAAAAACAAACACAAAAACAATGTTAATCTTCATTTAACAAACCAAATAGTTTTCAACTGTGTTTGATATAATGAAAAGTGATTTTTTTTAGCACCAAATTAGCAATATAACATGATTCCTCAAGGATAATATGTTTGAGTGATGGCTGCTGGAAATGGGGCATGTCTAGATTTGATCAAAAATGACTTTTTTCCAAATAGTGATGGTGCTGTTTTTTACATCAGTAATGTCCTGAATATACTTTGTGATCAATTGAATGCCACTTTGGTGAATTAAAGTACCAATTTCCTTCCGAAACAGCAAAATCTTAACATTATTCCAAACTTTTGGCAACCAGTGCACAAAAATAACTAGTTACAGTATGGACAGGGTCTGCATCATAATATAGCTGTCCAATTAAAATCGCTCCACGTTTAAGTTATACAGGCAGGAACAGTATTTGAATCAAATATGTGATTTATTTGGTGTATCACGAAAATGCATTTTGACTTATGTCTACTCCATTAACTCCATAGTAGTTACACACGAGTAGTTCGGTTGTTTAGGGGCCTTCTGGCACAGCTTTACTGTAATTTGTAACTTTTAGTAAGACGTTCAGTTGTAGCTCACAAATCCCTCTCTTGATTTTGAGTTACAACAGTGTTGTAAACTGGCTAGTTAGGTGGCAGCATTTGAAAACTCGACAATTATAAATCATTCCCTTCTTTCCATGACAGAGAAAGACAAACTCTACTGACAGCAACAACCTCTCCATATTACAGACAGAATAACTTTCTAGACTGTATCTTTAAGGACTATAATTAAATGTTTTGATAAGACAACCAGTAGTTAAAGCTACCCAGCTAGCTGTGGGGAATTAGCTAAATTAGCACGACGAACAAACTACCCGAAACTACTGTCTGCCACCAAAACTACCTGCGCTAACACACAAACGCTACTCGTTTATAATACAAATCGATTTAAAGACGTCCTACCTGTGTATAGTGTGCCCGATGAGAACTGAACTTCATAGGGTCCGTGAAATCAGTATGTAAAGTTAGCTTAAGCTGGTTAAGTGCTCGTATCAGTCACAGAAACCCTCACGAGCGCGCTGCTCGTGTTCTCTGCGCCATATTCACACTGAAGCTCGTCGTCATCCGGGGATTGACCGCTTTGAGCTCTGCCGCTCAGACACAGTATGTTACTGTAATCCACAGTAAACTTTTCAGTCACAAAACACATTTATGGTAACATTTCAGTGAGCAAAGTTATTTGTAATCTACGTAAATTCATTATATTACTTTATAAGCTGTTAATAAAAGTTTTTGGTATTGATTTTCAGTAATCACTCGTAATAATTACGTGATTATTAAACAATTAAAATTATTTTTAATTGACGGTTTTTAAAGCAGACGTAATACAAAAATAATTCGAGTGTGTATTGCAGTGATGCACATAGAAGTAATTATGCAATAGTCTTAGGTCCGAAAGATAAGCCTTCAGGAGGGATTTTTGTCATTTTGTCCCATTACTTGTTACACAGCACAACATCAATAACAAGCCTTGGATATACAGTACTGTGCAAAAGTCTTAGGCACTTAAGATACATCACAAAAACATTTGTCTTAAGATGGTTATTTATCGCTTCAGCTTTAATGTTTCGATAGGAAGTATACATTTTAGACTCCCAAATATTACTTTTGTAAATAGAAAATATTAGAATAGAAGAACAGGGAGCCCTGCAACAGATGTCATGTCCCCCACAAAGCCCCCCACTAAAAATTTAGTCAGTCTGGGATTACATACAGAGACAGAAGCAATTGAGAGCATAAACAGAAGAACTGTGGCGAATTCTCCAAGAAGCTTGAACATCCCATTTGCCAACAACCAAGAAACACTGTGTCCAGGTGTACCTAAGATAATTGGGGCTGTTTAAAAGGCAAAAGTGGCCACATATTCAATATTTGGTGATTTCATTTTTTTATGTTTACTGGACTTTGTATGACATTAATTGATAAATTAAAACTATTTTTGTCATTATTTTTGAAGACATC
Organism: Moxostoma hubbsi; assembly: GCA_032164185.1. NCBI lineage: Eukaryota > Metazoa > Chordata > Actinopteri > Cypriniformes > Catostomidae > Moxostoma > Moxostoma hubbsi. The sequence goes on along the minus strand of JAVLUX010000030.1, from coordinate 22,876,853 downwards.
CTCACAATGCAACATTTTTCCCAAGTGCATACAACTTTTGCACAGTACTGTATTACATAAAAAGCAATTCATTACTATATTATATAATATTTTACAATTACAAAATATATTTAAATTTTCTGCTAAGACAGATCCTTCTAGCACATTATTTTGTCACTGTTGAAATTCAAGTGCTTAAGCTGGTCTTCAGCTGTTTATTCAAGAACAATTGCACTCAAAACATCTACTCCTTCAAAACAAAGAAGGAAGCAAAGAAGTTCACATGAAAAGAAACATGTTTGATGAGACGAAACACAGTGCCAAGCTGCTACTAAAGTTAAGCTATAGGTAAGACATTCAAATTAAATTATGGCAAGTGTTACAAAGACACCTTCAAGGGAGCTGCAACCAGCTGAGGTCTTCAGATCTGTGAAAGCAGAGAACATAGATTGCTTTTAATCTAATCTTGCTTCACTTTTGAAATACATGCAAGTAAATGAACAAATACATTCCCTAGATTGTATTGATCCACTAAAGAAAGGGATTCTAACTCACTGCGCCTGAGCCTTAGAGATCCTCTTCCCCATCATTAACATTTCTGCCAACTTTGAGACAGCAGGATCAAAGTTCAAGCTGGCAGCAGCAACAACTTCTTCACCTCTAGATTCAGATATTTAAAGAGTGATATTAATTTCATGATGTAAAGCATTTTATTGTCTTCTAAGGCTTATTGTTTGTTAAGAGACTCTGTATTACTTCTTCTTACTTTATATAAAATGCCAAAAACTTTCTCTCCTCAGTACTTCCTTTGAAAACAATCTCATTGTATCCCTCTCCATAGCCTTGCAGAATAAGTCCAATAAATATACAGTTACAAAATTGTCAACTTGTAAATAAACTTGTAAATATTTACATCGAAAATGGGAAATTATCTTGAAATGTCACCTGTATATCGGATACTTTTCCCCAACAGCATGGTCCAGAAGTATGGTACAGTATTTATCGCAACCTGTTGTTTCAGCATGCTTAAGCCAGCGATTCTACCTGTAAAGAGTCACAACCTCATATTTCACACTCATGATACTGTGTTTAAGGCTGTAATATTCAGATTATGATATCAAGTGGTACCATGAGCTTGTGCCAACTGCCAGTGTCCAATATTGACCCTCTTATGTCCTACTAGAGGAAGTGGAAAGGAGACCACATCTCCAGCAGCAAAGACATCGGTAATGTTGGTTCTCATGAACTGAAAAATATAGTCCTCCTAAATAACTGCTATTTGATAATCAAAGTTGAAATTGTATTTACTTTGTGTCATTTGAAGGCTGTTACCTTGTCAACGACAACAGCATTTCGTGAATCAATTTCCACCAATGTTTTCTTGAGGAAATCAGAGTTTGGGATGACACCTTAAAAGGAAAAAGTGACTTTTTAAGTACAAAATTTATTTTATACAATTAGTTCCGGGACTCTAATTTGATTGGAAAAGCAGTGTTCTAAATTAACGTCTTTTTTATATATTATATAAACTCAGATATATGCAATTTTATATGTTTAATGTTATACAGTACTGTGCAAAAGTTTTCAAAAATAATGCATAAATAGCTTTTATTTATCAATTAATGTCATACAAAGTCCATTACAAATAAAAAAAAGCGAAATCAAAATTTGGTGTGACAACATTTGCCTTCAAAACAGCACCCATAGCCGTGGGGGTAGGGTTTTCGTGTGATATGAGCATGAAGCGATCGTCTGTGTTCCGCAACGGCTTTCCGGTCCTTGAATAACGTATAACGTGCGAGTATGGGCAGCTGGTGGACTTTCTGGTGCCCTCCTAGGGTAAGATTGTGCCCCCCCCCCCCAGGGAGTTGGTGCCCTACGCAGACTGCGTATAGGGAGCAGCAGTACTGACAGCACCAATTCTCCTAGGTACACCTGGACACAGTGTTTCTTGGTTATTGGCAGATGGGATGTTCCAAGCTTCTTGGAGAACTTGCCCCAGTTCTTCCTTTTATTTAAGTTGTCTTAATTGCTTTTGTCTCTTCATGTAATCCCAGACTGACTTTTGTTGTAGGGCTCCTTGTTCTTTTTCTGTTCAATTCTATTTGCAAAGGGAATTTTGATATCTAAAATTGACATTTCCTACTGATACACTAAAAGCAGAATATCTCATATTTTTGTGAAAAATATAAAGGGTCTAAGACTTTTGCACAGTACTGTGTTTATGTGTATGTGTGTGTGTGTGCGTGTGTGTAAAAGCCATGTTAGTAATGGAACATACCAATGCCCACAATTACAATATCCGCTGGTAGGACTTCACCATGTTTCAAAACAACTTCCTTGACCTGTTAAACAATTGTGTTAAATATTTTGATTATGATGCACTGGCATCTGCTCTATGATTGTTCATTAATACGGTTCTTTTTACCTTTCCATTTTGACCTCGTATTTCAGTCACACTGTTACTCATGTAGAACTTCACATTTTTCTCCTCCAACATCTTTAATAGAAGATAATTATTGTGTACCATACAGCAATAGACAATAAACTATGCTGAAAATATCACAATGCTCACTGACCTGCATAGTCATTTTTCCAATATCTGGACCCAGTGATGCCTGATAAGGAAACTTACTGTTGCCAATAATCGTGACACTGGCTGCCTTGTCAGACAGATAAGCTGCCACTTCCATTCCTTGTTGACAATTGAAAGACATCATTTGTGATAGTGTAATTCGATAAGCAAGCAGAGCATGAAAAAAAATATGACTTTTCCATTCGATTTTTGAATACCTATGAATGATGTTCCGATGATTACTGCCCTGTTGCCAGCGCTCATTTGGTGAATTTCAGTGGCATCATTATAGTTCTGCAGCAATTTCACATTTTGTAGCTCAGCACCAGGACATTGCAGTGGTCTGGCTCTAAATACCAAAGTACACAATTCACCAGTTACAAGGTGTGTATTCTGAGAAATCAACATGAGCTGCTTAGATGAAACTGAATAGGCCCTCTAGTGAAGGGGAGAGACTGAGAAACACGAGACTGTATTCATATACCTCTGGTCTATTGCCTCAGTCTCTCACTTTTGAGAGATATCTTCTAATTTTGACCACCTTTAAAAACAACGGATGTTATGAACTCACCTGCCACCTGTAGAGATCAAAAGCTGGTCATAGTGTTGGATTGTCCCATCCTTGAAAGTAACTGTTTTGGCATCTGTGTCAACAGACATCACCTGTGAAGACAAATTATTGTTAAGTTCACAAATAAATACATGCTATTTCATCTCAGGCAAACAGAAAATAAACATAGAAAATGATTGAAAAGAAATTCACCTCCTTTTTAGTCCACACTTCGATTCCATACTGTTGAAGGAAGTCACTCTGCCGCAGCAGTATCTTATCAATTTCAATATTCATGGCCTATAAGAGTCCACGAAAGAGCAACATCAAAACAATGTTTTTTTTTCCATTTTGCTTCCAAGTACAATGGCTTAAAACGGAAAAAATGGAAATAATACTTTCTATGTTGTTTCATTTGGGGTTTTTTTTCATTAAATCTGTCTGTGTTGAAACAGCACAAACTGTTGAGGTCAGAAATGAGGAAGCTTTGACTTCTGAAAATCTCAGCATGTTTCAAAGGACATTGAACTAATACATTTCAAAAGATCAAGAAAAATTCCATAATAAGTGATCTCTTAAGGTGCTGTATTTAAACGACATAGACTGGTCTTATATGATCCAATCACCTTGCTAAGCTTGGTCTTATCCAGAGGCAGCTGCTCATCTTTGGTAACCATTATAATTCTCCCTCCATAGTCATTCTGACGAAGGGTTTCTGCACATTGCAAGGAAGCTGGGCCTGTGAAAACACACACACGTTGCATTGCCTTCCAGACTCGGGTGTTTTGCACATTAATGTAAAGGTGTCTCCTGATTATTCGATTTTAAAGAGTCTATTCCTCACCTCCTCCAATCAGAACAACAGTGTAACTGACTGCAAGCACTCTACCGCACATTTTCTTAACTCGCTTGTTCAGTTTCTAAGACAAAATACGTTACATTTATTAGAATTCTGAAGTGATTTTTGTATATGTAAAATTATAATTTAATAAGGATTTAAATGTTACAGACAAACTAACTGTAATGGTACCAGACTAACCTGTTTATCAGCAGTCACGTAAACTTTACCATCCTCAACTTTGACCTTAGATCAACAGGACAGTAAAAAAATGTATATTATTCATAATATGTGGACAATCCTTGCATAATACAATATGATTTTTTTAAAGGCAAACAACACAACAAACATGCTTAACTCCTAAAGTCCTATTTTAGATGCCTTCAGTATTTAAACATACCTTGTACATGGGCAAAGAGTCCAGTCCAGGGAATTCTTCAATATCTCCCGTTTTTGTATTAAAACACGCCCCATGAAAAGGGCACCGGATTCGATCTCCAAGCAATGCACCTATGTGCACAAAACCCCTTTTTATGATTGTTATTAACTCGAAACCATTGTAGACATAAACGAAATGAGGACAATGTAACCTGATATCTCATAATTACCACTGACAAAAAAGTATAGAGAGCAATGAATCAAAGACCTGCTTGTCACTTTACATGCAGTAAACTAAAAGTAAATACTGAACAGAGTTAACTATTGTTCTGCTCGTGCCTGTGTCTTTAAATTGAGAACATACCCTACCTTTGATAAGTGGGGCACCATAATGAGTGCACAGACCACCTACAGCAGTAAATTCTCCTTTATTGCGCACCACCAAGATTTTCTGGCAACCCACCTCAACCTCCTTCATTCTGTGGGACAAACATATCAGTGACATGGAGTCAGAAATGGTGGATCACTAAAATAATTAGAAATGCTTAGATAAACCTGTAATGCCTACAAATAATATGCAACATGTTTGAACAATCTTACTGTCCATCCTGCAGATCTGACTCGGAGCACACCATCTCAGTGATTTCTTCACAGCCCTGGGTCGACTCCATTGTTACTTTATTTGCTGTTTCAGAAAAAGCAAGCAATTACAGGTAAACACACAACAAAGTTTCAAAAGTTCCCATCTGTCAATTTATAACAATTCCAGTCTCCTGTTGCACCATATGCTACCTTTAAACCTTTATTTTCCTTGAAGGTTGATGTTAATATACAGACTTGCTAGTACAACGCATTGTTCACCTTTTATGTGTTTAAATAGGATGCATCACTATCGCAACCAGGTGAACAAACGTTACACAAGAGATCGTAAAGCAGCAGAACAGGCGTAAACGGCTACAGTCATTGTTTTCTTTGTATTAGCAAAACAAGTTCTTAGTTAATTACCAGCATCTCGCAATACGTGATATAGTAGTGATCATCAACACAACCTGAGCTGAGATGACTTACATCAACAATACAGCGTACTGTATAACAATAAAGTGTTTACAATCTCTATAGTGTCGCCCTCGCATACTTTTTACTGTTACCCATTTCTTACCTCTCCAGACCAAAAATGATGATCTTAACTAGCAGAATTTCTCCGGTTCTCACACAAGCTGTGCGCTTCTTTGCAGCTCAGTCAAGCTAATCATTAGAATCGCAGACACTCCATGACGCAGCAGCTGCGATCCTGTGAGCCAATCAGAGCGAGCGGCGGTGACATCAAACTGTGTAGCGTTCATAAAGCATCTTATGTTCCATAAAGCCAAAATAATGAGCCACCTCTTTTACAGTATAGTGGTAACGTTACATCCGTTCGTTGGTGTAATTCGAGTCATTTGTCACACATTTAAAGTATAAACTATATATACACAGGACTAAGTATATTTAATTCCTCCCAGACATATTATTATGAAAATTAATATGGATATTACTACTAATTTCTTTACTCTTGTGGTAAAAATCTACATTTCTAAACATAGCCTACCTTAAAATAAAAAGATGAATGCACTTATGCATTCAAAAAATATTATAGCCAATTTTTAAGATGTATGTATTTCATTGTCATAACAAAATTCCATCAAATTGAATTGTGTACATTTTAACAACATTTAATTAATAAAATAAAAAAATTACAATTTTATAGATTTTTTTATTTAATTTAATGGAATTTTGTTTTGAAAATAAAATGTGTAAATCTATTTAACATATTTTACTGTGCAAAAGTCTTAGGCACTTGAGATACATCACAAAAACATTTGTCTTAAGATGGTTATTTATCACTTCAGCTTTAGTGTTTCGATAGGAAGTATACATTTTAGACTCCCAAAAATTACTTTTGTTAATAGAAACGATTATAATAGTAGAACAGGGAGCCTGCAACAGATGTCATTGCCCCCACAGAACATCATGTCAGTCTGAGATTACATACAGAGACAGAAGCAATTCAGACAGCGTAAATAGAAGAACTGTGGTGAATTCTCCAAGAAGCTTGGAACATCCCATCTGCCAACAACCAAGAAACACTGTGTCCAGGTAGGAGAATTGGGGCTGTTTTGAATGCAAAGATGCTCACACTAAATATTATATTTATGTTTACTGGACTTTGTATGACATTAATTGATAAATTAAAACTATTTTTGGCATTATTTTTGAAGACATCCTCATTATGCAACATTATTAAACTTTTGCACAGTAACGTATGTATACATACAGGGTTGGGAGGGTTACTTTTGAAATGTATTCCACTACAGATTACAGAATACATGCTGTATAATGTAATTTGTAACTTATTCCATTAGATTACTAAAGGTCAGTAACATATTCTAAATACTTTGGATTACTTCTTCAGCACTGGTAGATTTTGTCCCTTGTTTTGACTATAAAAACTCTGTAAGACAAAATAAACGTTAAAAATACATTTAAAAGAAAAAAAAACGAAATATCTTATGCAGTGTTGTTTCTAAAACAAGATTAATCAAATTGATTTTGTTTTAAGGACTTTTAATATTTTAACAGGAAAGCAATACAAAATTATTATCAAGAATACTATTTTTGCCCTAATATCTTAATATTTCTTACTAGAAAAAATAAATTATGATCTAACATGAATTTAACTGGTAACATGTGCATGTAAAATGGCTAGAAACATCATTTTAGCTTAGTGTAAAACTGATAATTTATACAAGGGTTATTTCTATTTCTTCTGCTCCAAACTTACTTCAAATGTACTTCTCTGTCTGCTCGTACACATCATAAGAAAGTGTTTCACCGCTGTTCAAATCATTTATATGTATACATTTTTTCCATCTGAAAGGACTAAATATTAAATGAAACAAATGACAATAAAATGCAAAGTAATCTCTTCAGTAATCAAAATACTTTTTGAATGTAACTGTACTCTAATTATCAATGATTTAAATTGTAACTGTAGTGGAATACAGTTACTTATATTTTGTATTTTAAATACGTATTCGTGTTACATGTATTCCATTACTCCCCAACCCTGTATATATATATAAACTTTGTATTTGATTTTGTTCAAGTTTGAATGAACAATTTCTTATACACAATTACTGAATGCTAATGTTTTAAAACAATAACATAATGAACCAAGTGGGAACAGGAACAGTTTTTTTCCTCAGGCCATCCACCTCATGAACAGATAAAACTGCTCCTAAATACTTTCCTTTTGCCAACACATCCATGTGCAATATCCAATCCATCTATTGCTACTTATATCCATATTTCATTTATATTCTTTAAAATATCCTACCTCTTCTTCAACACATTACATCACCTGCACATAACTTAAAGCACATGTTTATAAAATATTTGAACAATATTATTGCTCTATTGTATATTCTCTTTTTATATGTAATTTATTTTTATGTCACTATATGTATGTATGTTTAAATGTGTATGTTTGTATGTATGTATATATGGTTGTATTCTCTTTGCACCAGAAGCTTCTGTCTCCATGACAAATTCCTTATGTATGCATACTTGGCAATGAAGCTCAATCTCACTCTCATTCTCAAAGTTCAGTTATTCTCAGGGATTAATAGCCTCAAATCCTGATAGGACTGTCTACAGAGTTGTTTCAAAACTCCTTACATAAATAGCAAATGGTATATGCTCATGTATTATATTCAAAGTAATTGTGAAACAGTTACAAGATAGCTTACATAAAGAAAACACGTTTAACCTGAGTACCACAAGATGTCGCTATATGCCACCAATGAGACGACAGAAACATCTGGAGCGAGCGTTAATTATATTGAGTAATTGCTTATTAAAAATGTAAACCCTACACTAGGTTGACTGTATAATTACTCCAAATACCTAATATAAATTGTTAGACGACATGTACAGAAAATTCTGTAAACCACTGATTTTCTTTCTATTAGGCTATTTGTCTTTAAACACAAAGGTAGTTATTTCTTTCTTTCTTTCTTTCTTTCTTTCTTTCTTTCTTTCTTTCTTTCTTTCTTTCTTTCTTTCAACAACATCATTTATTGTAAATTATGAAATCCATGCCTGTACTACATATCCCATAATTCCACACTAGTGTAAGGAGGCGGGGCTAGATGCAAGGGATTCACACGCTTATTTGTTCAGCCTTGTATCGCGGTGTCTGGGCGGGGATTCTGTTGTTTGGTTATGGTAAAGGCGAAAAAGTTACACAAGCATTACATGGTTTTGTAACGCATACACTAGCTACTAATATTTCACAGTTACCACCTGTATTTGACTCACCAGTGTCATCTCAGCTTAACGTCGGAACACGCAAACTAGAGTAAGCTAGAGATTTAGTTTACAGAAGGATCTGCCAACACAGGCGACGTAATATTAGAAGTTAGACTCATCGAAAATAAATATGAAATAAGGAGGAACATCCGGGATGTCTTTTTTTTTTTTTTTGATGAAGTAAAAAGATAAAGCGCAACGGGTTTATCTCCACAGGTCTAGTCGCGCGCGCGAGCCTCGGGTGTAACAAGAGAGAAGCGCGCGCTAGAAAATATGGAATTGAATTCAGTGATTTTGACTTCTGGAGCCTCTGTGGGTTTTTTCAAATGTGTAAACTATGGAATCGAAAAACTTCCTATTCCAGAGACAGCTCAGAGGAACGCTTGGAAATGGAGAAACATCTCAACGTCTTTCGTGCACAGCCTGATAACTGGAGTGTGGTCAGTGCTTTGGTTAGTGTCATAATTCCCCCCACACGTGCACGGGGAATGTACACCCATTTACTTGCATATACTCCTGTATGTATCGTCTTTTTTTATGTCTTTATCATATGCTAGATAATTTGATCGAATATATCTTTTCAGCTGCCACTCTGGCAGTGATTGATGAACGTAGTTTGATCTAATGTCTTTTCCCTTTAACGGATATACTGTATTGTCTTTTGATGAAATCATATGAGATCAGACACAGCGATTCATATCACTTGAATTAACGTTTGTGGTTATCCAATATCTTCCTTTGATGTGATGTGTTTTTTTTAATAGACCACGCTCTGATTATAATATGCCTGTTTTTCTAGTTTTTGCATGCATCCCCAGATGGCTGAGGATTTGATAGAGACATACTCCGTTTTCTCACACGCCTTGGTATCTGTATCAATCGGTGAGTACAATGAAGCATTATGCATATGAAGTGTTACACAGATAAAGGGGGCGTGGAAACACCGTTTCATGCCCACGAGTTACAAACGGACTCTGTCACGTGAAGGAGGGTCAGTTTAGTAATACAAATTAACTGGTTAGACTTTATATGAGAACAAATTAATTGTTCACCCAAAAATTCTTTCATTTTCTCACCCTCATGCCATCCCAGTTGTGTATGACTGTCTTTCTTCTGCTGAACACAAAATAATATTTTAAGAAGAATATCTCTGCTCTGTAGGTCCAAAGATTGTGAATGGTGACCAGCACTTTGAAGCTCCAAAAAGCACATTAAGGCAGCACAAAAGTAATCCGTAAGACTCCAGTGGTTTAATCCATGTCTTCTGAAGTGATATGGTAGGAGGTGTGTTGAGAAAGAGGTCGATATTTAAGTCCTTACTCTCGTGTTGTTCTACAACCCGTATGATTTCACTTTCTGCATGGAATTCAAAAGCATCTGTTAGGCAGAATGTTAGGGCCAGACAGTCTCAGTCACCATTCTCTTTTATTGCATTTTTCTTCCAAACAATGAAAGTGAATGGTGACGGAGGCTGTCATTCTGCCGAGCATCTACCTTCAATGTGTTAGTTCTTAAAAAAATAGTCAAACTCAAAATTCTGTAGCTCTAGCAGGTGGAAACATGAAAATTGCCACAATAAATCAAGTGTCATAGAAATTAATATTATTTGTGCATTTTTATTATTGTTTTGCATTGCTCTTAAATATTGCTGTTGACTGCAATAAGTTAAGTCAATAATTCTTGTTCAATCTTCCAAATACCAGAGATATTTTAGATACTTGGAGAAATCCCACATGGTGTTGGCAGAAATGTTAGCTGTAGCTAAATAATCAATGGCTGGGTCTATGATCCCCAGGCACCAGTACCACCTCCTAAAGTCACATGACACTTCATGAATGGGCCTTTATTGTGAGCTTTTGATTTTTTATATCTACCCGCAATTTCTGGTATTTTTCACTGAACATATATCTCAGATTGTGCGAAGCCCTGTTATCTTTGTAGTGTATACAGCACCCATAAAATGTTAACTGCCTTACACACCGGTGCGATATGTACTTGGCCATCTGTCACTTTATAAATTTGGCAGCTCTTTAAATTAAGTGAATTTCCAAGGTCTTTCTGGAAAATCTGAAGAAAACTTTTCTATTATCCTTCAAAAGGCAAAATATGAAGGACTGAGCTCATAAATTAATCAGATTCTTAATCAGAATCTTTGTCTCATTTTCCATTAATTTTTAAAAGTTAAATTGCTGCCAGTCTATAATGGCATCTTTCTGGCACTGCTACTTTCACCAGTGTAAAGCTTGTGTTACACTAGCCAATTTTTCCAATGATTTCAGGCGTGAGCTTCATTAACATATATCCGGCCAGGTGGAGGGAGATGATGAGCACATTAGCATTTCTCAGCAGGAGGTTGTTAATCACTTGTCCATCGGGAATCCATGCTGAGTTTATAGTTTCAGCAATGGAAAAGCACATCAAAACTGTTATTAAAAAAACCATTCTGTCACCGAGGCGAGGTCCACCATTTTGTATCTACTAGTGTGTCATACCTCAGAGTAAAGAAGACAAGATCTCAGCAAACGGTCTGGATGTGTGACGCCCTTGTCCATAATGGAGTTGTTTGGAGTCTGCTAGTGTGGTGGTAGCCTAATGTGAACTAAGAAAACAGATTGAAGCTAAATGTGTTTTGAAAATTCATTATTTCAGTGAGGTCTCCCATGTTGTACTTCATTTGTCATGTTGCTCCTCCACCACTCTAAAAGTCTGTCTCCATGGAGGCCCTCATATTGTGAGATGGATTAAACTAGGGATGCAATGATACCATTTTTTCTCTTCCAATCCAATTCTGATACCTGAACGCTCGGTATTGACGGATCCCGATCCAATACCAGTGTTGTTGTTTTTCTTTATCAGTTTAGACCATCTGTAATTCACTGTGCGGAACTGATTGGGAGCACTGTTTGTGTAAAGAAACAAAAACCTGTAACAATGCATTATTTCATTATAAAATAGGAAACCAAAAATCAATTACATAAGAGCATGAGCAAAACTTTGTTAACTAGTCTGCAGGATGCGGCAGCAAACATGACAGTGAAAGTCTTCAGTAGAAAAGAAGCCATTTTTCTTTACACATTTTAACTTGTATCTGGACTTGTAATTGGTTTCAGATCTCTCTCTCTCTCTCTCTCTCTCTCTCTCTTTATTTATTTATTTATTTATTTCAGTAGTATATCAATCCACTTTTCAATCACACTGTAATTTTTTGAATTTTTGTTTTATTGTAATTTATAATTATTAATAGTAATAATAATTTTACTATACATTGGTAACACATATCAGTTGGAATTTCTTAAAGCTTTTTGAAAGTCCGGCGCTGAGCGCTCCAGGAAGTCTGTGTTTGAGTGTTTGTTTGTAGGCTAATTCACAGTAAAGTAATACGCTTCTCATTCAACATCTGGTAAAATACTTGTCCGGTAAAATCGTCAGTATCGGACCCGATTTCCAGGTATCAGATCGGTGCAATCCTTATCTGGAATTGGTTGCCAAACGCAGTTGTTGTCATGGGATCTTGAAAAACCCATTGCTTTAAACGATTGTCTTGTAAACAATTCCATTCTTTGAAAAATGTGTTTCTGATGTTTCAGGTTACTTCATATATGACTTCTTTGATATGATACTCAATCAGAAGATTGGTCAATCATGGGAGCTCCTTTTCCATCATATAGTGGTAAGTAGACAGAAACTAGTACAAATATCCCTGCTGAAAATAAGCCAGCATAGTTGTTGGTCACCAGCATATGTTGTTTTAAATGCTGGTCCACCAGTTAGACAAGCACCAAATCAGCCCAGACCAGCGTGGGAAAATGTTTATATCTTTGGTTGAAATTAAATTCACTAACATTGTTTTGGGACTTTTTGTGATAAACTTTAACATAATTCCAAAAGCTTTTCAGTATTACTCACCTGCCTAATAAAACTGCACAGGCCTGATAAGGCTCCTTTTTGGTGTATTCAAATAGCCCAACCTGTCTGACCACTTGTCTTTGTAAAGAGTGCCAGTCTTTCAATGTGTCTTCTGAAATGCTTTTTGGAAAAGGGTTAGAAGGTTATTATATACATTTAAATGATTAAATATTGTATGTGTTCAGTGAATATCATTGTTTAAAACATGCATTGAGCTTGTAGCTAATTGGTTACAGTGGCTGCTTGGATAAAATGGTGGTTCCTCTGGGGAAAAACAAAAGCATTTATTTAGAATATATCGTCAAAAGGCTGAAAAATAGTGTTTTTTATAGCTATATCTCCCAGCCCAATCCATAGTGATGTAGAATTAGTACAGCCCCTTTGAACAAATCGCTTGCATTTGCTCTCTAAACATACATTATCACAACCAGTGTCTTCTGTCATGTTTTGCAATTGACAGAGGAAGTATGTTGTGTCTAAACACGCCTGTTACGTTCAATGGGTTTTCCATGCTTTGTCAGATCACCACAGCGATTTGGTTCTGTTGGGGTTCTTTGGCGTCACCACCACCACTTGGTTCAAGGGAAAGTAGCCAGCTTCATTCTGTGGTTCTGTTGTTGTTGTTCCCTCTTTTCTTGGGATCTCATTCACTGAAGTTGCCAGAGGGAACATGCTGCCAGATTCTTAATGGCAGTGTGAGAAACTGTCAGACCTTTACTCCATCTCTTTCCTCCCCACTGTTTAGTTTATTGACCAAACTGTAAGCTTTGTTTTAGTTGTGCCCAAATGTCAACAGAATACTGCTTGTCTGATGAAAACTTTCTATTTTCATTGGTTTGGGTTTGACCGATCATAATTCGACATGGGCTTCCTCTGGAATTTCGAAAGGGTCTTTAGAATAGAGGTTTTCGATTTATGGCTAAAATAAGGTGTGGTTAAAGGTACTACAGAATTCTGGGCTCTATCAACATCTGTGGTCAAAACCTAAAATTGCAAGTTACTTAAGTTGAAACATCTTTTTTTTTTGGTCATCTGAGCAAGCACATACATGCCAAAGCAGCTGCACCTTCCTTCTTTTTCGCACAAGGACGAACAACGGAAGCCTGAAATTTCGCACAAATTCAAAGCTATCAGCTCTGAATGTAACATTATTATTGTAGTCTCAGGGTGAGCCTCACTCGGGGTAAGGCAAGAACAGATTTTTATGGACTGGCTCCAAAATTTTTATTTTGTTCTTTTCTAACCAAATATTAAACAAGAAATCCTCTGAATTGTAACTTTAACATAACTTGGAGAAACTTTCTAGTTTAGGTCTACAGCATAAATTAAACTGTCATATTTCAAACGTAAATTTTGAAACCGTTGTGTGGTTTTAAAATGTATGTTGCTAGTACGTTGCTACATAAGGGCAACTTAATGTTGTCAAAAAGCACTTTTGAAAAAAAAAAAAAACATAAATTCATGAGGGAAGCTAGGCTTAAAAATATAATTATCTTCTTGGTTTTTGGATTTAAAACTAAACAGCTCTTGTTTGTAGCTCTTCAAGAGTGTGTGGAAAGTCTTGTTTAATGGAATTCTTAGTTTGAGCTGAAGATCATGGAGCTCAGTTGGGTCAGTGACCCACAATGTGGGTGTCAGTGTGGGTTCATGCCCCACCCATTTTTCAGACCGCTTCTAGCATTTCCTTCCTCTAGGAAAAATGCTGTTGGGCCTGAAATAGCAGGCTGATTAATTGCTATAGGATAGACTATCTACTGTATACTTAAAAATGAGCCTGATTTGGGGTGAAAAAGAAGTCCATGTATAGAAATGGTCATGCCTCAATGAGTCAGCCATTTGCGGTGGAAAAACATGCATGTTTCAGCTCTTAATAACAGAGGAATGGTGAGCCCCACTATCAACCCAGTTGTGTAATTATACCAACGTAGTAAATTGGAAAAGAGAACTGTAGACTTGTTCAAATGGATTGCTTGGTTTGTGGTTATTACAGCTTGACTATCACTTTGAGGAATGCGAGTTTCAAGAGCTGGTTCTGTGATAACACACTAACCCGATAAAAATGTTTGCCATTTGGACTAGCACAACCCTCCTTTAAATTGGTATCTCAAAAACTGATCATCAGAGAGCAAATGTCTCTCATCCCTCACTCATTTAGCAGAATTGAGTTTGCTAATTAAAGCCTGCTGATCTCATTCGTGACATGATTATTTTGTATTAGCCTTCATTCATACTCACGAAACGCCTTGTATGAAACTCACTAAGGTGGTTTCTGTGATGCATTGATCAGTGACAAAATATATAAACAGGCAGAGCTCTGGGAGCCTGCTGGTTTGGCAAGCGTCAAGGGTGATTCGTAGTTCATCTAAACACTCTTAAGTGTAGTGTAAGAAGCCTGAGGTGACTATTTGCATTGTGACCGATTTTACTGATGGACTGAAGTGGTACCTTAAAGCAGGGGTTTTCAAACATCTAAATGCCTAGGACCCCCCCAAATATGATAATTAACTTGTGAGAGACCCCCGTTGCTAAAACATAAAAATACATTTGTGTAGGGGGCCTGGGTAGTGCAGCGAGTATTAACGCAGACTTCCACCCCTGGAGTCGCGTGTTCAAATCCAGGGCGTGCTGAGTGACTCCAGCCAACTAAATTGGCCCGGTTGCTAGGAAGGGTAGTGTCACATGGGGTCACCTCCTCATAGTAATGATTAGGGGTTCTCGCTCTCAATGGAGCGTGTGGTAAATTGTGCGTGGATTGCGGAGAGTAGCGCGAGCCTCCCATGCTGTGAGTCTCCGCGGTGTCATGCAATGTGAGCCACGTGATAAAATGCGTGGATTGAGAGTCTCAGAAGTGGAGGCAACTGAGACTTATACTCCGTCACCCGGATTGAGGTGAGTAACCGCGCCACCACAAGGACCTACTAAGTAGTAGGAATTGGGCATTCCAAAATTGGGAGAAAAGGGTATAAAAGTTTAAAAATGAAGACGCGCCCCACTGAGAGCGAGAACCACAAATCTTAGAGACCATGAGGAGGTTACCCCATGCTAGCTGAGCTACCCAGGCCCCCACTCTTTTCTTTCTTTTTTTTCTGCAGACCCCCCTAGCACCCACTTGCCAACAACTGGGGCTTCACAGATCTCAGTCTAACATAGTGCATGGGAATAAACTCAATTACAGACATTTCTGCAAAACCTGATAATCAAGCTCTTCTCCGTCTTTCTCTGACTCGATAAAGTTGCATGAATGTTTAATAAAACTGTCAATACAAAGTGTAGTAATCAAGCCAAGAACAGTAAAAAATCCACCCATCACATGCTTTAAATTCTCAAAGGGAGGTTTCTTGGAAAGGAAAATTAGTAGAAGACATTTTGTTGATATCAGACAACTTGAAAAATGGAACAAATGTTTTCAGAGAATTGATGTGTGAAAAATGTACAGGGTAAATAAAAACTAGATAATTTCAAACTTGTGAGAAGTTATTTAAATCAATCATCTTAATCTCAGAAAGTCATGGAAATTTCTATAGAGTAATATCCTTTGTCTAGTTTTTCTGTGCTTAAAAATATCTTGTGCATAGGAAAACTTACTCGCAAGTGGTAACAATTTCTGCATTGTGAGTGAATTGTTATTTTTTGTCAATGAAATGGGTCAAACTTATATACAAATCAGAGTGAATCACTCATTAATGAATTGGTATGAATAAGAAAATAATTAAATCCAGACCCAGCAATCAAAATTGACTGGAAAGCTGGAAATGTCATGGAAAGGATCTAAATTTAAGTTAATTCAACTAAAATTATTAAATAGAAACAACAATATTTAAAAAGCAAATCTGAGTTAAGTTTACATGCATATGCGTACCTTAACTTAAATAGTTAAGTTAATTCTATATAAACACCAAGTTAAGTAAACTTAATTACACAAGTTTTGGAGACATCATTACTCAATTCAATTGAGGGAACAAGTTAACTTAATCAGTGATCATGGTACAGTCAACTTTGGGTTTTCAGTGTTAAATTTCATTTGTCAGAAAGGGTGGGAACTCTGAATGTAAGCTGTACAAAAATGGAGAGTTGAAGATGAGACTGTTATGGCGTTCTAAAATATATTTAGGTTCTCTGACACCTGTGACTTGTTCTAAACCCTCAGTGAATTTCTTTCTTTCATGAATGACAAACGGAGATGTTTTCATGGAGGAAAAAACAGAGATGGCTGAATGTTAGTCTTAGTCACACTTTTATTGTAGAGGAAAAAGATGTAATTAACTTGAAGGGTGACCAAGGTGAGAAATGAATGGGTGCTTGGGGCAAAAAATGCTACCAAAATTGACAAAAATGCCCCCGAAATTCAATAAAATATTGGGGCAAATAATATTGTAGGCTTAGTTACAAATACTGTGCATGCATAGCAAATTTCATTTTAATAATTTGATATGAATTCTTAAAATCCCAAGATCTATCTTTTAATATATGCCTGTTTTCAGTGGACAAGTACATTTTTTTGCTGAAAATTATTTGTAGTGCATGACTGTGTATTGTTCTCTCTCTTGGACTAATTGTTTTGGCTTGTATTATTCTCATTTGTAAGTCTTTGGATGGTGTCAGCTGAAATAAAAAAACGCAAAAGTTCCACCATATATCAGTCCAATAGGAAGTTAATGTATACATATTATAGTGTAAAAACTGATAGAAGGTCAATGGTCACAGGCAGGATTTGTTCTTTTGGGAAATGGAGAGCATGAGACGCAGCGGAGGAATGAGTGGAAAAGAATGTGTACGAGCAAGGGAATCACTTTTAGGTGAGGAGGGTGGTGTATTTGTGGCTGGAGCCCTGCTGGTTTTTCAGCATTCATTCAGCATTTTCCAGAGAGAAGCAGAGACATCTGGTTAACATACGTTCATGTTCTAGGACCCTTGTTGAAGAAACCCCCTCAAAGACAAACCTCTTTAAGATCTTAACTGAAATCTGTAAACCCTGAAACTGCACGCTCTCAGTTTAACACCCCCCCCCCCCCCCCCCCCACACCATCCTCCCTCCTCTCTTATAGACCCGTTCTCATATCTTGAGAAACCTACCTCTGTATTTGCACAATCACCACCCATACACTCCAGCAAAGTGCTGTCAAAACAACCCACTTATAAATAATTCCTCACACTTCCTAGCAACAAATAGAAATGGAAATTACATTTATATTCTTGCATCTTCCCGGCTTTTTAATGGAACTTCCTTTTAGAAGTTAAAGAGTTAGTTCAATCAAACATATACAGATTCTATTGGCATTTACTCACCATCCCATATGACTTTTTTACTTTCACTGAACACTAAAGGAGATGATAGGTAGAATTTTAGTCTCAGGCACCATTTCCATGCAAGAAAGAAAGTCTTAAGGGTTTGGAGCAACATGAGGATAAGTGAATAATTACCGTTTACATTTGTGGCTAAACTATCCCTTTAAAACATGAAGTAGTTTTACACGATAGGTTTGTTGTTCTGTAATACAATGGCTTTACCTCAGGCAAGAAATGTAGGAGAATTTGTTGTTGACGCAAGTGATGAATTCTAATGTTGGAATGCTGCTGGCCAAGAAACACCTTAGTATTTGTTGGAGTGGTGGGTTTACAATGTACCATAATGAGGTCATGTACTGAGGGAAGCTAGTATTGTTCAATTCAGCATATTTCAATGCTCCACCCTTGAGTCTGAGTACCACAAATTACTGTATATCTGGAGCACGATTAGTTGACTCAAGTGGCCCTACGAGTCTGGTTGCCATAGGAACTGTGTTGCACATGTGCATATGCACAATGCTATGCTTGGTTTTTAATTGATGACTGCTGATTTAATTTGTCATTCATCATCATTGACCAAGTGGTTTAAAGCCTATTGTGCGTAAATATAGCTTGGACTTTTGTGTGACCCTGTAATGCAAAACACAGTTTATCAGATTTATCTTTCAGTACTGTGGGGGTGTGGTTGAATGCAATACAGATTTTGTCATGGTTTACACCAACATGGCATGACTTCTTGGAAAAAATCAAGCATATAGGGTGTTTTTACACCTACGTATACTGCCAATCTCAAAATTGATATCTATTAATTTGACGGCAATACTTGCGATGAGTAACAGTGGAGCAAATTTGTTTTTCACGCCATAG
Source organism: Moxostoma hubbsi (assembly GCA_032164185.1). Lineage (NCBI taxonomy): Eukaryota > Metazoa > Chordata > Actinopteri > Cypriniformes > Catostomidae > Moxostoma > Moxostoma hubbsi. Next base: position 22,858,124 of record JAVLUX010000030.1, on the reverse strand, counting down.
GCCACGTCTAAACCAATATGTTTCACTGCTTCGTTTTCATTCAGTAATTAAAAATGGCACGACTCTGACTAAGGCCCATTATAGGTTTGTCCTTTTGCTTTTAGAGGCATGGGCTCTGATTTCCTTTGACCTGAGTCTGCCTTGCTTGGGGTCATCATGTCATGTTGAACTCACCAAGTTTTTCTAACTTATCTTGTCCGAGTGTGATTTGTGTGGACTTTGTCCGGAGTGACCATGATTGGGTAAACATCTCCACCTCACTCCCAATTATCATTTAGAAGAAGAGAGAGATGGCAAACAGAATTTGTTTCTCCTACACTGTACTCCTTTTCAGTGCAATTGCCCATATACATTTGTAGCTTCTAATTTTAGAACTTCTTATTAAAATACTTTATTGACCCATTTTTATCAGGCCACTCGCAGCATTTCCGATTGTAGAGATGAAAATATTTTTTACATAATTTTTGTATGGGTGGATTAGGTTTTTTACTCATATTGAGCTAAAATGTTGTCAGTTTGAGTTACAAATCATCCACTTGTTTGTTTTCAAAACTGAGAAACTCATGATACACACGTGATGTTTTGTGTCACTAGGAAGTTGTTGTGGTGTTGCCATTTGTGGTCGTAGAGATTTCTTCACTCAGTGATATTAATGGCTTTGATGGTTCAGAAACACTCATGGTCCCCTCCCCCTCTGAAACCCCTTCATTTAGAAATCATCAATGATTCACTGGAGTCTGGTGCTCTCAAACACAATCTCTCACACACCCATTCACTAGTCTTTTGTGTCATGACACAATCATACCTTGCCACACCTCTCCGGTTCACCTCACTCAACACCTTCATTTCAATCAGCTCCAATTCCACATTCATACACCAACTCCACCACCAGCACCCTGCCCAGTTTCGCTCTCTCCTACACTCCATCTGGCCCCTCCTCTGTCTTATATGGCTTGGACTGGGAGGATCTTTCTGTGTTTTATGTATCTGTTCTTTTACTGTGAATGGCATCTGGAGGATGCGGCGTGCTGGGCCCGCAACATTGCATTTGTTTATACCTATACTTAAAGGGATAGATCACCCAAAAGCGAAAAACATTGTTATTATTTGCAAACCCTCATGTCTTTCCAAAAAAAAAAAAATTTATGCATTTATTTTCCATATAAGAAGAAAAAGGACCAAAAACATAACTTTTTATGTTCAGTTCAAAAGGCGTATTTAGGCTGCATAAAATTTATCCACGTGACTCCAGTCGATCAATTAATGATTAATGGTCTTCCGAACCAGGCCATACACATACATTTGTGTAAAAAAATAATTTAAAAAAAACGATTTTTAAAATGTCAAAATCACTTCCTGCCAGCCGTCTATGCATCCTGTTTCGTCGCATGATGCAAGCGCTATGGCGCGTTCAGATGTCAGAAGTTTGCGCTTTGTTTACAACAGAGGAACGAACGTCACTTGAGATTTAGTTAATTTCAAACAGCAATACAACGCTGGACAGAAGCAACGATTTAAAGTTTAATGCTCGACTGGAGTGGGGATTACTTGTATGCTGCCTAAATATGCCTTTTAGAGCATCAAAGAGCCAGCAGCCTGATGGGAAATTTACATCACTCGTCCTGTACGTGTACTGTCTGACCGAAGTATACTTTGGGCTTTGTGTGTGTTTGTGTGTGTGTGTGTGTGTGTGTGTGTGTGTGCGTGTCCACCTTTCTCTCACTGAAGCCATTGGCATCTCTTCTCTATTTCTCACTGAGTTGCAGTATTCATCGCAAGCAGCTCGAATGGGGCTGCAAATGGGCTAGCAAAAGCTTTCTAAAGGAGTTTCACTTGTAACCAGGTTAACTGGTTTCCTTCTCCTCTACTGTCATCCCCCTCACTGAATTCCCCAGACAGAGCCTTTTTAATCTCAAATGCCAATTGCCACATGTATGTCTCCTGTGTTTTTTCTTTCATACAGTAGAGAAAATAGCAACCTTTGCAGTGATAATTGACCCCGCAGGGAGATGTTTATGAAACCAAACACACAGAGCTGTAGGCTTTTTTATTTATTTAGTTTTTTACAAACTGAACAACAGGGATTTTTTTCTCAACAAGGGAGCAAAGTGACAGGCTTGTGGTAATGTAATGTGTGGGTGTGGATGGGTGGTTTTGTTATGCTCTAGTCATTACAAGGTTATTATGATATAAAGGTGGTTTATGAGGACATACCTAATGTCCCCGTAATTCAAATGTCTTAAACATACTAAACTATGTTTTTTTTTTTATATATATATATATATATATATGTAAAAAAGTTTCAGTGATGCTTAGGTTTAGGGGTAAGGTTATGGTTGGGGGATAGAATAGTAAATTTGTACAGGGTAAAAATCATTATGTCTATGGAGAGTCCTCGTAAACCACCAATACCTGTGTGTGTGTGTGTGTGTGTGTGTGTGTGTGTGTGTGAGTTTTGTGTTAGGGTGAATAGGATTATATCAGCATGACTGCAGTTGGATTAAGAGAATAAGCTTGCTAATGCAGATTCACTCTGATTGTCTGTTGGTGTCTGTGTACATCACGTTGGAGTGGATAATTGTGCTTTTTGCCCCGGTGGTTTGAGATTGTTCAGGTTTTCAACCTGTTTTTTGCATTAAAAATGGGTTTTAGCCACCATTGCCCTATGAATTTTTCATCATTACAATAATGCTTACAAACCTATTAACTGATAATGTATAAGCAAAACCAAATGTGATGTACAGCAGACCCAAAGTAAGAAAAGAAAATTGTTAGATTTTAAATGATAAAAGAGTTGATATACTATTGAAAATAAAGACAAAAAAGTATTTGGATGCTTCTGGTTTTCAAACATTAGTGGAACATAATGTGCTGAACTACACCTGTGGTTACTCTGCTAGAACACCTGTGTGAACTTGTAGGAAAATGACTTCATACAGTACATCCACTTAAAAGTACCTTGAGTACCTTTTAACTGTAATTAAAATAATTGCAAAAAAAAAAAAAAAACAACAACAGAAAAAAATGGCACAGAACAATGAAGTTAGTTCTGAGAAAAGGTCCATTCATCATTTATCTAAAGCAATAAAAATCATACATTTTTAAAGTTAAGGTCAATCGACAGCATTTATGGCATAATGTTGATTTACCACAAACATTTTAATGCGTCTCTCATTTACTTTTTCTTTTTTCTCTCTCTTTTAAAAAAAAAAGATCGAGGTTGCAGTGAGGCACTTTTAATGGAAGTGAATATGGCCAATTTTCGCAGGGTTTTAAGGCAGAAATGTGAAGCTTCTAATTTTATAAAATCACTTATATTGATTATTCTGTTAACTCCTGAATTTTTTGTGCTGTAAAGTTGTTTAAATCGTTGTTTACCGGGATTACCAGGTTTACGCCATTACGTTGTCATGGCAACTAAGTTTTATTTTTAACATTTTATTTTATCACACTAACGCCATGTTAACACGCATACCGTTTATGTCGTGTGGCTATACTTTTTAAACTGTGTATTTTAAAGTTTACTGACTGGCCCCATTCACTTCCATTGTAAAAGTCTCACTGGAACCCAGAAGTCAAAATTCATTTTTTAGTAATCAATATTATGGCGAAAAATTTTGTCGGTTGAGCTAAACTTATATTGAAGCCAGTATATTACTTTTAAGTCTCCAAATACTTTAAAGGGCCACTATATGTTTCATGAAAACATTGCTCTTTTCTTGTCAATGATTACTAAATGTTCATTTCAAGGCTAAGGAGGATGTTATAGTGTGTTTTATCTCTTTATGACCGTAGTCATTCAAATATAACCAATTGCTCAAAAGTGAGTGTTTGTTTTTGTTGTCTGACTTGTGACGCACCCTGCTGATCTCATTTTGTGCAAAAAATCGATCTTGTTTGCGTTCCACTTTCATTAGTAATAGAACACATATGTACATATAAAAAGTGATCCATTAAGCTTTCACCACTCCAATCAGTTGAAGAGACTTAAAGAAGAGGTAGGGTCTCATGAAGATAAGGTTTGTTTTTTGTGCTCAGAGCTTTATCCGGCTCAAAGGTTGTGTAAGGAGCCTTGCTGACCTGGGAAAGAAAAGGCAAAGTGTCAACCAGCGTTCAGCACCCTCCCAGTCACACAAACCTTTTTTAATAATCACATGTCTTTATGTTAAGCACTCAGACTGCCTCTTCTCTGCAATCAGAGAGGACTGGTGAAGGTTTTGTAGCAATCCCAATAAACCGGCCATGTCATTAGTCTTTTTGTAAATGTGATTGCTTAAATTCCCAGTTGTTTTCAATCATCCCTGTTTACTGTAACCTGTGTTTTGAGAGCTAATTGTCACCTCTTTTGTTAACCACTGTAAAGCAAATGTGTGTACAGTCCACATGGATACATAAATTGTGGGCAGTGCATTTTATGAATAACTTTGTGAATGGAGCAGGCCCTAAGCATTATGCACCATTTCTATAAAGAGGGGAATTTTGGACTTAACAAATACTCTATGGGCTTTTGTGAGAGTCATGTGTCAAAGGAATAGCCCAGCCTGTGCTGTAATGTAACCAGAGGCATAGTGTGAATGTGAACAACATTCCTGACCACAGTTGTGTGTCGTGTCATTGTGGACAGGGCTGCATTACAGACTCATCTGAGCAAGCTGGGCAGCCAATGAATTTGTCCTCTTACAAAAGCAGTTATATCACACGGAAGGGAAAGGGGCATTGTTACGAACCTAGTATTGGATGTCATGTAACAGCACCTTTGTCCTCTATTTAAGACTCATCACACCTGACACTTGCGAAAGCAGTTTTTCTGATGTACACGTTTTATAAATGTTGACAAGATTAAAAATTAAAGGTTATAACAGCCCTTGCTTGAAATACAGTATATCATAGTTGAGATATTAGTAGCCTGAATGCTTCTTTTATATATTTGTACATTTAAAACTATGAAATTGCATGCAGTTTTGGACAATGGTAGATATAGAAACTCATATTGAAAATTAGTGAAATCTACGGTAAGTGCTTTGTATTGTACTGTGTAAAATGTTTCCATCTGTTTAACTTTTCACAATTATTTCTGTCATTTACTCTATTTTATGGATTATTTGAGCTCTATTTACTTCATCACTAAGTGGTCGAAAAAGTGATATTATCCTTTCACTGCACGTTGTAACATTGGCAACACTTTAAAAAAAAAAAAAAAAAAAAAAAATAAAGCAACAATTTAACTTTTTTTTAGTGGGTTCAGTGTACTTTTGCATATATAACTTTAAAAGTGGGAGCTGTTTAACGTGAAGTCTCACATTCATTTGTTTTACAGCGTCCTTGTCGTGATAGACATAGACTGCCATCTAGTGGATGATCATGAAAGTCTTCCTTTTTGACTTCTCAGCAAAGGCTTGTGACTAAACTCCTGATGAAATTGGGAAGAATAAACTTTTCTTAAAAATTACAAATTGACTTTCTGATCCTATTTGTGAGCCCATCAGATGAAGTGAAAACGAAATGACCGCAGCATGTTTGCATAAAATCTGTTATAGTGTGTTCATATTGACCAAATTACAATGCTTTGTTTACACTGTAGAAGCTCAGCAGGATTAGTGTCACTCATGGTTATTACTATGGCCGTTGTCAAGCCAAATTCAGGACAGATCAACCGAGCCTTTGCGTTCTTGTCTTCAGGCTCTCCCTTTTGTCATTAGATGCAAAAGAAGATGCATTTATTTGTTTCCTGTTGCCTCACAGCAGATTAGAAGAAGAGAGAGCTCCATAGAAATTAAACGCAATTAAAACATGCAGTCTGATTAAAGGGCTTAACTAGCCTATTTTAACAGAATGACTTAGATAAATCAAAGTAATTCATTTAAAACAGCAACTTGATATATGCAATAAAAACATCTAAATTGAAACTTGTTTCTTAAAGGAATAGTTCACACAAAAAGGAAAATGTTATTGTAATTTCCTCACCCTCTTGTTGTTCCAAACCTGTATGATTTTCTTTTTTTCCGTGGAACACAAGATTAGATGTTAAGCAGAATGTTGCCTTAGTCATCATTAATTTTCATTGCATCTTTTTCATTCAATGAAAGTCAATAGTGACTGAGGCTAACAGTCTGTTTAACATCTCCTTTAGTGTTCCAATCTAAACCCATATGACTTTCTTCTGTTGAACAGCAAAATGAGAATTTTATCAGAATGGATGAACAGCCCTCTTCCATACAATGAAAGTAAATGGAGACCAAGGGGCTTTCAAGCTTCAAAAAAAGACCATGAACACACCATAAAAGTAGTCATCATAAAAGGAGTCTATATTACAAAAATACAAAAATCGAGGTTACAGTGAGGCACTTACAATGGAAGTGAATGGGGCCAAATATTGGAGGGTTTAAAGGCAGAAATGTGAAGCTAATAATTTTTATAAAAGCACTTACATTAATTCTTCTGTTAAAGCTCCTGTATTATTTGAGCTGTAAAGTTGTTTAAATTATCATTTTTACCATCATTTAATGGTTTCTTGACATCGCCATGGCAACATAGTTGTAAATCGGCTATAACTTTACACAGAACAGGTTAGTAAGTGATTTTATCACATTAAAATCATGTTTACTCTCATATTGTTTGTCTTGTGACTATACTTTTGAAAAATTTAGTATTTTAACATTCAAAAATTGGCCCCCAATAGATTTTTGACGTAATCAATATTATGCCACAAATGGTGTCGATTGAGCTTAATTTATTGAACCCAGAATATTCATTTAAAGGGAAAGTTTACCCCAAAAATTCTCTCATCATACACTCAACCTCATGCCATCCCAGATGTGTATAACTTTCTTCAGCAGAACACAAACGAAGGTTTATAGAAGAATCCTGTATCTCATCTCTATATGTCCATACAATGCAAGTAGATGGTGATCAGCACTTTAAAACTCCAAAAAGCACAGACAGTCAGCATTAACGTCATTCGTACGACTCCAGTGGTTAAATTAATGTCTTCTAAAGTGATATGATTGCTTTGAGTGAGAAACAAATCAATAATTAAGTCCTTTTCACTGTAGTAGTTTATAATAGGTTCCTCTCTCGTGACATAAGTGCACTGGCATGTTCAAATGAAAGCAAAATCAGTGAACCTTGTAAACAGTGTTTTCTTGTAAACAAATGCAGCTATACTTGTTGTATCACATCAGTTAACATGCCAACGAGCTTGCGTCATGCAAGAGGCAGTGTGAAGTGATTCCCCTCATGGACTCTCAATAGAGAGTAATTAAAACAATTACAGTGAAAAGGACTTAAATATTGACATGTTTCTCACCTTAAGTGATCGTATCACTTTAGAAGACTTTAATTTAACCACTGGAGTCATGTCGATAACTTTTACAAGGACTATCTGTGCTTTTTGGAACTATAAAGTGCTGATCACCATCCACTTGCATTATATGGACCTACAGAGCTGAGATATTCTTCTTCTAAAAATGTTCGTGTTCAGCAGTAGAATGAAAGTCATACACATCTGGGAAGGCTTGAGGGTGAGTAAATATTTAGGGATAAATATAGAGAGATTTTTCATTTTTGGTGAACTATTCCTTTAAAAGTGGTGGCCACCATTCACCTTTCATTGTATGGGAAAATAGCATGGAAGAGAGAAACTCATATGGTTTCAGAAGTCCTGAGAGTGTAAATGATGGTAGAATTTTTTTATTTTGGGTGAACAATTGCTTTTTGAATTGTAATAGTGTAATAAAACATGTCAATCCTCTTCTCTCTGCAGGTGATCACTTGTTTTGGGATCTCTGTGCTGAGCTGTCGCTATGTGGGCTTTGCAGTAGTGGCACTACTGGTGGAGATCAATTCTATCTTTCTGCACCTGAGACAAGTGATGCGCATGGGCAATCTGGCCAAAACTACATTCTACCGCGTCAACAGCATGATAAACCTGGGCACTTATGTGGTGTTCCGCATCAACACTTTGGCCTGGATGACCCGCTGGCTGGTGCTAAACCGTGACCACATCCCCCTGTTCAGCTACACCATCGGCAGCGTGGGTCTGGCCATCATGACCGTCATGAACATTGTGCTTTTTTGCCGCCTTATGAGAAGCGACTTCATGAAATCTAGCCGTGAGAAGGAGGTGAAGAAGGAGATGTAGGTCAGACTCCTCCCACTCCAGCTTAAACCGAATCACTGACTTTGGATTGTCAGCTTCTGATGCTCATGGCACAGGTGTCAGTCAAGTGGTTAGAATATACTATATACTATAAATGGTTAGAAAAACAGCCTTTCATTCTTATCAGCCTGCTGATATCATTCCTAAAAGACCGGCTCGGTTGACTCTTTTTTTTCATTGTTTGCTAAATCTCTCATGTAGACCTCAAGCTGTGCAAAGACATTATTATGGTGGCTGTTGTCACAGGTTTACAGATATCTGAAACAGATATTTACATTACATATATTTACACTTGAAACTTAACAATCACATTCTCCTATAATAGCCCTCATTTACTCACCCTGGTTTTTTCCCCCCAAACTTGTATGAATTTCTTTGTTCCATGGAACAAAAAATATGATGTAAGGCAGAATGTTGCCTCAGTCACCATTTACTTTCATTGTATAAAAAAAAATGCAATTAAAGTGAATGGTGACTGAGGCAACATTCTGCTTAACATCTTTTTTGTGTGTTACGCAGAAGAGAGAAAGTCATATGGGTTTGGAACAACAGTGGCTGTAAATGTGAAAGAATATACATTTTTGGGTGAACCATCCATTCAAATGCAAAGGAACTGGATCTGTTCCTTTTATTGATATAATATGCTAATGATAATGCTACTGCACTGAATTTCTATATTATATTATCTACTAAAAATAAACAAAGTGTCTTCTTAAATAGGAATTACTTGCGTGAGATTATATAATAGATATAGATATATATATCCAAAGTTGTCTTGCAAAGACCATAAAAGTTGGTTTATTTATTAAAACAAGCATTAAGCCTAAATGTGTTGTTCGGCCTTATTAACGCCTACACCTGCTAACTCATGAGCTTGTATCAGTTAGTGTCATCGTGTATCTGTAGAGTGCAGATGTTACATTTGCTAGAATACCTCAGAGCTGGTTTTTAGTCTAAATGTTTCTGTACTGACTCTGAAGTAATGCAGTTGATGTGAAGTGCCCAGCATTCAGTACCGTATTTCACAAGGCGGACCACAGTCATACCTTGTGGTCAAAAATATACTTGGTTAATGTACTACTCTACAAATGGAGGACCTGAATCTTAATGCTGGAGCCATCAATACAGTTATCTGGATTAAAAACACTCCTGCTCATTCTTGTGTTAATGGCACAGAATATCTGCTAGCTTCAGCCCAGCTTGATAGGCAAAGGACTGTTATTGCACAAATCATGCCTGTTGGTGGCACTACACACACACACACACACACACACACACACAACGGTGACCTCATATTAGCTTATGCTAATATTTAGTGTACTGAGAGGCAACAGCTAAAGCAGCAGCAGCAGCACACATATGGCATAAAATGTGTTTTGATAAAGCTTTGAATTTTTTATTTTTTTTGTATTTTGTATATTTGTCATTTATTTGTACTTAATGCCATTGATGGTTTGAGGATGAATGTATCGTGCAAAAAAAAGAAAATTGGAAATGGTGGAACACTGTCTTGTACTAAAGGGTGCAGAACACCAAACAGCCCATGTTATGACTTTAAAATGGTTCAGACATACTATTGAAGGCATTTATGCGTGTGGGAACTAGCCTTGTTCGATACAATCCATGCCATTGAGATTGTAGAAGGAACTCTGATCATAATTTGATTGGGCAAGTGTGGCCTGTGTTTGCAGTGGGAAAGTTGACCCAATGTAAGCACCTGTAGCATCACCAACTTGTGCCACAAAACTACTCTTCTAATGTCACCAAAGTTTATTCATAATTATGTTTCATTCAGATGTCATTTACTACTCCCTGTTTTAACTATTACTTATTGAAGAAGTGATAAACAATCAAGGAAGTAAAGAGCTAATATTCATTTTAAATAAATGAAACCTTTACAGGAAATTAAAAGCAAGTAAAAAACAAAAGCTACTGGAGTGCTCTATTAAAAGTTGCTATTTTTCTTTATTAACAGCTGGCATCTTCACAGACTATGTGATTGTGTATGTGTTAACTTAATGAGATAACTGGTATCTTACATATTTGAAAAGGAAAATGTGTAATTGTTAGTGATTTGAGAGAATGTGACTTATTGACTTTAAAAAGAAAATAATTTCAGTTATACGGTTGTTCTTCATTTGAGAGTGCAAATTTGGTGAAAGAAATGCTACTGTTATATCGTGGATCAGACTTTTGAGCATAGTGATGCAGTGTCCATTTTCCAAAGCTATAGGTTATTAGATTTAAAGATTGCATATTGTGTTAAATTATTATACATCCCAGTTGAAAAAAAAATTCCATGGCCATATAACTGTCCGTAGAACTTAATTTTCTCAGTTGGCCTATGAGTCAGCATTCACACAATCGTGTCTAAAATGTATATAGCTTAATTTTTATTTTTATTTGAACAAATTCTTGTTTTGTAATTAATAATAAAACTATTTGTGTATGACATTTCTATTGTTA